>VWYO01022658.1:0-18363 GCA_013400275.1 Rhadina sibilatrix | reverse complement strand
AGTGGAGGACCAGAACCAGGGCACTGCTGCTCCCCACTGAGAAATGGGAGCTGCAATAGCTGAATTATGAATTGTTGTACCTTTCTGGCTGTGTAGCCTCTCACATGTCATTATAATTGGAAGGATGCATAGTCCTGGCACAGTAATTAAAGAATACATTGCACTGATCACCATCGCTTGTATGCCATTGCTATGATGGCTGTTTTATGCTCTGCAGAGATACAGTAGTAATTAGTCCCCTTGCTTTAGCACTGAAATTGTGGTTACAGTTGTGGTAGGCTTTCTCAGTCCGAGTTTTCTTTGGTTATCATTTCAGTTGTAGGTGTGTTGCTTGAATTACCTGAGAGAGGCTATCTTGTATTATGAATGTTCTTCCTATTTTGGGTTACTTTGTACAGAGCAACCTCCTCTGTCAAAAGTTAAGAATAGAAGTATGTGTGCAGTATGGAATAAAACTTGATGAACTTGCTTACAAAATGGGGTGTTACAGAGTCAAGAACAGAAGCTGCACTGCCTGAATCCAAGTCCAAATTTAAGGCTTGGGAACACGCTTTCTGACTTATTTTCTGACATTGGTCTAAGACCAATGACTCATATGAGGAATCTGAAAGCAGAAAATGCAAGACCTGGCATATTTATGTATTCTGAGCTGGTATTCCAGTTACCTGCGCATGTCTGTGTGCTACACATGTTCATTTTAAGGACCAGATGGAAAGATTTCTGCTGCTCTCTGGGGAGAGGATGCTGCTCCATCTGAGCAGCATGACCCAGCTGGACCTTGGCATCTTCGAGTATATTTTTTTAATTTCTCCACCAAGAAGAGGATTAGCTCCAAGAGTTTGAACACTAAATAGAACTTAATTACCATTGAAAATTGAATACTTAAAATACCAGTTTTAAATCTTGTATAATCACTAGTTCTTTTTAGTACAAGACTGGTATACAATGTTCATGGATTTTATAGTCTTAACATCTATTACGCAGTGCTGCAGTGGTACACATCAGTGGTGTCTTATTCAATTGGATTCCTGCCAGTCCATAGGCCCGTTGCCATTGTTTCCCATAGAAACAAAACATAACAGTATAAATATGAACAGGAGAGGACATGATTACAGGAGTGACTCACATTAACTTACAACTTTAAAAAGGGAAATTTTGGAACATGTGGAGGTTCTCTTACAACAATCTGATGCCAAACATGCAATTTCAATGAAGTCAAACGTGTAAAACTTCTTGTACAGAAGGTGTCTTCAAGTCTACTTTACATGACTATTCAGAACTGATTGGAACAAAATAAAATAAGGTAAAATAAAATTGCAAGTCATTCACGGAAGAATCTATTCCGTTTATTTGTAGAAAACGAATGTAAAATACTTCGTTCTCAGTGTATCAAATATATCTGACCTGGCTTGATCATATTTTTAAATATAAATTAGGTCAGCATGAGAAATGATTCAGGCAAAAAGAACAAGCTTTTCCTGTTTGTTAGAAGCACACGGTGAAAGTGTTTGTTAGAATTACATGGTGAAAGTGTATAAAGTCTTATCACATTCTAAGGTGCAGAAAAGGCAAGTGTAGTTACTAGAGAGGAAAGAATTCTGAAGTAGAATTTTTTTTTAAAAGCTTTAGCCTAGTTCCACCAATCCTGAGAGTCTCTCATGAAGTTGTGTTTCCCATGGTTTTATGGATTATAGAAATGGCCACCCTGGGAATAATTCCCTTTGCCTTAAAGTAATTAATTGTGCAAATTATGAATTATGCTAGAGGCTATCAGTCTTCTCAGGCATTCTGAGAAAATTCTGATATTAACTTTAAGTAATGTTAAATATGCATGATTTTACCAGGCATTACCTCCAGAAGATGTTTCTGAAGCATGTACCAACTGAAGTTCATGTACAGTAGGATCCATGAACACCTTTGCAATCAGTTAGGTGTATTTCACCTACTTTTAAAATTAGCCAAACAGGAAGTGAGAGAAGAAAATCACTACTGAACAGGCATCTTTTATATTTGGCTTTTTTCATATATTTTGCAGCTCTTAGGGATGCTGGAAAACAGTCCATCAATAGTGATTGGAAGATAGAGCATTCTGGAACATTCAATATTGCTGGGACCACAGTCCATTATGTTCGGAGAGGTCTCTGGGAGAAAATATCAGCCAAAGGTCCCACAACATCTCCTTTACATTTATTGGTATGGCAGTTCGGTTTTTTTACTTGATTCCTATGATATAGCTTAATGACTAATATTTTTTCCAGACTCCTCAAGAAAATGAGATCTGTGTAAGATATACCTGCTTTTGTGTTTGCATATATATCTACAAAAGTGGTAAGGGGTGGGGGTTGAGGGGGGGATGGTGAGGAGAAAGAGGCCTGTCAGCCTGCTTGTAAAAAAAGTGCATTTAAATCCAAGGGCAATCTTTATGTTGTTGGGGCAGGACTGAAGGCCTCAGCATTCCTACAAATGTCATAAAAAGATGATGTGCCAGGTAAGGAGAGTGATTCAAATTATTTCAGGTGGTTTTAATCCTGGCTGACTATAGCAGAGCATCACAATTTTAGAATTGCAATCACCAAGTTCTCCATGAATAAGTCCAGTGTTGGTGCATTTCAGTGTAGGAGAGGAAAAGTTAATAGCCACCATAAAGAAAGAGGGAGAGATGATTGGGAAGTACTTCACAATTCAAATCCTTTAAATTAAAGGAATTTTCTTAATAAAGCAAAATATTTTTCCCATTGGCTTGATTTGGAAACTGTCATTAATTTCCTGTAGCAAATCCATTAGGAGGGCTGAAAGGCAATAGCATGTCAAGTTGTTCTGTTGTGCTTCTCAAGATGATCTATTTGCAGTTTGCAGTTTGTCTTCCGTAGTGTCTGTGCATATAGGAAGGTTTTCCTTCTTTGTGTCTTGCAGGTGCTGCTCTTCCATGACCAGAGCTATGGTTTACACTATGAATACACAATCCCACTGGATCCTCTCCCTGAAAATCAGAGCTCTAAAGTATCAGAGCCCCTTTTCATGTGGACGCATTCTACCTGGGAAGACTGTGATGCTGTATGTGGAGGAGGTAAAATAAAAGAAAAATTTACAGACACACACACACATATAAAAAATGAGTATATGTATACAATATGTGTATCTATACACAGTGCAAATATGTGTATGCAATATGCATACACTTATATGTATAAACACACGTATGTTTATATATAATTACAATTCTGACGTTCAATGTTGTATATTTAATATTAATGTCCTCATTGTGGCTTGTATGTTTCCATACAATGTAGACACGTCAGTCTTATGCTTTCTGATTGCATTAAAAATACTGTGATGGCTCTAGGAAAAGAGTCATACTAAGTATAAAAAATTAGCAAAAAATGGTGATAAAGGAGGAAAATTTAGACTAATACGCAAATTTAGGACACAGTTTCCAAGAAGAAATACAAGTGCAAGAGCTAGAACAAGAATAGAAATTGCATTCCATTCTGTATTTGGAACTACTGAAGATAAATGATCTGTAAGAGACATTTCAAACCACAGAAAAGCTGAATCCCAGTCTCAGATCAAATAAGTACAGTTAGTAACATGAGTTGAGGATGATCCAGAAACATATGGAACAAATATTACAACAGGAGATATTAGTATGCTGATGTGATATTTTTCCTATTTTTATTAACCATAAAAAATGTGATTTTGGATGAACGATTCTGAAAACAAATATTGGAATATGAACAGTATTGATGTAACAAAAGTCTTTCAAACTGTTTCTATAAGCTATTATTTAAAATTATAATTGCACTTAAAATCACTTCAGAGAAGGTGTTTGTTTTTTTTTAATAAATGCAGTGTACAGCGATGTGTTCATATCTTTTACAGTTAGTCAGCCTGTTGAACACTGTATTGATTTTTGATACCTGTTTTTCCTGCTGACAACGTTGACAGTCATGGTTGCTCTGATCAACAGTTCTGAAAACTGCTCTGCACCTTGTGATTGAATAGGGAAGCTTGGAAATGCTTTTCTTTCTTATAACATCAGCAAAAAGAACACAGTGTTCTAGCTCCTCTGACTGTGTGAACAATCCTGGTGTCATGAAAGATTGCTGTAGTTTCCATAAACATGCTTTTTGTGGTTTGGTAAGAAAGCTTCTTCCCTAGAAGGTATTTTGTTCATGGTGCTAGTAGCATCTTCTGATTCTTAATAGTGCCACCCTGTTTACTTGTGAATTCACAGTTTTAGAGTTTCCTGATGTATTTTGAGAATAATTTTAATGCTACTACAATCTGTCGTTATTGCCCTAGATATTTCTAAATATTTCTATCTTTTGGAGAAATCTTAAAATGCAGTATGTTAGTAATTTATTCTACATTAAAGCTTAAATAAATATTTAAGTATTTTACTCTAATGTTTATAATTTTTTTTCTGTTGTAACTGGCCTTCATTTTATGTTATTGTCTAAAATAGCTGAGTTATTACAAAGTCCTCTAAAAGGTAAATATTCTGAAATACTACTGAAAGATTTTTCTTACTTTAGACAAAACTATTTTCACTTTTCTTTTACTTTCTGGCCTAAATATCAAGCAATAATGAAATTAAAATACTGCAACTTTTACCCTAAGTATTTGTGATTAAAATTTAGCATCAATATTTTCATTAATCTGAAAAAATAATATAACAATTATCAATTGTTCTGCTTAAGTGCTCAAAGTGTGTGTCAAGATAAAACTGATGAAGCTGTGTGGTTTTGTGTGTTTTTTATGTATGTAACTGGTCTGTGACCTCCTGTGTTGCAGAAAAGCTTTCTTTGCATGGGAGAGAATATAAATACATAGATGTATATATAAGTGCAGAAAGAATTGTCAAACTTTTCAAACACTGTGCTATGATAGATTGGTTGCATGTGCTCATGTACACAAGTGCTGTGTAAAATGTCAGCGGTGGTCATGCACATAGTGTGCATTTGTAACTTAACTGCTCCATCCACAAGCTCATTTTTGACCTCTGATGAACATTGGTGCTTAAGCCTGCTTTGCTCATGCATGCAGCCTCTTTGCCAGATCGAGTAAAAGTAGTTAGAAGAACAAGTGGTAATGAGCCTATTTTCTTCTAACTGAAATCCTGAATTCAAGGATTGCTAGTTTTCTAAAATTTAGGCTCCAGTCTACTTGCAAGTTACTGCTTGTGGCTGGTATTACATCAAATTCTAAATTCTGGCACTTCCATTTTCAAGAGACACCAGGCTCCAGGCCATGCATCAGGACAAGGATTCTGTACAGGACATGCACTGGACCTCTGCAGCAGTACCCAGCTTCTTAAATGGTTTTCTGACCTAGCAGATCAGGTCATGTGGCCTCTTCAGTTCATGGGAAACAGTGCAGGCTCTCTACTCAAGGATGCATGTGCTGATTCCCTTCATCTGAGTGCCGGCCACAATTTGTCATTTCTTTCCTCAATTTATGTAGCAATTAACAACCATACTTCTCTTTGTCATTTTCTGCAAGCTTTGCTAAGTGTTGGGGTTTCAGTGGTTGAGAAAGAAAATTGTTCCAGTAAGAGTAAGTGTTTGGCCTATAACTAGTTGCAGGAGTAAAGCAGAAAAGCTCTTGGTGGTGATGGTGTGCAAAGACTAGGTTAGAAACTCACAATGTCTCCTACAAACTAGGATTTCTTTCAGGCTCTCTGCTAGCTTTGAATTTCTTAACACCAGTTTTGCAGTTCTTTTAGCCAAACTGTATATGAAATAGCTGTATCTGTGTCCTTAACAATTTGCATATTCTTGGTTTTCTCAAAAACCTGCTTCTTTTTTACTAGGTGAAAGAAAGACAACAGTCTCTTGCACAAAGATTATGAATAAGAATATCAGTCTTGTGGACAACAAGAAGTGCAAATATTTAACAAAACCTGAACCACAGATCCGCAAGTGCAATGAACAGCCCTGCCAGACAAGGTAATGGTGATTTGGTTAAATTAAACAATGATATGTAGATGTAAAAACCTTAGAGTGGACTGCTTCTGGCAAAGAAAGGGCAGTAAATACATTCATCCAAAAAGTAATGTATGCAAAATGCAGGGAAGACAAAAATGCTGGAAATTATTTCTCCTGAGTTTTAATGGAAGAAAGCACCAGGACTATATCAATTCTTATTCAAAAAAGCAGTCATTTCCTTTCCTCAGGAAGCATTCTCACAGATTACTCTGTGCTACAAAACCAAAATTTAAATGCTGTTTATGTAAAGACATACATGGGATTTAATCCCATGGTCTTAATTAATGATATGCATTAATGGTTTGTTTTTTATTTTTTTAAACAAGGCTTTGTGTCTTTAAAGCTCTTGATAAACTCTGGGTACTCTAAATAGTAAATAAATAAATAAATAAACCCCTGTTAATCACTCTTTCTACATTTGTGCAACTTGAAGTATAGTGAGCCTGCCCCTCTCTCCTCTCTTTCCTCTCACTCCATGAGAGGAAGGTCCTTGTATGTGGATCAGTAAATAGGCTGAACTAGACTCTGATGGCTGAACACTGCGAGAGGCACCTGCAGCCTGTGCCAAGCAAGGCCCACCCATCACTTACTGGTGTCCCTGCAGCTGAACTGGCAGCCTGCTCCTTGCACTGGCTACCCATGCCAGCACAGTGCCCATTTCACAGTGGTGCCACTTGGCAGCTAAGAATTATGACTTGAGGAGGTTCTGAAGAATTGCCTGTACTTGTTTAAAGCAAGTTAGAGCAAGTCCACACCTTTCAAGGGAGGGGAGAGCAGCTAGCAAGAGCTGGCTAGCATCCCCAGGAGTAAGCACTGGGATCAGTCTGCTGCAGTCATCTGGAGGACAGGTAGATGGCATTTTTAAACAAAATAATGCAAAATAAATTAAATGCAAATACTGTTGAAGAAAGTGTGTAAAGTTAACTATAGCTTTCTTGGAAAGGATGAAGTACTGAAGTTGATAAAATGTGAAATATGATACATTTTAAGTAAGACAAAACCACTGACATTTAGTCAGGGTAATGCCCCAAACTAGGGCATTACCTTTTGGAAAGATTATTTATACTTCATTATATGCATATTTGAGAAGACCTTTATTTTATTTTTTTAACATCAGTACACTTAATTGGTAGAAATGGAATAGTCTGATCTTTTTCTGAGGCATTGTCTACCCTACATTTTCAACAGTCTGTGTTTTTTCCATCTTATTAAGTGAAAGTTTTAAAACTTTGCTGATTGATAGTCAGAGATGCTGTACTGAGTAATGTGGAAAGATTTAATAATTCAGTTTTTGATACACTGTAAGCAATCATTACAAAATATTATTAGCTTTCAACAGAAACATTACTAAAGCATACATTTGCGTAAGTACTTCTTTGCTATTGGAATATGAATAAATATCTTGAGGTCTGTTTAATTATCTTGACAGGTATGATTTGTAAATTATATATTTGGACAGATAACAAAAAAACCCTTAAACAAATCTATTAAATCTCAGTTTCCTAAAACCTCTCCTTGCATACTAAGTCTCTTTGAAAATACTTGTGTACTGCATCAGGGGCAGAACTGTTTGATTTTTAAGGGCACTTGGCCATAATCTGGATCTACAGAACATCTGGGGAAAATTATGTTCTAGAACAATTGCTCTCCAGGTATGTGGGCTTTGCCAAACTGAATCAGCCTTCCTTGCTGTTGTGATTTAAACCATGCACCCTGTTAGGCCTTACTGTGAAGAACATGAAGAATTGTGGGGTTTTGTGCTTTTTTCCAGGGCAATGAGTCTTTCACACTTGAGTGATTCTTGAAACAGTATTTTCAAGAAATGCTGGACTCTACATGCTTGGCATACACTTGACATAGGTAGACATACAGAGAATAACAGGCAGGGTAATCAGGGATCTGTCTTCTTTAAAATGTATGTATATTTTGGAAATTTTCTAATTGGGATTATAATTACAGGAAAGTACTTTGAAAATATAGGGATAGTGGCCTGGAGAAGGGATTTATATGTACATTAATACCATATGTAATGTAATATATGTCAGGTTAATAAATACTCCATTAGCAAACTGACTGTAAAAGGAGGCTGAAAATATGCAAGTGTGTCTTGTACACTGGTGAGCAAGAGAAAAAGATGTATGGTATTTTTCTCTTCCTGATTTTGTATTACTACATTGCCTGTGTTTCTTTGTAGATGGATGATGACAGAATGGACACCATGTTCAAGGACATGTGGAAAAGGAACCCAGAACAGACAAGTAGCCTGCACACAGCAGCTCAGAAATGGGACCCTTATCAGAGCTAGGGAGAGGGATTGTCTGGGGCCAAAGCCTGCTTCTGCCCAGCGCTGTGAAGGCCAGGACTGCATGACGGTGTGGGAAGCAGGAGTCTGGTCTGAGGTGCTGCACTTATTTATGCAAATACTCCGTAGTCATTACTTGTGCCTTAGTATTTTTTGGAAATAAGGTTTTTTTCAGCATCAAGCGGTGCAGCTCAGCCTAGTGATTTTCATGGTCCTCATGCAGTATTTTGGCCAAGTGTTTAGGGGCTAGGAAAACCAGCTGTGTGGAACTACTGCATTTTACCTAGTTACTGTTGTGCAACAGTCTCTTCTAGACAGTTCTCAAGCACATATAATCAAGAATGTCCTGTCTGTAGTAGTGGGTAACTAGGGGTTAATTTAGGAATTAGGGCACCACTTATCAGCTACAAAATCTTGGGTTCAGAGTGGGAACATCTGGAATGTACTTTTTTACCAAGGGATGTTGATCAGCAAATGGATGATAGCATCCTGCTTCAGAGAGGCTTTGAGGGGAGCCTCTGGCAAAGAAAGACATTTTCTTCCCTTTTTTCTTCTCTGCTTTTCCAAAGCAACAGCAACAGGCAAATGGGCTTGTAAATAACACAATTTCACATACATTGCATCCTGAAGGATTGCTGTAAAATGTAATTATTGTTCAGAAAGCTTTATTAATTTAACATCTTTAAATGTGCTTGTCCATTTGATTTCCTTCATCTTTGATTTCTTCTAAAATCAACTGACCGTGGAGGAAGAATAGTATTGTTCTCACTGCCATCTGGACAAGATGAAGGGGCTCTTTGGAACTTTGAAAGAGTAAAGGCAATTCTAATTGCTTCCCATACTAGAAGCTGTGCTATGGATCCCTCCGTGATCAAAATACAAAGAGCACCTTTCGAATGTGGGGGCAGTCCTATCTTTCAATTGCTCTACTCAGCAGAACTCCTTGATCCCCAAGCAAGAAGGAGCTAACAAATAGGGAATGTTTTTATAGATGTAAAGCAGATGCCAAGGTAGAGATAAGAGACGTAAACACCAGCAGTTTCTGGTGTGGTGCACAGTTTTATGACGTGAGGGCTGGTTGTGAGAAGAAAGTCATGCATTTACAGAGGTGAGAAAAAGAAGTACACTAATTGTTTAGTCAGTTTGTTTTACTTCGGAGATGAGAAATGAGACAGCATGTTTTTGTTGGAAGCAATAAGTATTTTTTGAAGAGTGAGGTATTTCCTGTGGCCATCCTACTATCACCATTATGTGGGAAGCTAGCCATTACTGCATCCTGTGGTTATAATCAGCTTGGCAGAGGAGTTTTGTACTGCAAGCGGCAGGATGATCAAAAGCAATGATAATGTTTTGAGAAGGAAATGGCATCATTTTTGGCTGTGTAAGTGGGAATGGTGGGAAAAAAACCCCATAGATTAGGACCTTCTGAGCAACTTAAAAAGAGGTTTCACATGTTTTCTATATAGTAACTTCGAATTTTCACGTTCAGTCTGGATTCTTGCATGGTTTTGGAATATTTACTTTTCTATTTTGCATTATTTTAGTCCTCCCAAAAAAGGCTGTTGGACACTAACAGAGCTTTTCTGAAGTTTCTTCATATCTTATTCCTATGAACGTTATTTTGATTTTTTTTCATGGTATTTCCTTTCATTTGAAGAAGACAGATTGCCTAATATTTTTAGCATAATATTTTGCATTCATTTGATCATTACTTTTCAGGTATTTTCTTATTCAAAAACCTGTTTTTTTCCTTAAGCGAGTAAGTTTTTTATCTAATTTTAGCTAAAAATAAATCAATTATCATTCTGTCCCATAAGGAATTTTTGTTCAGTTTTTCTTTTTTAACAAATCTAATGTTGATTCAATTGAAGGCCAGAAGTTAGGAGGTCACTGAAGCTGTGAAATATTTAAGCTGGTCTTCTCATATAGAAGGGGATGAAATAGGATAAGTGAATTTTGTAGAAACCTGAAAAACAATTTTTTTTCCAACAGTGCTCTGTAAAGTGTGGTAAGGGAGTACGGCATCGGACTGTGAGGTGCACCAATCCACGCAAGAAATGTGTTCTGTCCACAAGACCTAAAGAGGCAGAGGACTGTGAGGACTACTCCAAATGCTATGTCTGGAGAATGGGAGATTGGTCTAAGGTGAGAAATCCTTGATACCAGTGCTTCCCAGCATCACACATTCTGCAAGTTGAGTTCTTAGTAAGAATTACTCTTATCAAAAGTGTACAGATGTCCCAGCTGAGGAAACAGTAAGGCTATAAACAAAAAAAAAAACGCCAACCCTAAACTGGAAGTCACAGTGAGCCTACAGTATAAATAAAAATCACGAATATGAAGGAAGTGTGAGATAAATCTTCAATACAATGCAAATCTCTATAAACTTACTGTGTCAGTAGGTGGGCAAGCAAATTCAGAAACTGCAGCCAGCTCCAACCTTACAGTTCACATATTTCATTAATTTGTGTTTTGCACATTTTATTTGTGTTTCTAATAAAGTACACCCTACAGCCTTATACAGTAGCACCTTCAGCCTATTAAATTTCCACATAAACCATTTAGCATCTAGGAAGCATCTATTAATGTTATTCTGTTACTATTTTTTTATTATTAATGGACACCCAACATAACTGTCATGACATTATTTCCTTGGCATGTAGGTTTTGAGAGGTTGGATAAGCATAGGCCAAACAGTAACAAACAATATTGGTTAGATCTGCGATTGAACTTGAGTATCTGATACAGTTCTGGAATATCCAAAACATGCTGAAATTCTGAAATTTAACCTTGCTGTACCACAGACCACACTTTAGCAGAAAGATTGTAATCTTTTTTTTTTTTATTTCCGTTGCTCCTCTTCATAACTTTGCACAGAACACTTTTACTTTCAGCACCTAATATTATTGCAGCATTTTTTTAACTTGCTAGTATGGAGAAGTATTTAATGTATTTTTAGTTGTCTTTCATGTGATGTAGGAGCTGGAAACAAGGATTAAAGCCAGCAGTATATGACTAGCCAGCCTTCCAAGAATTAGCTGCAAGTACTCTGTGAGTAACTAGCTACTTGAAAGGCACATAGTATAACCATTGATTTTTTAAACAACAGAAGCAACTAACTTTGAGCAGCAGTATTACTTTTACAAGAAATGTTTGGCAATAACGTTTATTATTTAGTTCTCTACTACATAACTACAGTTAAAACTTCCCTCATTTAGCACGAGCACCAGTAGGAAGTAAACCACAGAGAAATGACCATCTGCTTTCTTAATTGAAGCAGTCATTCAAGTTGGGGTTGCTGAGGCTATGTGGGTATGCTGAGACAGTTACACTGTGTTCCCAGTGCCCTCTGGAGAGAAGAACTTTATCCTGTCAGTACTTTTCACAAACAACCACGAGTGTACAAAAACTTACATCTTCCTGCTTAAAATTTACTGACAATTTTGTATTTTCTGTTCTCCTTCTAGAGTCAAAGCTGTAACACTCTCACCTAAAGTGTACTTTGAACTTCAAAATTAGGACATGAAAAATTATGCTATTGACAAAATCTTTTGAAACAGTTAACATACAGTCTGACTGTGACTTGTGCAGCAGAGATTTCCCAAGATTTATACTAAAGAATAGATACCTTGATTTCTCTACAGACACAAGTTCAATTTAAAATGCATAGGAGGTCCATTTCTTTTCTCTGTTACCCTTCTGTTCCATTAGAGGAGTACATAGCAACATGAAGTCATGGCATACGTGTTAATGTGTCTGCAATGGTGAGAACAAATGAAAAGCTCAGCTAGATGGATCTTTGCTCTGTTTGTTTCTAACCCAGAGGTTCAGTGCAGCCTTCTATGTTCACTGTTTTTACTCTTTAGGATTGTTCTTGACATTGACAGAAGTCTGTTCCTTTGAGCAGAGCCAAGTTTCTCTAGCTAATGCCAAGGCTTGACTTGAAAAATTTAAATTACACTCCTCACACATCAAAACAAGAGGCCTAATATCGTCACTTATTTTGCTGTTTCCCTTGAACTCCTAAGACATAGTTTTAAATTAATCTTAAATAAAACTGTTTCTGAAAAGATAATAGATTTAACAGATAACATATTTAATAATTATGTTAATAATTAATAAATATTAAAAATAATAAAAACAATGTCATTAATAACGATGGAGTGATGTAATGGAGATAATCTGTTTTATTGAGATAGTCAGGTAAGATCAAATAGTTTTTGATCTCTATGTTTTAACAATACCAAGATCAAAGAAAATTTAACCAAAATTCCAAGCTCCAGTAGATCAGTAAACACAGCAATCCTTCTAAAACTCAATCTAAAAGAAGTCTGTGCGACCTGGCCAGTGTGCAACATTTAACTCTGTAATGGTGTTTAAGTCAGTACAGTGGATCAATATGCTAAACATTGCTGTTCTTAACATCACTCAGGCTCTTTGCCCACCTTTGTAAAGAATATAGGTATGACGAGGAAGGAAAGAATAAAACCTCAAACTGAGCTTCTGGAGCCAGTATCCAGCAACCTTACCAATGATAATGTATTTTCCCAGCAAATGCCATCCATGGAATATCCTACCTAACAGTGTGCGAGTTACCTTCAAATGAGGAATGCTTACAGATCATAGCTATTCTAGCACCAGCTAGGGCAAGGTGTTGTTAGCAACAGTGTCCTTGCTAAGCTGCCCACTGGCTACCCATTTCAAAGCCATACAAGGACAGGATCATGCTCAGAGGCATTCATCAGCTAAGTATAAACAAATAACCGAGGAGAGGTGAAATGAAATGCATGTGAACTGCGTGTTTACGCATCTGCACAGCGTACTAAAGAACACAGCATTGTAAAAGTCATTCTACAAAAAACACTTAAATTTCAGCAGCACTGGGTGCTCAAAAGGGCATGTCTAAGGTACTTTATGTAGGAAACTGTGTATATTTTTTCTACTACTATCAGACTCTTCGGACCACTGTCAGAATAAATGAAGCATGAGAACGAGGATGAATTTTGGAACAGAGAATAATATGGAAAGTGGGCGTTGAAAATTGCAATTGAGAAACTTAAGTTTGATAATATATTATAGCACTCAGCAAGGAAAAATAGGCTCAAAAGTCTGGACAACAAACTAGAATTTAGGAGCAGCAATTTGTAAGATGAAGACGTATACAGTAGGTATGTATAGGAGACCAGAGAGGATAATATGGCATAAGTTGTAAAAGAGATGGGAAAAAGGATGTGCTCTGTAGAAACTAAAGATCGAGCAGCAGCAGAATTTATAAATAGTATCTATATGTTAGACCAGAGATGCTGAGGAGCCAAATGTAACATCTGGGGTGGTGGTCCTAGGGTTGGGAGGCAGTTCATTTTGTAGCCTGAAGAGGCAAAAAATGTGAAGCAAAGGTTCTTCTCAAACTTTTTTTTTCCACTGAGTCTGAAAGGGCATCCAAGGCAACTGCTTAGTTTTTACACCAATGATTCCCAGAATTCATGGCCTATTCCAAGTTATTTATTTCAGACAGTAACTGCAGTGCTCTGTAGAAAGTGTGTCTTTGTGAGTATGTGTGTTTAGACAAAAGAAGTCAAGTTTCCAGATGTTAGAGGGAGACAGAGTCACAGAGAGATCACTGAGGGGTACAGAAAGCAGGTGTCAGTGATAAGGGTTGTTTACCTTCTGCCCCAATCAAATAATATGTGTAATTGGAGAACAGGTAAATGGCCACCAACTTTTTTTGGTAACTATTCAAGAGCAGGAGAGGTTCAACCTTTAAATCGTGTGCTTAAATATTTAAACAGCCTCTAAATTTCCACAGCAAACAAACTTAACTGATCTCCTGCAATAAAAAAATAAAAAGAAGTGTATCAATGTTACAATTTTATGACAGGGGAATTAGCCTTGTTTTTTTCCTTTGGATCCCCATCCAGAATTACTAAGTTATTTTAGGTTCTTGGGGTGGGATAGTGCTGGCCATGAGTCAACATATAACACTATCAGTACATTCGTGGATGAAGAAATTATGCAACGTGAAAATATGGAAGTCAAAATAATACTGTAATCAAGTCAGTAACTTCCATATTGACTTAAATATAGTTAATTTGCAGCAAATGAGGTATGTCTTTGTTTCAAAAATGAAGCATGAAATGAAGCAAATAATATGGAAGATGTCAATATAATGATATGACATTGAGAGATTTTATACATTTCTAACCAATCCCATAATATTAACAATATTAAATAAAATCTTTTGTTTCATAGAAAGGGTTTTTTTAGATTGATACGCTGTAGAATTACAGCTGGAATAAATACAGTGTCATGTTAGTTTCTAGAAAAACAGAATGAGACCACCCTTCATGTTAGAAGAAACCACTGATAAGACTGGGAAGGATTTTAAAAGTAGATATCACTTATTTTGCACACACAGAGTGCAAAATGTACGTGTTACATTAACACGTAAATGGGAAATTCTGGTATCTGTATCACACTTACCTAAGTGTGATACAGATACTACTAAGGCATCTTTGTTGGTTTTCTGCTTCAAGCATCTTTAGGGTAAGAAAGTTTGGGGGAATATCAAATTGGAATCAAAAAGTAATTACGAGCGTTGTGTTGTCTCTCAAGTTGCATTATCTGCAAGTGTGGTTATATTAGAAAATAATTAAGTTGTGGTGCATCTTAATAGTTCCCATCAGGACTGAGTCTGCCTAGGCCTCAGAGAAAAACAAAGCATGGACAAACAAGAACAAAAGAAGCAAACAGCTCCTGCTGAAAGATGCTTGCTGTCTTACTTGACAAGTGACATGCTGATAGGAGAACTATATAGTTGAATAAATAATGAAAAGGAAAAGAAGTAAAAAAATTTAAATCTGCCTCGTAATACATACTCTGTTTTTCCCTATGTGTCCTAGGAATGGGTCTTAAGCAGAAGTTACCATCTTTATACATTACCTTTTATGTTTCCATCAAGAAGTGAACAAGTTTATTCCCAAAATGAACTTAACATGGAGTACAAGAGATGGTATAGTGCAGAAAGAAGAGTGCATGGGCAGAAAACCAACCCTCATAGCTAGAAAAGGATTCCTGGAAGATGGCAGCATGTGGTGGAGGCCTAGTGCAGCCCCATGCTTAAATGTGTCTGTACAACCACAGTCTTACCAGACAATGTACAGCGTGCTGCACAGTGGCACCTGAAGGAGCGGTACGGGAGAGAAGGAAATTCACTTACACAGCCACTGTTGGGAGACACTCCTGTGTCTCTGACACTGCCTGACTAAGAGAGAAACAGGTAACATTGAGGCATTCAGCAACTGAACGAAATTGTTTCGGACTCTGATGATTTTAAAAAGTGGTTTCCAAGGAAGCAGGTTGAGATGTCTCCTATAGAGACAGAAATTTGTAGTGAAAAGATTGACTTCTAAGTCACCTTCATAAACCTGAAGAGTTGGAGGAAGTCTAGGAAGTTCCAAAACAAAAGGAGATCTGAAATACACTTGAACAAGCTAGGGTCTTTTTACACCTTGGTCATAGAAGTAAAATGATAAACATGCTGCTAAAATAGATAATTGCTAACATTATAAATGAGTTTTATTTATGCCCAGCAATATTTCAGAGCGAAATATTGTTGCTATTAGTACACAGTCATTGACTTTGAACCTTTGGGCAGCTCTATAAATTTTCTGCACGCTCCTTCCCGCCAAATATTCTGTGGTTCTACCTACAGACTGAAACCTTTGTTATAAGCAAAGCAATGGGGCTGCTATTTCTTGTACTAGCTGTTGGCACTCTTTGAAATTGAGAAGTATGGTTGACTGGGTGTAGTGATCCCTTGGAAGGCCAGAGGAAGGAGAAAAGCTGTGTCATGCAGATACAAATGCAGAAGTTACGGAGAATAGCACTGGCAGCTTTCTATCACCTCCTTTGCCATTTCTAATGTCTTCCAAACCATTCTAGTGCAGTCTGTTCCCACCCAAGCAGATACAAATTTCCAAACTTTTCTGCTTGTGAGTTTTACAGTGCTAGGCTATGCATTACTGCTGCAGGGGATTTACATATGCACACATATGCATATAACATAGATAATAAGTGAAGGAAGCCATTCTTGGGAATTGCTGAAGACAGGCAGTGTCCTGTGTCTGCTATGTGCTTTCCCAGAAACGCCTACCAATTTTTTTTGAGGGTGCTGGGATCTTTGAACAGTGGATCTTCTGGAAGGCTGATGTGTATTTTCAGCAGGTAGATAAATGGTCAGGTGTTGAGACTTGGTGCATTAGGCGTTCTTTTGCCTGGTGTATCTCCGTCTCGAAGGTCATCTCTCACTTTCCAAATTTTCCTCAGTATCTCTGACTCTGTCATGTGCTAACACATAACTTAACTCTTACTCACTTGGATTCTGTTAAAGTTTATGTAATCCATTTTTTCTTGTGGGATCTATCTGATTTTTGTTGGAAGTTTTTTTCTTTCATGATTTCTATAATCCTGTATTTCATGCAGCTAAAAAAATACTCCCTCAGGTATTCATGCTTGTGATAAACTTGATCTTCTGTGAAATTCTTATTTTGTCTTAAAAATATTTATTGTTTAGTTTTCATTGTTTTAATCTGTGGGGTTGTCACTTATTTGCTGTTTTCTGATAATTTATGGCTAGGGGCAAGGTGAAAATGCTTTAAAAATATAAGAAATAACTGAGTCTTGAAAAATTCTATTGAAATAATTGTTTCAGAGGCTGTCTTGGGCACAGCAGTCATGAAACAATAGAGTTTTCAGTTTTCAAAGCAGACTGCCACCTTGTCTGCCCATTTTCAGAGGGCAGACTTTGGCCTGCTTACAAGACTGACTGAGTGCCTACAGAGGCAATCCTGAATGACAAAGGAGTCCAGGAAGGCTAGACATTCTTCAAGAAAGAAATCTTAAAGGTGCAAGAGTTGTCTGTCCCCTTGTGCTGAAAGATGAACTGACTGTCTTGTTTGAATGGAGAGCTTTGGCTGTAACTTGGAAAAAAGAGTTTTTGACCTTTGGAAGAAGGCAGGCAACTCAGGATCACTACAAAGATGTTGTGAGGTTATGCAGGAAGAAAATTAGAAGGATCAAGGCCCCGCTAGAATTTAATCTTTCTACTATCATAAAAGACAACAAAAAATGCATCTATAAATATATGTCTAACAAAAAAGGAGGGCTAAGGAGAATCTCCATCCTTTATTGGATGCAAAAGGAAACACAGTGATTGATGAAGGATAAAGAAAAGGCTGAGGTGCTTTTTACATTCTTTACCTCAGTCTTCAATATTAAGACCAGTTGTACTACAGGTGCCTAGCCCCCTGAGCTGAAGGACAGGAACAGAAAATAGAACCAGACTAGAACTCATAATGGAAAGGAAAAAGGGTCAGTGACACTTGCAGAGTGTCACTTAGACAACTCTGCAAGTCTGGATGGGATCCACAAGAGGATATTGAGGAAGCTGGAAGAAGGTTCCAGGGAGCTACAGGCCTGTCAGCTTGACCTCAGTGCTGGGGAAGGTCAGGAGCTGATCATCCTTAGTGACGTCATGTGGCATGCACTGAACCTGCTTGAGTCAGCATATGGGTTTATTAAAAGCAGTTCTTAACTTACCTGATCTCCTTCTAAGACAGGTTACCTAGTGGATGAAGAAAAGGCTGTTGTTTACCTGGGCCTTAGTAAAGCCTTTGACACTGTCTTCCACAGCATTCTCCTGGAAAAGCTGTCAGCCCATGGCTTGGACAGGTGTTCTCTTTGCTGAGTTAAGAACTATCTGTATGGCTGGACCCAGATAGGAGTGGTGAATGGAGCTACATCCAGTTGGCAATTGGCCACTGAGAGGTGTCCCTAGGGCTTAGTGTAGGGCCAGTCCTGTTTGACATCTTTATTGATGATCTGTACAGGGGTATCAAGTGCACCCTTAGTAATTTCACAGACAACACCAGTTTGCATGGAATGTTGACTTACTGAAGGTAGAAAAGCTGTGCAGATAGATCAGGACATGCTGATTTGGTGGGCTGACGCCAATGGTAAGAGGTTCCACGAGGCCAAGTGATGGATCATGTATTTGGATCACAACAACCCCAGGCA
>VWYO01022657.1:91273-106334 GCA_013400275.1 Rhadina sibilatrix | reverse complement strand
ATTACACTAGTGGTACGCAAATCAAATGCAAATCTTTTTTTTTCCGTTTTGCAAAATACTTTCAGAGCAGTTACTATATAATTTTCATTCTGACAAGTGAAGTGGTTTCAAGGGGAAAGGTTGTACTAGGGGCCGTGTGAGAACTACAGACCAAATATCTCTAAAACTTCTGACGCTGTTACATGTGCAAGAAAGAGGAATTGCAGGCTGATGGCAGCTGGCAGGAGCCAGAGCTCCGGGATGTGCTATGCGATTGTCCCAGGAGCCAAAATATTTTCTGACTTCACTAGCAAAAAATTACCATCATTATTACAATCTCTTGCATAGTATGGCTCATGGAACTTCAAATAAATGATCCCAAATAAGAGGCAGTGTATTTTAAAAACAGACCTACTCTTGATTTAAGGAGAGTTTATGAGAATGCTTTGTATCCTTTGATAGTCTGTTCCAGTGGTTAATTGTTCTCATTGTCAAAAATGCACGTCTTTGTTCCTTATTTGGATGTATGCTAATTTCAAACAGGTGTTTTCTTTTGATTGTGCAATTAGAACACTGTAAAGAAATGCACAAAGCACTTCGAGCAAACGGAAATTCTTAACGACTTCTTTATTGTAAAACTTTACAATTGTATAATTATGATAAAACTGTTTTCCACTCTCCCTTTAGCTGGCTTGTAATGATTTTTTTCAAAGAATTTGGCACTGTAAAACTATAATTAGGAGGTAAAGTTGCAAGACATTTTTATTTGTATAAAAAATATAGATTTTAATTGGGAAAAATATTTTAAGGTCGTATTGCCAGCTTAAGTGCTAAGAGGCTACATTTTTCCCAATCCAAATGGGACTGCACTTAGTGAGATACACCAGTCTGAACCAACCCCAAATATAAAGCTAGTTACAGAGTCTCACTTCTCAAAGAATAAAAATGAAAATTTAAGTTATAATGATTAAGAGCCATGTGCTGTTGGTACACTGAATACAGAGTCAGAGTACTTGCCTGATCTACCTCTCCACAGCCCATGATGCCCTTTCCCCACATCCATGATCTTACAGCACTTCTCTGGCCATGGGGGAGTGTGTTCTGTGAGTTATTGGCAGTGCCACTGCTGCCTGATGGCACATGCCACACAGAGCCCCTGGCACCAACTCCAGGGGAAAGGCTGCACCAGAAAGGGTCGGTGCTGAAGGGCCAGAAGGAGGCATGAGGATCAGCCAGAGGTGGCTGTGATGGTGGTGGTTCAGATTAGAGCCTGCACACAGCTGGAGTAGCATAGGTCTGTGTGATGGGAAACACATCTGATGGCAGTGGCATGGCATGGGAGGACACCACTATGGCCTCAGCCTCTGCCTTCCACAGGTGCAGTTGGGGAGATGAGGAAATTTGGTGTGCTGTTTGATATCTTTATTATTATGTCTTCTCTCACCAAAGCCCAGCCTTATATCCTCAAGTGTCTATCCTAGCATATCTCACTGTGTATTTCCTTTGTTTTCCACATGCATTGTTAGCAACGAGGGCTTGAAGCATCTCAGAAGACAGCAGAGCTCTGAATGTAACAGAATCTGCCTCTCAGGGTTAAAAAGAGTTCTGGACATATAGGACATGTAGTTTGGACTAAATGTCATTTGCACTGCTCACCTCTTTCTTTACTCTTGCATAAGAGGTAGCAGAGAAAAAACCAGCAGATTAGGAGATAAAATCAACTTGGTTAGAAGTATTTCTTTAGTTTCTTAAACTTCCATGTCAGCTTAGATCTGCTGCAGCACAAGGTCTTCCAGCAAGCTGTCAAGACATGACTTTAAGCTGCCCAGTGGGAAGAAGCGATAGGGCAGCTCACAAGTGAAATGTCAGGAAAGAGGCATAGCATTTGGCACATTTTTGAATGTGCCTTGTGATTTGGGGTGCTCAGCTGAAACGGAATATGGGCCAGATATCTTTGATGGACACAGGAGCTGCTTTTAGAAATAGTAGCTGCAACGTCTCATATGTGCTGGAGTCATGTCATAGTCAGGAGGGCACTGGGGGTCATGACGTGGCACAGAATTTGCACCTGCAGTGTCTGTACAGAAGGATCCACAGACGTGCTGTTCTCCGACCTGTGTATATCAATAGCTTTTCCAAGATTTAAGATATAGACTTCTATAAAATTAGAAACAAATAAGTTCATGTAGTGAATAGTATTAGCAAAATTCTTGAATTATTACGGTTTGCACTGATATGACAGCATAAACTGAAATTTGCATCACTGTTTTAAAAGCAGTTTGATATTAGATACTACATTTGCTGCTAAGTCCAAAGTAAATCAAGCTAAATGAGAATGAGATTTACAGATAATTTTTTTAAATGCTAATTTTTCATTTATTGTTATTTTTATTTCACAAATCCATGTCCCATGCTGCAGTGCTCAGAAAACCTATTTTATAAAAGTATTATCTTGTTATGGTAAGAGGTTTTTGTGAGTCACACTACAGTGAGAAAAACAATGCTATATTTGTCAGTCCAGCAGCACTGATGTAGCTATAGAATAGAGCTGTGTCCCAGGCACTGCATGAATCTTTAACAAGGCTATCAGTACTCCATTTAGATGCTACAGTTATGGTCACATTAGGAATAACAGCTAAACCAGCTAAATGTGGCTTCCAAATCATTATTGCTAATGCTTATGTACTAGATTTGGCAGAAATAACACAAATTGAATTTTAAATGTCCAATACGGTCAGGCTGAGTTGTCAGTGAAAAAGAAATGCTTTTGACCTTGTAAAGTGAGCCCATAATTTTCTTTTGTGAATTTATTCAAATTCTGAGTTTAAAACAGTATATGTGCACCTAAAGTTGCCAACAATAAAAGTGAGAATGCATGATGAAACTAAGAATTGATGGTATGGTAAATGATGCAGGTTTCTGAGGTCTCATATATCCCTTTCACAGTCTTACAGCCATTACCTCCAGTTCTTTTTAGTTCATCACACCAGAGAAGAGAGTTAGACAAAGTGAGTAAGTGAATTGTCCATCATTCTCTTCTTTATGTTATAGTGAGAATCAATAAATTCCCATTCAAAGGGACTGAGTTTAACCCACTCATTAATTCTGCCTCACAGAGTTTCTAAAATATTATTTTCTTTTCTTTGTCATCACCTTTAAGCATGCAAAATGCGTTTTATGGAGAGTGGGAATTATACAGAAAAGAAGTTGGTGGAAGATTAGGTGAGTGTTTATATGCAGAAAATTTAGAGTTTGTTGAGCAAGTCCTCATACAAACTGTGGTTGGGCCACTTGTAGCACTTTTCTGAGGGACTTGATTTCTCTCTGTGCTCATTTTTGTCCCAAGAATTTGTGTTGCTTCACAGGTTAAAAAAAAAAAAAAAAGGCATACGTGCATGAATATAACATTTAACATTTTTGAAATAATAAGCTTTGAATATAGGCAAAGGACTCAGTGCATCAGACCAAATTCAATAAACCCGTTCAGAACAGCTCAGAATGACTTTGTTCATGTATTCCAATATTTTTTCCATGAATATCTGCATTTTCAGCAATGAAGGAACTAAGCACTAAGATCCTCTAAACATGAAAGCATTGACCAACTGTGGCAATTTTCATCTCTTGCAACCTTGTGAAATGTATTGTAATCTATTTATGTTTTCCCACCCAGGCCTTTCAGTCCCAGGCTTTACTGGGACTCACAGCAGTAGGTGTTCCAGCTGTTTGAACAGTGCTGTACAGACTGGCTATCAGAAAAGTCTGCTTCTGTTTGATTTTGTGTTTATTTTGGCAAAAAACCCCTAGAGTTAATGCTTGGTACTCTAAAACAACTTTAAAACTTGCTTGGGAGTGGACCACTCAGGGTGTGTACATATACAGATCTGTGCTGGAATACAGCTCTGACTTGAAACAGGGTAACTAAACGTGCCTGAGCTGATAACCCACCTTGGAATATGAATTGATTTTACAAACTTGATTTGGTTTGCACCCATCTACTCAGATGTAAAATCAATTGTCACCCATAACAGGGTCTACCTGGAATGCCAGAAAAATAAATAATTTGCTAACTGAACTCAACTGACTTCACTGAAAGACACTCCATTATGAAGAGAGCAGGGAAACATGAATCTGGGACTGTGGGGAAAAGGCAACCTGCCTTTCTAGCAGCAATTCACTCTAAAACCACCTGTCAGCATGCACTCCTACAATCTCATATAGAGTGAAAGGTTTAGTGCTATGTAACGTTATAAACTAAGCATTTTAAAATAAATGCATAGAAGGTCTTAATGAAAAAAGTATTTTAATTTCCTTGAAATTGTTTTTCTTAAAACCTTTAGGATTCCAGCTTTCCTAGAGAGATAATTTACCGGAGTACCAATAATTTGCATTTTATTTCTGTGGAAAGTTGGTGAATTTGTAGGAAAGTCAAGTCACATATCCTACTGAGTGATAGAGAAGTATTTATAGAGCTTCTTGTCTCAATAATTCATTGCAGTTCCAATCCTATTCTGTAATGTTAATGGGATACTGTACAAGACTACAGGGTATAGGAAGCTGCTCTCGAGTACATTCATCTCCTTTCCTTCACAACCACAAGAAGAGAAAGACAATAGCAGGATGGATTTTATGTCTATTCGGATACATTTTGTGCACAAAGAGAATACAAATATATTGTTAGTCTTGCTCTTTATTAATTGCCTCACTACCTATTGACTCAAGCCCAGGTGGTATATTTTCAAAAGCATTAATAACTTCTTTGTGTTCTAGGTCAGCCTTTCTCAGTCTTTTAAAGATGATAATTCCTTATTTCAAGTCAATATTACAACTACCTCTACATTTATTGTAGAGCAAGTGTAAAAAATGCTTATACGTGGTAATACAATGAGCTGGTTTAATCCAATGTGTGTTGAAAGAATGGTTATATCTATGCCTGAAAATCAAACCTGAATGAGGCCTTCCTACCCTGACTGTCTGTGTGTGGGATGTGACCTGTTAATGCCCTAGAAGGTACCCATCTTCCCTATCCATAGAAGAGACCAAGACAGATTGCATGCATCCAGGTCTTGTCCCAGTTGAGACAAAAAAAAAACAAAACAAAAACAACAACAACAACAACAACAACAACAACAAAAAAACCACAACAAAAACCAAAACACCAACCAACCAACCAAAAACCACAAAAAACCAATCAAACAACAACAACAACAAAAAAGGATTTGCACCCTGGCTGGAGAACTATGAAGTGCTACATAGTCAGCATTTTGATTTTAGTCAGAAGACTTTGGGGACTGAAATAGCAAGGAAGAGTCAGTTGTGGTGGTTGGGAGGAGAGGATTTCAGATCTCAGGTACCTTGATGGTTTTAACATCCTAAGAGTTATTCTAGTACTACTGTTCTTTGACATGGTTCTACTTATACTTTTAACTCTTTGCAGACCCACTAATTTTGCGGTCACAAACTATCACAGCATGACGACACAGCACTGCTGCAGGCAGATGGTGGCTGCTGGATGAGATGATGTCTTATGTCCAGTTCTGTATTTCTGCTCTTACGCACACAGCCCAGCATTCATTTTAGAAACAACAAATAGATGCAGGCTTTGTTACAACTGTAATGCCTCACTTCTTCACCTCTCAGGCTTCAACTGGCCTTTTGATTTTGTGGAACCTCTGAAATTTTCATCTTCCAGTCCAATACTTCTGAAACAGTTCCCTGCATTCACCTTGGCAAAATAATAATCTGTTTCTGCGTTTGAATCCTTCTCTCCTTGAAGGCATTACAGGGCAGTTTAGCCATTTGTCAGTCTTTTAAAAGCACAGTGTCATTGATTCCACACAAAAGGAGACGTAATGGCTTCCCAACTCTGAAATAATGGGCAACCAGTGCTTTAGGTTGTATTACAACTTAGATAAAATATCTGAAGAGACTACAGGCACTGTGTTATCTGTCCAAGACATACGAGTCCAGCTGGGTTTATTGGTTTTCTTCATGTTTCTGGACTTCCTCTGGCTCCCACAGGGCTAGCTAGGAAGGAGCTCTGTGCATCTGCCAAAACTTCCCAGTCTGGGCAATCTTCCTGGCCTGAGATGGTTTGTGTAACCTAATAGTACTGGGCCCAAATTAAAAGTATCCTTGCAGGTCAAGTAGAAAGGACATGGGAGTATGAGAAAATTAGTGGAGCAACACAGAACCTGTTCAGATCCTACATGTCCAGAGCAAATTATTGTGGTAGGAGCCAGCTTGATTCCAGGGGGATCAGCTGAGTGTTGCTGTGACTTTTGTGAGTATTTCCAGCTCTGAAAGTGCCTTGCAGGTTTGCATGAGCTCATTCTCCATGGAGCCAACTAGACTTTTTTATTCCATCTCCAAGCAATATTGAGAGTAGCCAAAACCTTCCCAAAGCCACATGCCGACTCTGGAAAGAGATGCTCTCCCATGCCTGCTGGACCAAAACTGTCACCTGCATCTGGGGCATGGACAATCCACAGCCAAATTCTATCATCATGGATAAAAACACCTCAAAACTGTTTTAAAAAATCATAATTTATTAAGTTCTCTCTTCTCTTTTATATTCTGATAAATCCAAAGTATTGGACAAAGTATGGCTTCATGGTCTGTTTGTCTCGGTCTTGTGTTTTCTAGTTTTTTTCTGGTCTGTATGTGACAGAGAACACAGTTTAATATCTCTTTAGACTTTTCCCTATATAAATATAGGTGTTTCCTCTTCAGGAAGGTGACTTGCTGTGACCTTTCAGAAAGCTCCTTATCATTCGTCTTTGGCTGCTTGGGATTTGCCTTTATTTACTCCCTGCTGTCTTTAGAAACCGCAGTAAGTGCTCATTGCTGTGGCCACTCAGGCAGCAAGCTCAGAGTTTGCAAGACTCTAAAGACGGGTTTGTAGACTGTGCTCATAGTGTGTTCAAGTAGTCTTGAATTTTCTCTAACAAGGTTTCACTCGTTTCAGGAACATTTCACCTGGGTATCAAAGTACTTAAATTATGGTCTTTAAATTGAAAATACAGCTCATGGGGTGTGGCTTTGAAGGTAATTCCAGTTTTTATCAAGTCAGATGTTTAGTTTAGCACTGTGTTGTGCTCTGTAAGAAAAGCCTAATGTACTACTGTGTAAAACAAATTCAGATAGGGTGTAAAAGTACATCACTGTTCCCAAGATAAGGCAAAATACAGTTTCAAGTGCAATACTTGTACTCAGACCTACTTTCTGCCTTAGAAACAGCGGGGGGTCAAAATTTCTTGAAGTGGGTAACTCACAGATCCTTGTTATTTTCTGTATGGAAACACCATCTGAACCTCATGCCAAAATGTGCCATTATTTCAGTAGGTTTGCATGAAAATTGTGCTGCTTTAGACTGAATAAAAATACTGAAATTATTCCTTATCGAATTTCTTGATCAGTGTGGCTAGGACTTAATGGAGAACAGTGTACCAAAACTAAAACAGAATTGTGTGTTACAGAAAACTACTTGTCTAAAATCAGTTTACAACTACAGAGTGTATTATTTCATCAGCATTTAAGTAGTTGCCATTACACATTTTAGATACCATCAGCCAAGCTGGAGTTTGCATTATGTCTCTAGGGTATTTAAGAAAAGGAAAAAAATGTATATGTATGGTGTTGGTTTCGGGTTTTTTTCCTTTTTGATAGGCTTCTTCACATTAGATGATTGTCTTAATTAGGCTATTAGGAGCTTTATTGTGACATATTTTCTGCATCCAAAAGGCCTTCAGAATATATGAAGTCATAATGCAACAAAATAAAAACTGTACCACAAAATGTAGATGCAGTATGTACAGGTGAAACAGTAATATACATGAATAGAGGGGACATGAAAATTGCCACAAAACATGATAAACCCAGTTTCAAGGAAAGACCCACAAGTGGTTATTTCCTTAGTGAGATATGGAGGTTTCCACATGATGGAGGGAATCCTGTCTAATGGCTGCTCATCCTGTTTATTCATAGAGCACCTCTAGAAAAATGTGTGTTTCCACTTAGGCTGGGACTAGGAAAAAAGAAAAAAGAAAAAAGAAAAAAGAAAAAAGAAAAAAGAAAAAAGAAAAAAAGAAAAAAGAAAAAAGAAAAAAGAAAAAAGAAAAAAGAAAAAAGAAAAAAGAAAAAAGAAAAAAGAAAAAAGAAAAAAGACAAGAAAAAAAAGACTACCAGAAGATTCCCCAGAACTTCAATTTCTTTGATTGTATGAGTTCTTTTCACTAAAATGAAGTGTCTCAATGCAAAAGTAAGAAAACCAACCAAAATCAAAAAAATCCTTAAACTTCACTCTTTTCATGTTTAAAAGATAAATATAGTGAAAGTTTGCTGATTTTAAAAGTTACTTGATAAGGACAAAAGCAACATGTCTGCATAATGTCTGCAAGCTTTTCCAGCATCATGTTCTCAAGTTCAAAGACAGGCATTTATGACAGTAAGACCAGGGTGTGAATCTACAGTATCATTATGAGGACAAAACTGAAATAAACATCTACTTTATGTGTACTAAGAACTGTTTTCCAATCAGCAAAACCCAATAAATGATTAGATCTACTATTACTATGGAACTGAAGAACAAGGTAAAAGGAAAGAAGTTCCTCAGGAGGCTGTTGAAACCTCTTTCAGCTGTCCTCAAACTCTGCTTAGTAAGGGCTGCTAAATATCAGTAACAAAAACATCCAGTTCACAAATAAGGAGATGCTGTGAGACCCTCCATTAACTTACTCTCATCTGATTAACACTTATCATCTGAAATTTCTTCTTCTCCCACAAGTGTATTATATACAGTGGGAATATTTTAAATAAGACACAAGAAATCTTGAATCTTTTCTATTCTTTTCTATACCATGGCATTTTTGTACCCTGAAAACTGTTACATGAAAATACTATTACTCATATCCATACTCTTTTAATAGAATAAAAATGGAATATCAAGAGTTGAATTAGAATTTTTGGCACAATTTAGAGCAAGAAAATATTCAATAAACAGTGAGATTCTTTTGGGAAACACAGTTTTATGTACTGCTGATGTGCCATATTTCATTGTTCTAAGCATTCTAAAAAATGTTATGCTACCCTTTTAATACATGCTGGGGCAATTTTTCCACAAGTTTTTCCTTTTACTAATAATCTCAGTAAAATTAATATTTTCAAACAGTTTTCACTGCATTAATATGTCCTTTTCTCTCAGTGTGACTTCTTAAAAAAAAAAAAAAAACCAAACCAACAGCTATGATAGTTTGATATTGTTGTTTAAGCTTGAAAGACAGAGAAAACTTTCATAATAAATCTCATATCATACCCTCAGCAGACACAATATTGTTTGGGCTGGCTTGCTGCACTCTTAATGGAGGGAAATGCTGTCTCTGTGTAGTCCCTCTTCTCACATATCTGTCTTAAAAATAACATCAATAAAGATGTGATATGCCAGTAACATTCATTAGGGCAGACCTGAAGCAATTCAGACTGTGGATTAAATTTCTAGATCCTGAAAATTAATCTAAAATTCTGACACTAAGTAACACTCACATTAGCATCATAATATTTCTATCTGAAAGGTCCCAGCTAGAAGTGATATGATTCACTGGCTGATGCCCATCCTGACGGACAACATGTAAGACTTTCTGATCAGTGAAACGGGTAACTCAGTTTTCAGGAAATGTGTCTGGTTCATCACATTTTACATTTTTCAGGCATGGAAACTCAAAACCTTGATAAAGAAATTAATTCCTAAGTTAAAAAAATAAAAAAAGTGAGAGAGAAAGAGAAAACAAAATGAACATGCATGTTTTCTGCATGCCATTTTATATGAGCAGTCTGGCACATTTTTTTTTTTATATTTTAGTGACTTTTATAGTGAAATTTATATTTGCTGCAATATAGCCTGTACTACAGGGAAAGTAACAGCCTTTTTCATATATAATCGATACTGTACCAACCCAGTTCAAAGACAAGTCAGACTAACAATACTTTGAGATGGCTGGCACATTATGCATTCTGGAAATTCTAATTTTATGTAAATTTGGAAAATGTATGCATGTGCCAGAGTTTCTCTTTGTTCGTGCACTGTTTTAGCATGTGTAAGTAGGAGAGGCTGCCATAGAACACGGGTTGCAAAACAGCAGATGGGGGTGATTTAGTCTCTGAGGAACTCTAATTTCCTCTGAAGAAGTACTCAGGTTTGTTATTTTATTACTATGGGGAAATATATATTTTAAAATATATTAACAATTAGTGCTTGTCTAGTTGGAAAATATCTCAGAATACCTTTAAGAAATAGTTCTCTCTGTGGACACTAATTCCTCTGTAGGAGTCCACTGTGAAAATGGATTAAGCTAAACTGGAATAAACCCCCGAAGTCTTAGTGTTGCAGAGCATCTACAGACTTAGAGCATAGCAGTTATTGTGCTTGAAATTCATGCCCTGACATATTTTGTTGTGACTTCCCCATACATACCGACCCACACTTTATTGCCTCCAGATGCAGTTACGAAATGGTACTACTTTCTGCATTTGCTGATAAAATTCTACACTGAAGACTGATTAGGGGTGACTAAACTTTGCAGTCAGAGGTTGAATACTGCATCCCTGAAATACTCATTTTATGCAGATTTAAAAAATAAATACATTTACAATGGTTTCCTCTTTGTTCTGCCACTGTTCTGGCATGTCAGATTAGCGGTAGATGCCACACAGCAGGAGCTAGGAAATTCTGTCTGAAAAAGAGATGAGGTTTAGAGTAATTTTAGTTGCTGTCAAGACCAGAGTTCCCAAGTAAAAGGGCACGTTTAATACTGTTGTAATCAGGATATTTTAAACATTTAAAGAGTTCATGTTTGTGTTGTCAGATTATTTGCTGGAGTTTCATACCCAAGCAAATGTATGCATGTGGTGAGGGTGTAGGAAGAAAAGAAGATTGTATTTACTGCGCTCTTTTGCATCACTTCAGTCTCAAAAAAATCGTGACTAACACAATTTTGATGTGTCAAACTGATATTCCTGAAGTGCTCGTTTTGGTTATTACCTTTCAGATACAAAATGCAAAGATGGCTCTAGGTCTTGTTGGCATGGCCCACCACTTGCCTGAGTTTGTGCAAAAGTTCCCACTGATTACAACTGTACAGAATTAGAATATTTATGGCAAACATACGGTGCTCGGGAAAAGTGTGTTTAGATTGCAGGTCTACAAACTTTGATTTTTCTAGAAAGCCAAGATAAAAAATACTGTATTCAACTGAAAATCCATGATCTGCATATGTTCAACTAGGGTCTTCTGAACATATTAAGTAAAAAGAATATGTTGAATTTCTTTGGAAAATACTTTTCGTGGAAAGAAATACGGAAATATTTTCCAAAAAACAGTCACAAAAATTTTCTGTGGTGATGAACCTTTACTGATTAACAGGCTGGCTTGGTTTCCAGAGTTGCCCCACTAAGCATTTACTGGACTTTCAAGTTTCAATGTGTTTGCTTGAATGCTTTTTAGCTCCTTTTGCTTAGGTCAACCATATAGGATTGTTCCTTTCCTTGCCCTCTGGCCCATATCTAGCCCTAGAATGTCTACAACATACATCTCCAAAATAAAATGAAACCCAAATAGCCAAGCAGCTGAAGCCCAAAGAACAGGCCTGCCAAGTTTCCCTGGTGAGAAAAGCATTCTTTCCTCAGAATAACTCTTTCATGGAAGCTTAAAAATGTGTTTCAAGGAAATTAATTTTGCTTCGCAGACCTCTAGGAGCACACAAATGGAGTCAGCCACCACATTTCAAATAAGCTACCACATTTCAGGAGAGAGTATCATATTTAGCAGCTATGGAAGTATATGAGACAATTTTCATCTTTCTTTTTATGTGCAGATGTGTATAGCAGGATCCTGATCTTGGATTTATGTTCTGGGGGATGCAAGGACCCCACTGCCCTTTTTGTGTCCAGCTATGAAGAAATAAGTAGCATACTTTGGATGAGAGAGAGAGAGGGATTTTCAGCCTATGGGCAAGGATATGGAAATGTTTTCATTTTTAGTTTTCATTGGGGAGGATTCTATTTTATCCTATCTGTTGCTCCTTATAAATCATACAAAGAAATTTGAAATCTGAAGCTTGCTGTTGTTGGCATTTGAACCTAATGTCAAAATGCTTTTGCTGCCTTACTTGTGAAGTAGACAACCTGTGTTGAATGTCCTTGAAACAGTAATTTTGGTAAGCTCTAACCTTTTTCATGCATAGCAGTCTGGGTTCAGAAGTATAGATAAACCAAATATGCTTAACATTCCCTAGAATACACTCTCACCTTTGAAGAGAGGGTTACAAGTATTACCTTTAAATTATCAGCAGGAGAAAAAAAGAGTAATCTGGCTGCCTTTTCACAATCTAAAAGACTTGGACCCTAAAAAAAAGAGGTGCAGAAGCTGTACTTGTCCAGAAGTAGCACCAACAGCACTTATATCTGCCTCATAAGGAAATGCAAAATCTATCCCATAGCTGCATCACTTAATGTATCTTCTGTGACACTTACAACATTAGTAACATTTATATAGTCAATAAATTACATTTTCATGTTTTCACAATTGATGTGAGCTTGGATCCAGTCTTGGTCCAAACCTAGTAAGTTTACCAGTGTGCAACTTCACTGTGCAGCTTTGCATAGCTAAATATTTTCAACTTCAGTGAAGTTGTGATTCAAGTTAATTCAGAAACAGGTATGATCCAAAGAGACCCTGCAGAACATGACATCTGAGTCTCCAGAACAGGCATATTATATTAAAGTCTACAATATATCCTAGAACACCGATACAAGCTAAGAGGCTGGTATAGTGATATGACTGAAGCAATGTAAGTATATATAAATAGCTTTCCTATTTTAATAAGTATTAGTTATTCTCTAATTAGTAAGAAATGTTTCCACAGTGGAACAGTGAATACAAAAATAAATATCATTTTATCTCACCACTTATACATATTTACATTTTGTATTAGTCATGCATTCCATTTTTCCTAGTAACATTCTTTTTTTCTTTTTTTTTTTTTTTTATTTCCACCTGATGTTTTACAGTTACATCCTAACACCAACTTCTTTTAGGCTATTTCCACAGCTCTTTTTTTGTTCCACTTATGAAGGGTGTATCCTTCACTAATAAAACTTGTTTTGTCTGTGATATTTCATCTCTGGTAGTAATGTCCAGCTTCAAGGATTCACATGATCACTGCATGCATTTAAAATTGTGTATTAGGTCTCAAATGAGGTTTTGGGTTGTATTTGCACATGTGAAAACTCAGATCCTAAGGAGATGGACTGCACAAGAGGTTTTGCACCCAGAACCAAAAAATGCTGTATTTAAGCTCTGCTTGTCTTCTCAGATGAAAATTGCAAAGAGTGGGTGACAGGGATGTGTGGGTGTAATTGTATAATTAGGCACATGCTGCTGTATTTTAGCACATACTGTCCCCTGCTGGGAATAATCATATTTCTGGTAAAAGTGAAGTTGTATGTTCATCCTTCCATTCAAAAAGGTAGGCTGGTATGGCCTTCTTTGTCTATCCCTTTCAGACAAAAGGTTTTCCTTGATCACCACCATGCCAAGGATGTAAACATTTCCAGTTTTTGAGGATTCCATTCCATCAGGAGGTATTGCTGTATGAAGGATGCACTGCAGAGGCTCCTGCAGGAGGGGAATGGCATAGCTTGACCTTTCCATGGGATGGGCTGCCATGTGCCCACCAGCATGTATGATATTCATATTGGTTGCCCTAGGGAAAATCTTCTCATACAGTGTTAGTGACTGCCTGCTGTCACTTTGTGCCCCACACAAACCTCACAGAGCTTCACAAAGAAGGTGTCAAATGGAAAGGATTCCTCTCTGCAATTCAGTGTTCTATTGCAAAAACACTTACATACCCCTCCTCTCACCAGACATCAAGGCTTTCCTTCCCAATGACCATGTGGTCAGCAGAAATCAAAGGTCTGGGGCAGGAGGGCAGCCTGGCTGCCATGGCCTGGGGTCTGACAACAATAACAGGCCTTCTGGCCTGACCCAGCTCTTGTCCATCTCTAGGTCACTGGAACTCCCTAGCCAATGGCATGCAAGGTTATTTCAGGGCCCATGCTCTCAGCAACTGCACACCAAAGCGGGCCTCTCATGAACAGCAAGACTTTTAATACAGAGATGGGGCTTTTTTTACTAAAAGATCTAATGGCTTTTTTGGTTACGTCTGGCTATTCAGTTTAAAAATGTTTTTTTTTTGATTAAGCTAAGCTTCATGAATTAGTTTATACTCCTCTTTTTCCTCTAAAATTTTACTTGTTAGCTCTATGCACGTGACGTATATTCTTGTCATTCGTTTCTGCCTGGCAGTCATAAGAAGTTTCAGGGACTGCAGCCACATACATCCTTCATCAACAATTTTTCTGTTTTGTAGACTGAATTTCTGATATTCAAGGTGGCATTTTCTAAAAAATTTAGCAGTGCTTATCAATACAATAACTGGTGAAGGTCTTAAACTATGCACATATTGACAATTATGCAGTCTGTGTGTGACTCGCAGAAACTAGGAACAATCTTTGTTAGCTGCATTTTATGTTGGTGTCCCTCTGTTTATCAATTACCATTTTCTTTTATCTTTCTCAGCAGCTGTTTGTCTTCCCTTTTTGAGGGTAGACTGTATCACAGACTCAATGTGTTACCAAATATTTGTTTTTCTTAGAACCTCAGAACTGAAAGATTTGGATAACGAAATTTTTCACTGTGAGCCATTGTTCATATTCCTTTTCAATACACTGTATAGCTAATATTAATAAAGCTATAAAATAATGTGTGATTAGGAGCCCTCAACATTATTTTTTTCCCTTTTTAAAAATACAGTAACAAATCAGAAATCTAAATTTTCCATTGCACATGGATATTGGCTTACAGTGTCAGCCTTGGGACAGGTTGACACATTATATGAACTTTACACAAGTTCATTATTAGAGGATGCACATGGTTTTTTTATTGAACATTGGTAACTTTAACACTATAGGCAAAAAAAAAAAAAAAAAAAAAAGAAAATTGTAGGGAGAAAAAGACATTTTTTAATCG
>VWYO01022657.1:32673-82836 GCA_013400275.1 Rhadina sibilatrix | reverse complement strand
TTTTTTTTTTTTTTTTTTTTTTTTTTTTTTTTTTTTTTTTTTTTTTCAGGATGCAGGTGATTTTATTAGGTCAAGTGCATGATTTTTTTTTTTTTATTTTTTATTTTTTTACGGGGCAGAAAATCATTTCAGTGTTGGCATTCTATTTTAGCAGCCTGACTGGAGTTGCTTTAGCTAGATATATATTTTAAGACTGTAGCAGTGAAAGGTCTCGGTTTGAACTCTGTCCTAAATACACAGAATCTGATGCATGCATTACCTATTGAACTTCAGCGGGCTTGTATAATTAGAGCTGAAGCAGTGTTTCAGAGGTGATTCCTGTTCTAGCTTTCTGTATGCATTTTTCATTACTTCTTTATTGTTTCTTCTCTTTTTGCATTGAAGCAAGCGCTGTCTAAAACGAGCTATATATGGGTAACACTATCAACACATTTATTTGTGAAGCTGTACCGCTGCAGTCCCTAACGCTTTAAAAACAAAAAGGTTGTATCTGTGTATTGTTAATAATTATTAGGAAAGTGTGTAGTCCTGTCCCAGGGTTTGGTAAGCAAGGTCATGGTACAATAAGAGTTGCAGGCTCTGGAAGCATTAGTTGTATTTGCATATGTCAGAACAGTCTGTGAATACTAAAGGCACAAACACTTCACATCTGCTTCTGTTTACTCCCATGCTAACAGTCAAAAGTACAAAAGTACTGTGTTAATTGCTCTGTTACATACTGACTGTTGACACATTCTCCATAGAGCTTTCATAAATACACTGTTGCAAACAAACTACTAATGACTTTGCTTATTTCCAGCCCATCTTTAAAAGAAATCCAGAATATATACACAGATTAATGATTCCTCTATTTAGCAGTGTGTCTTGTTGCTTGCTATTGTGGAGGCTTGTATAAAGGCAGTATCAATTAAGTAGCAATTATCTATGAAGTGGGAAAAAAAGTGATGATATAAATAAGTAATGTGCATGAAGTGAGAATTTCTGAAAACAACTTGAGGTGAACTCTGAGGCAAGGGCACCGACTAGTGAACAAACCCTCTCCATCTGCTCTTCTATCTAAAACCATTAGAGCCCAATTTGAAGTCTGACTAAACAGCAGTGATACCTGTGGGCCTCCATTGAGATTTTTCACTATATATGACATGCCCTGGAGAAATTTAAAAAAAAAATAGGATGGGAGCTGAGGGAAAAAAATTGGACTCCTAAAAACCACCACTAACAAGCTAATCATATTTAAATTTGTGCTTCAAGTTTCTTTTTGCTATGACACTTCAATATAGAAATACAATTATCTAATTGTTATTAAACAGCAAAGGGGCTGCAACCCAAACCCACTGTCACAGTTAGTGTGCTACTTAGCTTCTGACAATGGTCTGCTTCTTCTGAAGGAGAGACAAAAGCCCATGGTGTGCCTCAGCTTCCTCAAACAGCAAGCACTGGTGGTTTTCTGAATGCCCCTTCTTCTCTGGTATTGAATTTTGTCATTCTCGAAGAACTTTTCAAAACTGGTCTTCACCTCCATCATTCAGGTGTCGACATTCATTGCTGTAAATGCAGCATAAGGGTAATTAATTTATTATTTTCTCTCTTTTTTTTTAATGGTTTCTTCAATTTGTGTGACAGAATAAGATAAAATGAAGTTACTCTTTATATTATTTGCTATCTATATTTGCTTATTATGTCTGTCTCCTGCAGTTACATCTTTATTCATTTTGGTCAAGAACGTATGTCACCAGGAGCAAGTCACTCATTTATTAGCTCCATCTTATTGATTTATTCAGATCCTAGGCATTTAATCAGGTCCCATGAAGAGTAATAAAGCATTCTGACTAAAAAAAAACCACATTATGTATTTTTTCTCTATTTAATATTCTTGCAAATCTCTGCACTCTATTATACATAATGTAGATAGAGATGTACAGGGTAGACCTTAGACCTTAGGTCTGTCTGTAAAGGCACTCTTGCAGCCACAACAATGAGGTCTCAGCTGTCTTTCATTTTATGAGACTGGTGCTTTTCAGCCTCGGTTCAAACCACACTCAGGCTGTGAACAGCAGTGGTCTCACCAGTCTCTCTGTGTGCCAGTGCCTATGAATCATTTTAACACAATTTTCTCACGCTAGTTTTCCACAAATGTCTAGTTATAAACCTGCAAAGAAGGTGAAAAATCAAGACCATTCTGGATCAAACCTCAGCAGACACTAGGAAGGATACAGGGAAGGATGCGTGTGTGGACACCACCAAGGTGCTCCTGTCTCCCACCACTGACCCCCCCATCAAGGCTCTGTGAAAGTCCTGTCCTCTCAGCATTCAGTCATCTGTACACAGCTGCTGGAGCCATTGCCTCTGGATTCTCCCACAGACATATGTTATTCCCTCCCTTTCATATGGTTGTTTGATCATGCCATGTTTGATCACCTCTTCCAGAATCTGTGTTCATGCTATGGACAATCCCAAATCATCTCCAGACACAAGCCCATGTGTGTGCAGAAGTTACAGAAATGGGCCTAATTAAGTAAAAGCAACTGGTGGCAGAAACAGAGGGAGCACTCTGAGCAGCCTGTCCTGGTCCCAAGCTAGCAGTCCTGCCAGGGCCCAGAATGTGCTCCCTGAAGGCCAGTCCCCACTGGGCAGTGCCATGCCCTCCCCATGGGGCCAACCATGTGTGTGGGGTGAGCTTACTGCTGACCAGGGGCTGCAGGGATGGCATTCTCTCACTCCTGCTGCAACTCCTGTGCCAAGGAAAGCACGCAGGGGTGGAGGGAGGAGAGCCAAAAGCTACCAGTTGTCTGCCCATGTGTGCTGGGCTTGATAGAAACTGATTTTGATTCTATGTTATAACTTAGCATGACATTTACTGCAAACAGATATTTCTCCCAGCCCACAACTGTTTCTCTCAGTTATGACAAACCATACAAGATCCTGCTCTGTGGTCTCTGTTACAGTTCTTTTTTCCAAACTATTATCAGATCTTGAAGACAGATATCACCATGAGCCAGAGTGACTAGAAGTCAGGAAAAAGCATTTTTCAAAGAATTCTGGAATTTCAAATAAAGGTCTTTCAACATTTTTTTCCTGGGCATGGAAATCTGGCATTTCTAAAGAAAACTAAAAGTGGGTTTTTTTCCCCTTAGCTTCTGTCTCAGCCTTGGTTTTTGGACCAAGCACTAAATACAAAAGCTGAGCACTAACTTGACAGCATTACAGCAGATGGAGTCAGCAAACACTGGCTCTAGCATGTCATTTGCAGAACTTCAAGTTTCCTTGAGAGGGCTTCAGATTTCAACCCTGTTTAGAGAGTCCTAGAGAGAGCTGTTCCAAGGATTTTTGTGAACTTGAGCTTCTCAATAAAAGTGTGGGTCATTCCAGTGAGTAATTCTAGGGAACTGGAACATGTTAGGTTCTTGGGGTCTTCACTGCTTGAGCTAGGTTTTGCTGTGAATGTGGGAGCCTAAAACATCCTTGGCAGGATTGCTTCTGACAAAGGCCATGGCTGTCCTTAGATTGGCAAAAGCAACTTATGCTACCACATTTTCATTAGAATGCTCCTGCTCAATTTTCTATTTACCTGCTAAACTGGTCTTTTATTCAGACTTGGGTTATTTTAGAAATAATAAGAGATCAGCAACAGTCAAGTTTCTTTGTTGCTTATTTACAATATTGTACCCAATCCTGGCTTGTTTGTTGGTTTGGTGTGGTTTTTTTCAGATTTTTTTGGTCCAGGCAAGCAGAGAACCTTTCTTTGTTTGCGCACCTGACCAAACACTTTGAACATAGTTTTAATCAGTAATGTTCCCAAAGATCTGACCCCTAAGGCTTCTTACATCTATTATTGGTGTTTGGTTCTCTCATCCAACTATTTCTCAGCTATTTTTATATATATCTCTATATAATATCTCAGCTATTCCTCCTTACAGCAGTACTCAGCAGCAACCCTTCATGTCTGTGTAGAGTCATATATATGTACATAGCTTGAGCTTCAGATTTGGGATTGGCTTTTTTATATTAACTGCTGCTATGAAGAGAGGAAATGTTTTCCTCCTATTCTCTCAAAGAGAAGTTTTGAAACAAAGGGTGTCAAAAGTCTTCAACCAAACCTGCAAAGAAAAATATTTCTATTTTCTATTTATAAAACCTATGTAGAAGACAAATCTTAGGATCTCAAAGGATTTGACCATGCCTGTTTTAAACAATATCTTAGTTGATTTTAACAGTTCATATGAGTTGAGGTGTTTGAACTAGCAATCCTGAACACAGGAAAGTTAGTACAACCTCAGAAATGCCAGGAAGGCAGCACCTAGGAGTAAGATTGCCTCATGGCTTTCTGAAGACTGGTAAAGTGCCCTGTGTAAATACTACATCTCTGTGGGTTCTCAGTCAGTGAAATGAGAAAATTATACTTACTTGATACTTCAAGTGCTTTGAAGTCCTTAGATAAAAGGAGAGCCTGCAATATCTTGAAAGTCCTGAACAGATCGGTTCCTACCTTCATCTAAGTGCTGTTGAGAACCTCAAATACTGTATTTCCTCACCTAGAGTGAGCAGTTCAATCCAATCTGCTCAGGGCATCCCTTAACACACAGACAGAACTAAGCTTTAAAAAAAAAAATCCATAACTTGTGATGTATGACCACCTCATTAAAAAAAAAGGGGGAAAAAAAAGTTACCTATTGTTTAATGTAGGGATCTAATGACAAAGAGCAGTTGCTTTTTCTACTTCAAGGAAATCAGATACACTTTTTCCTACCTTTTAGGCAAATCCTGAATATCATATTATCAAAGCCCTTTCTGGGGACACTCACTTCATTTTATATTCAAATTTAAAATTAAGTAGGTTGGCTCTGGGTCTGGATGTCTCTGTGGATCTTGCATTAAGTGATTCAACTAAACCTGCCTGGAAAGCATATGTCACAGCAAGGAACATGCCATTCCTGTCTAATATTCCTAACAGCACATATAAAAGCAAGTAGGTAGATGGCTTCTGTGGCTCTTGGATGCAAATTAAATGAAACAACAGTGTTCCAAATCATGGTCATATCTCTCATACTGAACTCATAAAAAGAGATTACAAAAGGAAAGTATAGTGAAGTCCTTTGGTTTGACATTCTCAGTCGCAAAACAGAGTAATAGTTTTCCACCTATTTAATATGTAAATATCTTTCTTACATTAGATTTGTCTTCATGAACTGCCACAAGAAAGACTTTTAAAAAGGAGATATTATGAGGATAAGTAGATGAATTATGGAGGAAAAAAAATAGAAGATTAAGTTTAAGAACAGCTACTAGTCACTAGTATGTGGAGATGTATTAATGCACTTATTCTTTTCTATTACATATTAGTCCCTTATTAGCATGTTTTACCTGAGCTTGTCACAGTCTTATTTCCAAATTACAACATTAATAGGTTAAAATTAAATATTTGAGATATTTTAATATTTGAGATATTTTCAAAGTTGAGACAACTCTAAAAATGCTGTCACATTTAGCAAAACAACTACAACATATAAATGCTAACTACTGAAAACAAAAAGCACAAAAATATATGCTCAGTAAGTATCTTGGATGCTTAATTACTAGGTAATATGCAACTACTTTGACAGAAAGTTTCATTAAAGAATAGTCAGAAGAAGAAGAACTGAAGAAGAAGTATTAACTATTTTTAGAAACTCCCGAATTTCTCAGTTCCTGTTCACATAATTCACTTAACGACATTAAGCTAGAAATTGCTCTGCCATTGGTAGCAAAATCTCTGTAAAATCCGTAACAGGTATTTATCTCAAACCCCCTTCAATTAAAACTAACATAGCTAGAACATAATTCGAAGGCCTTTGCTTTTTCTCCATGGCATCAATAATGTTTAAACACATATATGCAAAAAACTCCAGTTTATGGACAATTTTTTTCAGATGCTCTTAAGGTAGATGAGCAGCCTCAGATTTGAATGCCTTTTAATTGAGGCAATCGAGAGTTGGCTGCCCAAACTTTGTGTGGTCATCACTAGGGCTGGTCCTGGTTGCAGACAAATATATGATAAATCTGATATATGAAAACCCATTTTGCTTTTGATTCCCTTGTCTATGTGTTTAGATATAGCTTCTGCTTTCACTGTGAAAACTATGAAATATATTGCATATCTTCTTAAGAGTCCTGAAATTGTATATGGCAAGGTTTAGGTAACAGAGTGTATGACAAGAAAGTAGTAGGTTCTGTGTCATTCAGTGTTTCTGTTTCCTGGAATTATGGCTATTATGAAATATTCAGTCACTTCTTGGCCATTAAAGATGCAGATCCCCAGCCATGAGCTCGTGGAAGTTTTACAAGTGTCCTGCCCTTCCCCATATTTGTGTAAGCTGACAAGTAAATGCTCCTTGCCTTCCCCATAAAACCTGCCCATCTAGGTTGGGAGGGCCTGCTCAAGTAAGGAAGGTTTTATTTCAGTGCAAATGTTGGAAGCAGGAAGTCTTCTTACCCATCTTCAATCTGCTCTGTCCAGATGTCACATGCAGCAGATTGGTACAACCAGTATGCCATAAAGATTGCAAAGAATATTCTGCCGAGATTTAAGCAATTATCTCTTCCTAAAAAGCATCTTTACATCATGTATCCCTGAGGTAACAATGGTACAGAAGTTTACTGTGCACTAAAGGAACTAGAAATATTGTGAATCAAAGTGTGCCATGTTCATATTTTAAATATTTACATTTTTTAATTTTCTGAACAATGTTTAACAGGCAAGAAAGCTATCTTACAACTTTGACCTGACAATGCACCTGACAATAGTTTAACTTGCCCATCCTTTCTGAGATTTACCTCCTACACCCATGCTTGCTCCTTTAAACCCCTTAAACCCCTTTGGTGGCCAAATATGTATGTCAGGATCAGAACATTTGCAGCTGCTTCCTGGCTCTTTTTAGTGCTCTGCAGCGATCTCCTGCTTTTCTCTTGCTTTCCCATTGGCAAACCTCATGTCAAAAAGTGACTTGATCTTCGTGGCAGTTTTAACCAGGACCAGTGTTCCATTTCAGGGTCGAGTCAATCTCTGGTTTTTGGTCTTTGATATTCTGTGGGTGTAACAGAAGTCCCCTAAGAGAAATTGCTTTGGGCTTTCCAGCTGAGGTTTGTAGTGATATTTACCAAGAAATTCAGAAAACTTATTTGNGGTGAGAGGGACTTATTCATTGGCATATTTTTAAAAAGGAATAAAGAATCTGTCTATGCATTCCCCAATTTCCACACCCAGAGCTTTCATTTTCATGGCAATCTTAGTCCATTTCATGCTGGAGATGTGTCAAACTGAGAGCCAAGGGAAAAGCAAGGATTGCTTAGTGAACAGAGGTTAGCAATATTATTATATACCTAAATATATATCCTCATTTTTAGAGATCAAAGTAAACCCAGGATATATATTTTTCATGTTTTTTCTCCACGTTTACTCAAAGCAGCCAGATGGATTTGAGGGTAAGTGTAATAACAGAGGAGGACCTGTCCAAACCTAATTCATTTATTTTCTAGTAATGCTGGTAGGAAAAAACCTTGGAGATCACTTCTGTGCCACAGAGAAGGTGGAGCTCAGCTGCTCATGCTTGTTAACAACTGAAATGAAGCAAATAATTTCCATGAGCAATCTCTTGGGAAAATGTTGCCTGTTGGGTCTGTTTGTGAAGTGTCTGAGCAGATCACTCAATTCTTGGATTTCTCCATTGCTTTTGAATCTTTAGGTACTTCCTAATTTAGTTAATCTTGTTGTGAGACCATTCACAAGCATTTTACTGCATGTTCATGAAATAAGTACTATGCATTTTTGTGGTTTTCCGCATAAATGACATTGTATTCTTAATTTTTTTTTCAGCTAAAACTCAAAAACAGAAAATTGCAAGTTACATCTCACAGTGCAATTTTGAAGCTGACTTTGTAGAACTAATGCAGCAGTTCAATTCCAAAGCCTGGAATTTTATATATACTTACGCCAGTAAAGGCTGTGCTCTTGAACATTCCTGGAAAGAAAATAAAAGATTAGTGAGAGTGAAGTCAAACTAGAATTTAGTTTCTTCCTCTAATATGAATATTTATAAATATTTTTTCCCAGTACTTGGGGAACAATTGTGCTGCCATAATATTCTTCTGCTTTCCCAAACACAGTATCATATAGTACATTATCATCCCCTGCCTTCTGGTCGATGTTGAGGCCACAGCCCTATGAACACCTACACGCTCACTCACCTGGATAGAGCAGGACCTCTTACCACTGCCTTTGTTTTGCTGAGAAAGGATTTAACATTCTAAGGGTACAGGAGATATTTTAAAATAAAGAGCATGCATAAATCACTGTATTATGCACATTAGTAGGAATCTTCTTGTCTATTTCTTTCAAATTTTCTTTTTGTTACCATTTCTATTTCCAGCACTTTCCATCCAGTTCCAGACCACTATTGTGCTGGGCTTTCTTTATAAACTCATTTTTATATTATCCTTGCACTCTCACCTTATATTACTTGTACTCTCACTTTATTTTTGTTAAGCAAAATCAACTCTTCTTCTTTAGTTAAAAATTTACTTTGCTTTGCTTCCTTTCTTCTTCTCCCATGCTAATCTTGGCACTCTGTGCTGCTCTCTCTGCCCTCTAATGCCATCTGTGTCTTCTCTTCATGGCCTCTCCACGAATCTCCATTTATACTGTAATTCATAAATAATACTTAGCATTTACATATCCTTTTACAAATATTAATTAATTAGTCCTCATGTACTTGTAGAGAGCAAGCATATTGTCCTCACTTGACAGATGGGGAAACAACAGCTGAGAGCACACTGCCTGCTCCCTGCTTTCATGGTGCCTAACACAATGGGGTCTCGTGCAGTATTTGATTTATAGACATTAATGCAACAAATATTAACAGCAATAAGTGATTTAATCAGAACAGAAGTTGAATTGGAATGCAACAGAGGTGTTCCTGCACTTACATTTGATTTTAACTCCAGCAGAGCACCTAAGCCAGAGCATTGCTCTCCTAATACTATTATGAAGGTGCTTCACTGTTCTCCATCACAGCAGGACAGCTGGACACCTCAAGATATTTCAAAGGAGAAAGCTACCCTGCAGAGCAGAGAGGCAAAACACTACAGAATTTTAATTTTTGAGGAAAACCCCACACCCTTCCTCAATCCTCAGGAGAAAAAATAAATCAAAACCAAACCATCAAAATACCAAAAAATCTGGCTTTGATAAGTTTTTTTGCCTTAAATATTGTTTTTCAGTTTCTAGGGTCTAATATAATAGGAAGTGCTGGAAATTTTATTTTTAAAAGGATTATTATGATTAGCCTTATTACATTTAGTGTCTAGAATCAGGGAGCTGCTTTATCAGGTTTTCTTGAACCCCAAAGGCCCATTGTATTTGCAAGAGTACATGTCTAAATATTGGACATTACTGAATCTATTTGACTAAGTTACTACCAGTAGCACAGCAGCTGCTGTACCGTTTTCTAACCTAACATGTGTTTGCTGCCCATATTATCAGATTTACACAGAGGTTGTTGTTGCCAAAAGCAGAATAGAGGTAAATTCCAACACTGTGACCCTTTGCAATCAAGAAACCTGCATTTATTCCAGTGCCTCTCCATGGAATGCAAGGGAATGGCTCCCAAGGAACCCAGAAATTCATCCACAAAAGAAGAGTATAGATTCAGTCTTGCAGATAATCAGGTATCACTGTGAAAAACAGTGAGCCACTGCACTAAAGAGAAATTTGTGGAAAGAATGTTCTGGAAAAAAAAAAGTAAGATAAGAAAAAACACTCCAAGTAATCTAAAAAGATGAGAATTCACGTGCCTTAATATATTTAAATATGTGTATGCCTGCAAACCTACACACACCCCTCCTGTATCCTTCACATTAACACTGTTGGGAATTTTCCTGGAAGCGACCTCAATGTTAAAGGCAAGCATGGCTGCTGCACCGGCCCGCAGTGATTAACATAACTCTCCTTCCCTGCAATTACCACCATGGCCCCGCTGGTGTCCCTGCCCCAGGAGCGGGGGTTCAGGTAAAGGTGCAGCAAAGCAAAGCAGAGTGGGGAAGTGCAAAGGCAGCAGCAGAGACCACGGTAGTTTTGGGGAATATTTTGCAAAAGGGACGGTCGGTAAGTTTAACTACAGGCCCGCGGCAGTGAACAACCGGCGGCGAGGGGCGGTGCCTGCCGTGTCCCGGAGATCCCGGAGCCGCTTCCCGGGAGCGGCGGGAGCAGCTCCGGGCCGGGGCGGCGGTTGCCAAATCCCAGGCGCCATCTCGTGGCTGTCGGGTGAACTGTCACCGCGGGCGCCAGGGACCTGCAGGGAAACTGCCTTTCCGTGGGTCCAAAAATCCACTTAAATCCTCGTTTCCACCGGGTGTCCCTGCTTCTTGTGTTGTCTTTGCCCACGGCTCTCACCCCGGTGCCGTTCCCTGCCCAAGGGCCGTGTGGAGTGTCAGAGCCGAAGCAGCGATATGAGAAATGTTCCTGCACCGACTGACTCCGGGACTGCGGGCGTGCCTACCCAACGCGAGAAAAACTGCCTTTGTCTCATGACGCAAATATTAGCCCACAAAAGAAACTTGGGAGACAGAGATCTTGCACCAATAAGTGCAATTTATTTTCCACTTTGCAAAATAGTGTTTGCAGTATCTGTACAGCTTCCGGGCCAAGGCATGCTGTGCCTGGCTGGGTTGAAGAAACTTAGCAAGAGTCTGTGTCTGAGTGTAGATGTACTTGAAGAATTTATTAGCCAGTGGGCTGTTGCATTGTAAACAAAAGAGGGTATGATACTGTATTTAAATAATCCTCAGCTGCAATCAGGCTCCAGGTATAAAATCTTACCTGTGTTGAGTGTATAGCTAATGGGTCATTCAATTCTTAAAGTATAGGTTTGTCATAAAGTCTGGAGTCTTCTGATTTCATCTGTGCAGTGCTGATGTGATGATCCATGGCACAATATTCAGGTGTTTCTCCGGGGGTTTAACAAGTCTAACAGAAGGCTTCCAGGGATTTTGATACCTCAGCTAACTCGAACATGCCAATACCTTTCTATATAGTTTATGGAAGCCTTAGGTTTACACTTCTTTCTAAAGCAATTTCTTTTAACATTCCTGAGTACCATTTTTTTGCCCCAGAGATATGGAAACTTTGTGTTGTTTAATGTCCTCTGCAGTGAATGAGGGAATAAAATGCACGGTATGTTAAATGAATTAAATTATGAGTTCAATAACCCTCCTTCTTTCAAAAGAGAAAATGATTATTTAGTACTCCATTTTATTCCTCTTTGTTGGTCTTAGTAACTTGGGCTTATTATCTTTTGCTAGTACCTTTATGGTTAACCTCTTCAGTTAACTTCCTGACTTCTAATTTTTACTTTGCCCATTATCCTTTGTATTATAACCTGCTTGATCAATTAGGTTGGAATGTTTGCAGCAGTTTCTTCAGCCTTTTTATGAACCACAGAAAGTGTCACTTCCAATTTTCCTGCTAATAATAAAGAGGTAATGCAGAATGCTATAAAAATACACAACAGTGGCAAAAAAAAATTTAAAAAATGTTTTAAAACTTGCGTGTTTGGCCCAAATTTTGGATAAGAGCTAGTTGACATACCCTTAAATCAAAACATGAACTGAGTATATAGAATATTTTTGGGTGAGGATGTACACTTGGGAGCTGAGAGGACCTTCTCAAGAGATTGCCTTTTGACATTTACCTTCTTGGTAAGCAATATAAACACAGAGATGACAACTTACTGTGGCCTATCAACCGGTGATGTTTCCCAAACAACTGGTTGATCTCTAGAGTTTATTTCCACCAGCTGGAGTAGCACAACAGACAGCTGCACATATGTTAAATACTTTCCTCGTATTGCTTTTCCATGTAAGCCACTACTGCAGTAGTCACAGGGATGTTACTCATTCATTAATGGGAACGGAGCTTGCCCACAAAATGTCAAGTAGGTAGAAAGGCAGCTTGCGCAGCTGTATCTGTTAATTTGAGGTCTTCCACTATGAAAGCACTTGAAAACTTCTCAGCTATAGATTTTGGTGTGTCGTAATTATCAAAGAAAGAAACAGAGAGGAGAAAGTTTTACCTAAAGCATGAGCAAAGGAGAAGCAGAATGAGTGTTAATTTTTTTTCTCAAGTTACGATGAATTACAGCATAAAAATGCTGTCTCTCAATATTTGTGAGTAACTTTACTCACATGGAAAAAATTTGACTTCTGTGAGATGACTGTTACTTCTTTTCCTCTTGTCCCTCCCATCTACTCTCAGTATTCAGACAGTATTTCAGCAGCAGTTGTTTGACTGAAGAGATCAGAACCAGACCTAAAGCATCCATTATTTATGGCTGAGGACTTTATGGCTAATCAGTTTCTCATTGTTTTTAAACATGTACAGCATACTTTGTGATGGATCTTTGCTTTTTTCCAAAATATTTTCAGCTGGGCAAAAAAGAAGGTGCCAAATGAAGTATCTAAACTAAATTATTTCCTGTTCTTCACTAAAAAAAGAAATTGAGATTTCCAGGGAGTGGCAATGCAAACACAAGAAGAAGCAGCATGTTCCTCTCAGGAGTAAATTGCTATGCATTGTGAGTAAAAGTAGGAGAATTTTACTACATACCAATAAGCTGATAACATGCAAAGTATATAAATATCTGTATTCCTGCATAGATCCTGATTCACTGCTCTGACCAGAAAGATTAATTATACAGTATAGATGACACTACAGTACAGATGAAAGCTACAGGCACAATATAAATTAGTTATTGTATAGACTCACAGATATTCTTTTCTCTTCTGGCAGCCCCATGGGAGTCAATCTTAAGAAAAACTGTAGCTAAGTGTTTATACCATTATAAGCTTAACATCCTTTTGGCTTTCATAAGTACCAAATGAGCTTAATAGCAGTGGAAGCAGGACCCTGTTAGGTTCTTGTTTTGCTGGTGCACCTGCTGACAGAAAGGATATTTACTACCCCATCCATGTGCAGTTGTATGCTCTATGTCAATCTCACCAAAATCATGGCCCATGTATATTGCTTATAAAAAGGCTTAGAAGGTATAGCTGGTACACCTGATACATGAAGTCATTACCTAATAAGAAGCTGCAAAACTGTATCTATGATAAGGATGCTTAGGTGCTAAGTGTGCTAACTTATCATGATGGAGAAATCATGAATTGTCCTAGATTCAGGATGAAAGAAAGGCTGTTGAATGAAAACATCTAGTACTGTTGAACATGCAACAAAGACTTGGTGCAATCCAAATATGGAAGTAGCACGATAGAGATGAAGGGAAATATGGAGGTGAGGATGTGCTCCAAGGGAAGGCTTCTGGGGATGCCATTCACCTTGACACGGGCAGGCTGGACTTCAGTCTGCTCTGACTGTCCCTGTTCAAAATGTGCTAGGACCATGTTTCTGCAGTAGACTGACTGATTTTTTGCTACAGAACCAAGCCTCTGATCACTCTTTCAAACAAGCCTGGTGCTTCTTCCCTGTATCCCTGCTAGCACTGTGTTTCTTGAAACCTTGACACTTATTTATTGAACTCAAAGATGTCTTGGACAACAGCAGCAGAAACAACACTGGCTATATTGATCAGTGGCCTCAGGGAACACTAATGAACCCACACAACATCCTGCTGTATTTTTCCAGAGATTTAGTCTTGAAGATACATTTTCTCAAGAAAGTCTGAAGAGCTCCAATGACTACAGAGGCTCTTTCTTCTGATTTAGAGGATGCTGGATTATATCCAGTGGGAGAAGTTTTCAACTCTTTTTTTTTTCTTCCTAAGATGCAATTGCACTGGTACTTTAAGTGTATTCACTTAATTGAAAATTCATGTGCTTTATACCACAAATACCAGTAGTTATTTCGTAAATATAAGTTAAAGGACAGATGATCTGAAATATTCTAATATATGATGCGTTCCTAGTGACTTAATTATCTGATCTTATTGATTAAAATATATAAACACATAAAGGAGTAAATAATTAAGTAAATATAAAAGAAAACATTTAAAGATTATGTTGGTGAAGGAAGCAAATTATATGAGGAAAAGAACTTTGAAAAGAGTAATCTGCTCTCTAGATAATGAGTAGTTCATGTGACATGGAGGAAGATGTCATTTAAGTATTTTCAAGCTTTTACCCTTGCTCTCCATTTCTCTTTTTCTTCTTTTTCATGGAATACTTCTCCGCAAACTTGAGCAATCTGTTCTCAGAAATTTATTACAAAGTGTCTCTCAGACTGTCCTCTTTATCCACTGCAACAGGCACCTTCAGAAGTTGGCTCATCCAACTGGTACACTTCTCAGAGGTACAGGAGAAATTTTGGGGCATCCTTATAATTGCCTGTTGTTTCATATCTAAAAGGAAGAATGATTTGCAAACTCTTAAGCTTCTGAGAAAAATTATGTGAGTCCTTCCTGTATTATTTTCTTCCTAATATTTTTTTAGTGGGGCCATATCCTTGTTTCATTGGCAATCTGAACATGTAATTTTTCCTTCATATATGAATATATATATATACACATTTCTATTTAATTTTAAGTTTTGTGCAGGACTCCAGAGATCAATGAAAAGTGAAGATTTATAAATGGTTTTGAGAAAAAGCATATAAAAATCTGTGCTACCTCTTGAATTACATGTAGGTGTTTTTTTATCTTTTTTTTATAAGGCAGGAAATCTTGAAGGTGTGCCAGGAGTGCCAGGGCACTGACACGGGGCTGTTGCAGGAGCAGCAGAGTGTTTGGCTGTGTGTGCCCAGGGAGGCAGGCAGCCTGGCAGCCCACAGAGCCAGCCTGGGGAGCCAGGCAAGCTGCCAGAACCTGAAAGGCTGGTGAGAAAGGTCACAAAATTACTCGATTCCCCGTCAAAGGTTTGGATGGAATCAACAGATTGCAGTGAAATGTTTTGATTCTATTAAATTAAAATTAATCAGCATGGCTCTAACTGGCAAATTTCTGACTGGCCAACAATCTCAATTTCATTGCAGTGATGTGTCCTGCAGAATATATACAGTTTGGTCCCAGAAGTGCTTGACTATGTTCTTTAATTCAATGCCAACTCAATAGAAATTAGTTTAAAGAGAAAGCTATCCAAATCAGAGATTATTTGGTACACCAACAGTCATCTTCATTTTCCATTTTACAAGTAAACGAGTCAGAGACAGCTAAGTTTGTTATTTTCCTTTAACTGATGGTAAATTAAAACAAAACAAAACAAACAAACAAACAAACAAACAAACAAAAAAAAAAAACAAAAAAAAAAAACACCAAGCACCTTTAAAAGTTACAGGTTGTTTCTAGAAACGTCTTTACAGCTGGGAGTTACAACCTGATTTTACAGCCAGCTGTTCACCAAGAGAAAACATCCTACTCCTCTCAGTAACCTGCAGCTCTTCAACATACCTTGTGTGGTATCATCTCACGTGACCTCAGCATATCTCAGGTCAGTGAGCTGCTGCAGAGTCCATTTGTTTGGTTTGGTAGTGTAATTTCAGCCAGATGGGCCACTTCACCCCACAGTCCCCATCTGGTGGGTCAGGAGGGTGGGAAAGAGCCCATGGACTCATAGGCCAGGTCCTTGCAAGGCAGCTAACCACTAATACGTGTGCAGCACACCCCCAGCCCCGCATGCACTTACTGTTGCTTCAGAAACTTCATTGCCACTGTCCACAAAAAGAAAATGGTCTTCCACGAAATAATTACTGCTTGTACAATTTTAAGTGTTGGCTGTGACTTTTGACTTTAATCTCTTGCAGTGCAGTGGCTCATAACCAATGGCTATGACTGCAGCTCAGATGAATATTTATTATTAATACTGCATTTACTATCCCACTAAATTCTTTGAGACAATGGACCGTTAAGTAGTATGAAGCTGACTGAAGTGCCTCCACCATTTAGGGGTTAGCAACTAAACGGCATTATATAATTTGAGTCAATTTCTGCCCAAGATTCCAGGGAGTGAACTCATCAGGATTACTCATTGTTAAAGGAGTGCCTCAGGGTTTAGTACTTTGACTTTATTATTTTTTCCTTTAGCTATTCAAAACCTTGGTTGGTTTGTAGGAAATGTTAATTATCCTTTCTGTGCTGATGTCCCACTGCTGTTTTATAAGCAGAGCTTTGCTTGTACAACTTCAAAAGAAATCTTCAAACTCAATATTACCAAGTTTGAATATTATCTAATTAACCTCCCAGTCTGTCATGCCTTGTTGGTTATCATGAAATAATCACAGCCCCTCAGGTGTTGAAGCTCTAGATGCAGCTAAGTGCCTCTAATTCCCTAAGGGGGTGATTAGCTCATGATAACAATGCTCCCTTGAGTTGTTTTATTGCTTTTATAAAAAGACTTTATTGTGGGGGAAATGTTTATTTTTATGCAGGAGGAAGATGGAGCTGACAGTTGAGGCTGGTGAGTGACTGCAGCTGTTACTCCTGAGCCATGGTGCAAACCTTGATATATTTGCTCATTTCTGATACTCCTTGGACAATCACAATATGCTGGCTGGTAATTAAGCTCCTGCTGAACTCACAGTGTGAAGACAGAAAATAAATACTTCTGGTTCTGCCAGAGGTGAGCAGTTAAAACAAAACAAGACAAAGCAAAACAAGAAGTCCCTTCTAATGCAGAGATCATAACCTCCAGAGTCTGGAGTATTTCAATGTCCTGGCAGCTGCTTGATTGATTTCTGCGCATTGTTTCCCAAAGAAAAATCTCTGTAAAAGTACAGAAAATGGAAAATTCAAGTCAGGATATTAATAACATTTCATTTATTTCAAAATCATGACAACATAATTTCTAATCATGAGACCCCAATATCAGTCAATAGGTTAATTGCAGGTCTCTGACCATTGACAACTAAAGTTATACAGACTTTCCTTGCCCTGCTGCCTTCAGATCTTTTCCTCCTCTCTTTTCCCACAACAGGTGTGCTCCAGAACGTTGCTCTTACAGAACCTCACTGTACAGAGCTGTGTATGAAATGTTGTATCTTCTTGCCAATTTGTCCAGATCCTTTTCACGCAAACAAAAGGACTCTAGTCCAAAGACAAGTACATTTGAGACTTGCCTAGATAACTAGGTGGATGTTTTTTACAGAATTATAATGCTTGGTTGTAGAATTGGTTCATTACAGATGAAAGGAACAAAGGAATGCTTAATTGACTAAAGAAGAGTCAAAAAATGTGGATTTTTTCTTGTATGTAATAACCACAAAGAAAAATAAGCCAATTTGCAAAACAAGCATACTCTTAAGGAGCTGCTTGCTATAGCTAATAATATAAAACTTCTTCAAGGAGAGTAATGTGAGCAGAATGTCCCATTCTGGGTATCACTGTAATGGTTTTTATATTTAGAGGTAAATTTTCTGAAATATTTCCTATTTTTAATACAAACAGTTCTTGTGAGGATTTCTAAACCTTATGTTATTGGCATACACATTCATCACTGGTATTTGCTTTCAGCTTCATCTTGTATTTTTGTTTCAGATCTTCCTTTGTCCTTTTGTTGTAGTGATAGATTACTGATATCTTCCTTCCCTCTCAAAAATTACCTGGTGTTAAGAAACCAGCCAGTTTACTGCATTCAATGATTTATGAAAGGTTCAGCAAATAGAGGGATCAGGTCTGGATTTATTCTGAATCATTTGGTCATAGTATCTCAACACTCATTTGTTAACAACTTTGTATCCATCAGATGAAGAATCATAGAATGGTTAGGATTGGAAGCAACCTTAAAAATAGTTTACCTCCAACTACCCTGCCACAGATAGGGATGCTACCCACAATATACACAAGAACCCTCAAAATTTACTTTTTAAATGTCAGTACAAGCCTCAGGGTTGGGGGCCATGAGATACAGAAATTTTGAGCAACTTCATTTCACATGTGGCTTCACATATTTACATACGATTTTGTATCTGTATATCCCAAATTACAGAATCCTTAAATTCTAGGAAAACCTTCCTGCTAGCTTTTAATGTAAAGATAATCCTCAATATTTGTCTTTCTAGAGTTGAATATTTTGAAAACTGAGTTCTGTCTTTGCCATCAACATGTAACTTGCAAGGGAAAAGATGTAAGGATGACTACCTCCACAGCAAACTGCAATTGAATTATGTACATATGCAAAGGCAGGAAGGCTTACCTGACAGGTAAAAATCTTGCTATACTTGTCCAAGAAGCCCATAATCTCAGGACTGGAATAAGAAAATCAGCTGTGTGACTCAATATTCTTTTTTATATTTGTAAATTTACCTCAGATTTTGGTATCAAAGTTTGGCAAAAAAATGCTGAATTTAATGATGGCTACATATTTTAATCTTTTCTATGACATCTTTTTACTGGTAGCTGCTTCCTACAAGTATGTAAGCAGCACACTCACCCTCTCAAGAAAAACCCAAAATGGATAAAAGATGGTCCATCTTAACAAAAATTCTTTTTTTGTGTGAATAAGACCAGTCTAGCCAATCTGACCAGTTGTATGACGGGGGTTTTGATGATATTCAGACAAGGGTGTATCACAAGTGTCGGATCAAAGTGTTGAAATGTCTGGGAGTATGAGTGGAAAAGGGAACTCTGGGGGAACTCGCACACTGTCCGCAAGCACATTTTGTTTCCTAGGTAACAGCTCCTGGTGATAACAGTCACACCCCCAGCGCTGTGCATGGAGCCATTTGCTGTGCACAGCTTTGACTGTTGATAGCACTGCCTGCTTTTGAGCACCATGTTTTGGCACAACATCTCTCAACTACAAAACAAGCGAGTACACACAACACCTCCTTTGCTGAACGCTCTTGTAAAGTGTACTGCAGGTGGTAATTGGTGAAAAAACCAATTTCAGTCACAATGAAAAATTTGGAGGTACTTTGGTCATTAAGCTGTTCTGGAGGCAAAATTCTAGATGCTTCTCACTATTTGTAGATGAGGCTTGATGACAACACTGGCTCTCCCACCTGAAAAAAAGCAGAAACTGTCCAGTAGATCATTCTGGATAGATCTACTGTTCTATTTAGTAGTCTATAAATACATCCTGTGTAACCAAAGCAAGAGATTTATGTTAGCAATTTAAGTCTTGATTTCTCATTTTTCCTAAAAGAGGAAATGAAATATCCATTTAAACAGAAAGAAGTATTGTATCATAAAAATAATTCAGGAATGTGTGGGTCTAATGAATTGTGATGCACAATTTTATTCCACTTTATGATGAACTTCTCACAGCAATTTTACCTTTCTTAATAAACTAATTTTTTCTAGCTATGCAATATGTTATTTTATTGTGCCCTATTGTCAATCAGAATCACATATTTCATTTAATAATTGTTACCCTATCACTTAAGTTCCAAGAGTGCTTTGCAAAAGTTGTTTGCTTTTCTGTGTATGATTGCATATACAGTTATGCTTCTCCAAAAATGAGACAACATGATTAACACTAAAAACAATTCTAAAGCATTTTTATGATTTTTACTGTGATGAAAATATTGCCTCTTAATGAACCCTAATAAAACAGTACTTTACACACAGTGTCAAAAGTTGCCAAGAGGTGTAAACCAATTATTATGACAAAAAGCATGAGTTTGGAAGAGCCCTTTCTCTCATGAAGAGCGTGTGTGAAAAAGCAGAATGAAGAAATCCTTAGGGAAAAATTAATTTTAATAAGCTTCTGTGTGTGCACAAAGACTGTGTAAATCTAGGCTCCACGTACAATGGGTAATACAGTAATCACCTAGAAACTTGAAATAAGAATCCTAAACAATGGTCTTGCTAGTCTGTGGTCAAAGCTTAGTTGCCAAATGACAAAAATCTCGTGCTGGAGATGAATCATGTGAAGGCCCTGGCCACAGTGCCCTCTCAGAGGCATGTGCTTCCTCCTGGACTACCCAGCCACTGGCAGCAATTGCTTTGATCCTCCTTTCCTTTCCTTTCCTTTCCTTTCCTTTCCTTTCCTTTCCTTTNCCTTTCCTTCCCTTCCCTTCCCTTCCCTTCCCTTCCCTTCCCTTCCCTTCCCTTCCCTTCCCTTCCCTGATGGGGGTGTTCCTGGGGTGTTCTACACTGTCTGGGCAGTTTTTGTCATGGTTTACCTTGAGGAAATGAAAATTTAAATAAATACAGAACTTTGATAAATTATTAATGCAATAAGGTAGAAAATAAAAAGGATAATCATTTCTAGAATCACTGATGCTCCTTGTCCTTAGCAGGCTCTATCTTTTTCCTTTCAGGCCTGTCATTTTATTACACCAGCAAAATCTTATTAGAAGGGCACAGTATGAGTGTGAAGGTACTAGGAGTTTAACTGATACAACTGCCACGTACCTGGCAGATAAACTCTTCCTGATATATGAAGTTCCCATACAGATCTTTACTGTGAAGGATCTGCCATGTGTGAGGTTCAGTCCCATGAGCTGACTAATTCAAACTATGTGCATTCAGAAAAAAATATTGGAGTGTTTCTGACTAGAGACTTTACTGACAGAGTACAAATATTCTCTCTGTAAATGTATATTCCTCTACACACCGTTGAGCAGTGGCAAAGAGATACTTCTGGGGCTCTTCTAGCCATCTGATGTTTTCCACTTGATACAGTGGAAGAAATTCAAAGGCATTTCTCTTAACAGCAAAACAGTTCCTTCCTTTTCTAGAGATCTGCAGAAGCAAGAAGGTATCTGCAGTCTAATGTAGGGAGAACACAGTGAAAATATCCAGGAAAATTTCAAATCTGGTCACCAATATGAATTATTAAATAGCAGTGATACAGGAGTTGATGACTACAAAAAGGTGAAAAGCAAAACAGAAATTAAATACTGGTGAAAAAAGAAGTGCAATGGAAGTGATCTATTTCAGTATAAATCCAGCCCTCCACTAGGAACAGGTGATTAAATTTTTAAAAAAATTCACTTATCCAGTTCCTATCAACATCTTATTGAGTACTCCTATGCCATAGATTTCCTCACATTTCTGTAAAATTCCTACTTGCAAAACTTCAGTCTCCTCCTAGACTTCCAAGAAATATTCCCTTATGTCTAGTATCTCCCATGTATTTTTCCCCTTCACAATTTGTTAAGAAGAGTGGGACTGAAAAAATTAGATGCAAACTGTATCATACTCAAGCACAGTAAACAAAGACCATGCAGTCATATCAGTAATCAGTAGCAGAAGAATCCTGTCTCAAGCATCCATAAATTTCCTTGAAGTTTGACCATGCAGCTATTAAGGCAGAGACAATTATATTGGAGAACATATTTTCAATAATTTTCCTTCATCTTTCTCTCAATTTGCTTAACCTTGGAAAAGTTCTCTGCCTGGAGTCCAGCGGCTCTTGAAATCAGCTGGTCAAGGACATCCAGTTCATCACTACCACTACCATCCTCTAGTTGTAGTGCTTGAATGCCACTCAGACAATTGTGTTTTCTGGTCACTGGTGCTGCCAAGCTGCATAACAATGGCCATTTTTCTGTCTGTATAACTTTCACTGTCTAGCTGTACTTTTATTTCCATAAATTCATTTTTCTTCACCTTTTTTCTCACTCTTATCCACTCATCTTGTGTGTGACTAATTTTAATTACTCTGGCATACCCCTCTGGGAAGAGAACAGGAGGGTTGATATTGTTTTGGATTGGTGCCCAAAAGGGCTGCACTTTCATTGGCCACTTGTGTATTTTCAAATAAGACAAGAGAACATCAGTAATATCATGAAGCAAACCCACCTCAGGAATGCAACAAACTGGAGGGTAAGAGTTTCCCATGCTTTTTTCACACAAGATGCAGGCAGGATGTGAAACTTTGTCTGCGCTCTGTGTGATGAAGGTAGACCAGATGAAGTGGGACAAATTCAGTGTGGCCCGTGAGATGGTTCTGCTCAGTCATACTTTCACACGTTTTTGGTGTTACACAGTCCAGCTTCTGGTTATTCAGCTCTTAGCTGGTCTGTGCCATGGGATGTTGCATCCTCACAGCAAGGCACACCCCCAAGCATGATTTTTGTCTATTGTGTGTGCCTCCAACAGGCAGCAGTACTGCTGCTCCTGCAAAGGAGATGAACTTGTTCACACGGAAGTGATGACTTGCTGGAGTGTGACTGACTTGGATGGGCATGTAATCTAGGCTGCTAGCTGGGGGAAGAGGAAATAAAGTCAGAATTCACCACAAAGGAAGAAGACATCTGAGTAGGATCTGAAGTTAAAAATATATTTTTTTTATTTATCTTATCATATTTCTCAGGCATTCCAGTAGATACTTCACATTCAGAACAGGAAATGCCTCTGAAGCACAATGTCTTCAGAGAAAACTGGAAAAGAAATTTGAATCTCTACACAAGAAGCATTAGAAATCATGAGAACTAAAACACACATATTGAGAGAAGTGGAATATGCAAGTGATTTCACTACAGTAAAATGGAGAGGACTTCTAGGCATGTAAGTCTCAAAGATTTGGAATAGCTGGGGAACTGGCAGATATTTTAGCATTTCATTAGTGAGTCATTAGTGTGTCATCAGCAACAATTTGTTAGCAGCTAATCTATTATAAAAAGAAATAATTCATGGCCTTTGTGAGCCTGAATTAAATGTGATATCTTTCTAAATCAAAATAAACTCGATAAACACTTCTCTGCCAATTAACTTACTGTCAGCAGCACTGGCTAATTACTTCTGTGACTATCTCAGCTTTCATGCAAGAGTGATAGTTTTTTTAAAAAAGATTTTGGTTTGTTGATTTTCTGGTCAAGTTCCTCACCAATGTTATTACATACATTCATATCTTTAAGGCAAAGTTTTAATGGCCAGATCAGAAAAAAAGATTTTGTGTAGGTTTAAAAACTTAAAGCCAAAATGAAGCTCTAAGTCTTCTTTCTCTTTTCCCTCTAGCCTGCTCAATAACCTAGTAAGTATGAGAATCATAAATACTGTCAGTTTCTCCAGTAGAATTTCCTGTATATTTACTGTTCTTCTCCTGACCATGACCAGCTGTAGTGCAGTCTGACATTTCTTTCATGTCTGGCCCATGAATGGTTCTCCATTCAGCTCCTCTTCAGTACATGATTTCTAAGACACTGCTAGATCAAATCTAATGAATATGACTCTAAAGAAAAAAAAAAAAATCCTGCTTGAAATGGTCTTCCCAAAAGCTCAGTGGTTTCTGTAGTCAGTTGCCATGTGGGAAACAGACACTCAGATTTGTCTAAAGGCATGTGAACTTTCATTTCCCAAGACACTTTTGTAACCTCTGGATTGTCAGATATCTTTGAATCTTTGATGAAATACTCATCTGAACAGTTTTCTCCACCTCTAATGTCAGCTTCTAATGTCCTTGGGCACTTAGTGTCCTAACCACTAAGTCACATGTATATGAAGTCACACTTTCTCTGGCTCCAAGAATATATAAGCAGTCTACACAGATGGAATCAAAATGTTCCATTCCCCTCTGTCATAACTTGAATAATATGTTTCCTTAGGATATGATGTGAATTTAAATTATGAATGCCTGAGTTTAAAAACAAACAAACAAACAAACAAAAAAAGAAGGCTTATGTCACTATTGTTTCCTATGGTGTTTTGGAAGTACTTATCTTAGTTTCTGAGGACTTATATACCTAAAAAAAAAAGGTTCTGAAAATCGCATTTTGAAGAGAAAGGCATCTTCTGTCAATAGTGTTCAGTACATGATGAATGCACAGACTGAAACATGTCCCCATCCTTCAGGATTTCTGTAGGGGTTCTTGAAGATTTTGCAATTGGTCCCATGATATCCTTCAAATCAAGCACATGTCTGAGGAGAGTATTAGATCTCCCCGACAAATATTGTTCATGCAAGTTCATACACAGATGCATTCTCTGTTCTTACAAGAGTTCTTCCTGCATTAAAAATCACTCATGAGAAAACTAGAGTGTGATAATAACATTGAAACTGAGTACATTTACTTTGGGTAACAAAAACTGTCTTCTGAGGTATAACTCTCCTTTATAAATAGCTGAAGACTCTTCATTCTTAGCCAAATCTAAAAAATCAGCAGAAATTAATTGTATGGCTCAGATAGGATAAATCGAAGATCTTCATTCAGGATGCAGCTTCAAATGACCTCTACACAGGGAAGACTTACATACATACTTTATGTTTAGTTTTACATAAACTAGCAAAATTTATCAGGAAAAACCCCAAGTCACTGCACTGTGTAATTTATTGTCACTAAGTCCTCTACTGTTACAAAACAAGATGTTCAAGAAATTAAGTCAAGTTGTCATGGAACAAACCTGAGTTTAGATGCACCAGGTTGTAAAAGTGCAGAATTCTCTCCTCCTTTAGCCTGGTACTCATAATAGAGTTGGTTTTATTTACAGAGAAAAATTTCAAGTTTGATCAATTGTGTTGGCAATGTTAAAATGGAAATAATATGTGCTGATTTATAACAATTAATAGCTAATTTGACAAATTGTTTCAGGGGAAACTAGACATTACTCTTTTTTATTGGTTCAGAAGGTATTAAAGTCAGTTCTTGAGAAGAAGCAGTGATCTCAGAGTAAATGAGGGCTCTCTTCGACACTTGCACTTAATACTGAACCTGTTAGAGGATATGGTTCATGCCACGTGGTTCATTATTCTAGAGTACTGCTGAGTACAAAGCCCCTTAATTTTTGAAGAGGATAAGAAAAAATCTGAGCAGTGGTATTTCGAAGGCTTGTGGATATGGCACTTAGGGACACGGTTTAGTGATCAACTTGGCAGTGCTGGATGTGGTTGGATTCAATGATCTTAGGGCTCTTTTCCAACCTAAACAACCCTGTGATTCTGTGACATGTTATAATAGACTTTTTTTATAGGTCTGATTTCTTTATCCCTGGAAAGGGGAAATGGGGCTTCAATTTTGCAAGCATCCCAACCAAAAAATATCTTGAGAAAATGGCAAAAACCTGAAAAGATTTTATCTCTCTAATATCAATTAAATAAGTACAATTATTCTTGATTGCTCTCAAACAATTGTTCTGATATTTGACTATCATGGATCAGCTTACTGAAATATGGAAGAATTTGAAAGTCTTTTTTGTTTGTTTTCCTGGTGAATACCTGGACATTGAAATTTCTCTGAGTTTTTTTGCTTTATTTTAGAGTCAAAACAGTATATTTTATGCTTACTGGTCAAGCATTTCCAAGAGGAACCTGATCCATGAGCTTTAAATGTATTCTTTTATTGTTCACATTTTCATTTTGTCTTGCTTTTTACATTAGCATGCTAGTCTTTCAGCTCAGGAAACTGAAGTTGCCCATGAGGGATGTTCCCATATAAATTTCTCAGTCAGGGGATAAGGGCATCTGCTGGTTTTGTTCTGGATGTGCTGTTTCCCCTGAAAATCCAAAATAATTTTATAGCTCTACCTTCAACTCTTTTGTATCACAGACTTAAAGGGTTCCATTTCCACATTACTGGATTAATAGAGTATATATGTTCATATTGGGAGGTCTTCTAGAACAACAGGTAAACAGAAAGTGTCAAAGTAGTGCTAAACCCACAACAGTGTTTCAAAAAGCTCACAGATGGGTGACAGTAGTTGTACAGTAATTTCTGAAGTTCTTCTTTTAGTCAAGATAAATTCTTTTAGTCAAATTCTGTGTATTTTGTGTATTCACATTTTATGTTGTGGGCCTCATTTTTTCCATTGCAAATGCCTTTTTTACACAGCCTGGATCTCTCAGTTGCAGAAGTGTCACTCCTATTGTGTATTGGTATAACTGAAAGAACATTAGGATTTGTTGTGTAAATGTGAGAACCTGCCATCTGTTTGGCAATGGGAAGATAAAAACTGAGGGAAAACATTAGAGGTGTTAGAATACCTACCAGCTGGAAATGGAGGGAAAACATAGGAAGAAATAAAATATCTGCCAGTTGGAAGAAAGATAACAGCTGGTTGCAAAATGCCTGCTTTAAGGGTGCAAATTCAGGCAGCAAGCTACAGAAAGACATGCTGGGAAATCACTCCTAAAAACAGCCTTGAACTAGAAAATTAGTTGATCTAAAGAAATTGCTGGGGAAGATGATCTTGAAAACATGTTTTTTATTGTGGTGTAGCTACCATTTTTATGACGAATTATATGTCTATGATGTTTATATTCCCAGAAAAAAAAAAAAAAAAAAGCCAGTAGAAAATTATATTAAAGGAAGGAACAAAATAACTTCAGTAGGAAGAATTACAGGCCCGTTGTCAACTCCAAAGTGCTTTCTGTATGGTTTGCTAATTAATAACTTCAAAGGCAGAGATAAACACTCTTTTGTTCCTGTTTATTTGATGATCTTGATTAATTAAAGTACCAGTTTCCTTTAAAAAGTTGAGACTGCCTTTAATTATATTACTAAGTGGGGCACTTTGTTCTTCAGTAGCATTACACAGTGCATGCTGCCGGTTTTGCTGATTGAAGAGTTTTAAAAATAAGGTAGGCTGTGTGGACATTTAGTAGCTGACTACAGCAAAATTGGTTAATGACTAGTATCATCTAAATGAGGCAGCAAGCTGAAAGACTCATAATCTCTCCCCATGCACAAATTTTAATTAAATAATTATAATGTCCTTGTTGTAATTATTTATCAGTAACTATGCTCCTGAGTATTGTCTCTTTTACTTTCATCTGTTCTCTCAGCTCAGCTGTACAATGAAAAAATCAGTTTCAAAGATCTGGTACGATTAATTCTTATTACCGAGGGCCCCATTCTGCTGCCATTATTCAGCCTGATTAGTACTTTACTGCACAATTACTCACACTGAGTCTACGGTTCTGTGTGTGCACTAAGGCACTGCTCAAAGGGGTGGCAGAATTGGACCCCAACTGACAACAAATTTGGGACTGATGGTCTTAAAGGATGGATAAGATACCAATACACATTTTTACTTTCTAGGTGATAAGCCAGTCAAGAAAAGAGCTAGCCCTGTAAAGGCTTTTTGTGCCTCTGAGGCTCATTCAAACACTTGGTACCTGTTCTTTCACCTGGGGACAGCTCTGCCACAACAATCTTTAGCTCCTGCTGAAGTATGGCTCCCATACCATTTCTTTTAGGCAGCTAAGCCAGACTCACTCATGTTTAAAATTATAGGTCTTGGCATCTCACTAGCTGTCAATAAGATGCAGTTCTTAAATAAAATTTAAATTATTTCATTGAGCTGTTTTCTTTTAATACATAAATTGTCTTCACATGTAAGCATGAGAGCACAAATACTCAAATCCCAACTACACAGATGTCTCCTGTGGTGACACAATAGAGACCAAATAACCAGAATAAGATTAAAATGATAAATATTGACCTTGAATGTCTCAAAAATGTCTTCTTAAAACTGACAACAACCTTGGGACACCTTAAAACCTGAACATAATAAAGTTGTGTGTTGCATGAAGAAAAAAAAATCAAGAGTTGCAGGGCAGTATTTTTAAATAAAAACAGTCAGTGTGGAATATGTAGGCCTGATATTTTCTTGAATGGGTAGTGTAGGCATTATGTTATTATATGTATGTGCTATGTGTCTGTGTTTAGAGACACAACAAGCAGTTCTGGAAACGGGAATGTCTCAGCACTCAAATTTTGAAAAGAAAATAATATTAAAATATCTTAAATAATTATATTGCACAATTAAGAAGTGTCATAAACTATTATGAAACTTTATTCAATGGTGTGCAATTATGGTGAAGTAGGAATGGCCTGGGAACCTGGATTTCTCAGAAATGCTGACTAAAAAACAATTTCATGCAGAAAATAAAGAAAAAAAAACTTTATTCAGGGTATTCTGCAATAGTTAAGTTTACAAAAAAGATGGAGTTTACTCCTTTTATGCAATCTCTGTTAACAATTCAGAATTTCTCTCTTAAATCCTATCAGACTTGAAGACAATACTGGGTGTGTACAGGGTCCACTCACATCACTTCTTTTGGCAAAGGATTTAAAAGTTACCAAAGAACATGTGTTGCAATTCGACACAAATGAACAACACTCACACGCTGAGGTGTCCAAGGCAAAAAAGGGGGGCAGTTTATTTACAGACCTCTGTTTATTTACAGAATTCCAACAGTGACATGGATTGGAGGATGAAATTGTCCTCTCCAACCACACTGGTCAAACCAACAGTCCATCAATTCTTTCCTCCTCCAGAAAGGAATGCAAAACAATCATTATCTACATGAAAAGTGCGTGAGAAACTCCATTACAAAAATGCAAACACAGAAGGCTGAAATGAACTTTAGAAAAACAAAGAAGAACAGATGACAAACATAGAATGACCAAATGCAATAAATATTTGTCTCTTCAGTCATAATACACAAACTCAAGAGGAAAGAGTTGATCCTTAAGCTGTACAAAAGAATTAATTAGTAAAGGGAAAACAAGAAGGTTAATCAAATGGAGGCATGACTTAGACGTGCACTTAGACAAAGCCAGATTTCACAGAGCAGTCTGCAGGTAGTACTTGGATCCCAATGGGATCCAGCAGATATCCTAAAGCTGATGCATCTTCCTGGATAGTATGGACAAAAATGATCCCTTTCTTCCAAGTAATGATTGTGTTTTCAGTCCCAAAAATTCATCCTAGTAGTGACCTGAAAAAAAAAAAACATCACGGTGGGCAGTGTCCCTTAGTATCTGCTGGATTGCCTTCTTAGCACTCCTTTTAAGAAAGTTACACAAAAGGAAGAATGGATATCAATCTTCTTTTCAACAGTTGAACTTCTCATGAGAAAAAGAAATCATCTTTTGATACAGTGAATTATAATTTTTGATGACGAATGTTTTAAAAAGGCTAATAGTCAAAACACATTAAAACAAACAGTAAGAAATTCTTTAACTGTATCAGGAAGAATAGGCTAAATAAGTGCCTGGGTCAAATGGACCACTAAAGTTGTAATTAAAACCAACGAAGAGATTGTGGAGAAATAACATGAATTCTTTATAATCAGTCTTCACTAATGAGTATGTGGCAGACATTTCTAACTCAAGGTTAATTTTTACAGATGAGGCATTGCCAGAGAAAGTGGCCTCTGAATACGAGACATTTTAGCAACTAGATAATGTTAATGGTAGAAAATCCCTGGGGGTGGATAATATTCATTTGAGAGTTTTAAAAAGGAAAAACAAAAAGTAGCTGAACTACTAACTAAAATAGGCAATATACCTCTAATAGCAGGAGCCATTCCTGAGGATTGATTTTTATCTAAGGGAAGAAAGAACAAAGGATGACCTTGGGAATTACAGAAAAAGGAACAGTGCTTTATAACCATTGAAATTGTCCAAAACCATTTTCATAACCAGCCATTAAAGAACCTTTTTAAAACTACCAAGGTATTAGTGCTATAAATGTATGGTACATTTTTAATTGATCTTTACATTTTCTCTGGGTGTAACTTTTATTTTTCCAACCTCACAAAAATTCAGGAAGGAAACCACAGATATTTGGAGAGGAATTCAAGCAGGTATAATTTATGTTGACTTGCAAATTCTTCTAACAGTGTCCTTTGCCAAGGACTGTTGGCAAATATTAATGACAGCACATTGAGGACAAAAAATTCTGTCATATGCAAAACCAGTTAGATGCATGGGATAAGGTTTGTGAGCCATCATCAGCCAGCCTGAGTTATCAGGATTTAACATGCTTTAAATTCATACATGTTCTGAAGGAAGGATAGTTTTTTTTTTTCCAGGCAAATTCTTGTTTTGCCAGGAGAGCTGTATCACTTAAAAAAAAACCAAACAAACCCAAACCATCAGCAACGCTTGCAGCAATCTTTAGGAGAGCCCAGCACTTCCCAGGTGAATCCTTGATCTGTGGAGTATGTGCCTGTCTGGAGAAGACTAGATGAACACTAGATGAATACATGCTCCTCCTCACATCCACTGGGATGTACTGCACTGAAGAGCAACACAGCTGTGGGATCAGATTTTAAAAATAAACTTCAACCTGCAGGAACATAACTACTGAAGGAGGGCATAGGCCAGGTTTTTGAAAAATTCCAGTGGAGATAGGTTTGTCCCAAAAAAGAAAGCAAAAATACCAGCAAACATATTCAAGCCAAACATTCAGGATGTCTTGTGCTTTACCTCATTATTGAAGTTGGCTAAAGACTGTCACTCTGGCTTTTTTTCAGGAAAGAAATAACCCTTTTAGGGGGGATATTTACTTTGCTAGCGATATTGTATTACTGAAGAATATTACAGAAATAAAGATGGTGAAAATAATGATGAATAATGGAGACAGGTTTATTCTGTAGCACATTAAATTATTAGGAATAATATGCAAAACTGTACACAGTGAATTACAAGACAAAAAATATTTTTCCATTCCAAGCTCTCTCATAACATATGGTCACCTGTGAAAGCAGTAGGTTGATCCCAAAAAGTGATTTGCTGCTAAATCCAGCATTTTCTGTGATTTTCTTTCCATTAGCAGAAGGATAAGTTTTGGCAGGTGGTAAATTGCTTTCTGTAATCACATTTAGCAATATGATAGTGTTTAGCAAAACAGTAACTATAGTTCCCACTGATTATTGACAACAGTAAGGGTAGAACAAAACTTTTGACATCATAACAACCTCAATGCTAGTTTGAACTTTTATAACTTTTACTAATCTTTAGAAAGAAGAATTGTGGCTTTGTTACATTTATGAACTATTCTTGTTGCTAGGATATCAAAGTATAAGTAACTAAGCTTCGATGTTTTCTTGCACTTGTATAGCTGAGATGTTCCTACTTTCAAAGAGAGGAGACAATAGTAAATTAAATTAGTTCTTAATATAACCATACCATGCTAAGGCTTTTGTCAGCTTAATTGTGTTTATTAAAAGTATGATTTCTTCATGTTGTAACCAAATAGACCAGTGAAACTTTCTAGGGCATTGTAGACCAGGCCAGAGTGACTTTTTCATTTACATGTTAATAGAGTCTGCTCCAGTAGAGTTAATTGAAGAACGTGCATAAAGATTTGTTTGCTCGGTGGACAGATGCAATGGAAAAATCTGTTTAAAGCTGTACACTAGGGTATGAATATTGATGTGAACGGGAAAGTAAATTATTATAGGAAAGTAATCTTTATCACATACGCAATATAGTTTGAATTCCATGGAGGGACAGACGTATATGCAGTTTCATACATGCCTTAATTTCAAATAAGAGACAGCAGTGATTAAGAAAGTAATATACCCTTTGTTTCCCCTATTGTGCTTCCTGCAGTGTTTCTGTATTTCTGTATCTGTATTTCTAGTTCCAAATGGCAGAGTGTCAACTGTCAAGGTGGACAACCTCAGGGATGTGTGCAGTATGTCTTTGAAACCTCTCTGAATATGTCAACTTGACCTATGTCTTTCCTTTTCCCTTCCATTCTCTCCATGTCTTCTTTTGAAGCCATGTGAAAACAGTTTCTTTAAGGAACCATAAGAAAGCAAGTTCAGTAACAGATTTTCTGGAAGTATGAGGGTGTTTTCCTGCCAGCTCGTTGGCCACAGCCCACCAAGAGATAGATATGCCTTGAGCAGCCTTTTCCTACAAAGGAAAATGAAGGACCTAGGCTGGGGCTGCAGGAATTTGAAACTGATGGGAAAACTGTGGATGTTCACCCATTTGAGTCCAGGAGGAACTGGAGATGAGATGACTAGGAGAAAAAGATGACTAAATTATTTAATTGAAGAAAAGGTTTCCAGACAAAAAAAACTGAACACAACTGACCAATCAACCAAAAGAAAACCCCAACTTTTGAATGCTGTTTAGGCAGTTGCATTTTGAGAAAATTCAGAGAGACTGCTTTTGATTCTGGTCGGCTCAAAACACAATTCACTTGAGAAAACTTATGAGAAAACATAAGAGCAAGTGCCAACTCAGAGGTCCTTTGATTCCAGCTGTCATTGCAAGCGGGCACTGATATCTTTCATATATCCTGTGTTATATCTGGCACCCCCATATAGATATCTGAGGTGCTCTGGAACATCTAAAATGGCACTAGACACCTATGTTCAAGAAACGAGCTGAGATTCCAGGACAGAACTTGGTCTGAGAGTAAAACACCTGGATGTAGACATCTGCATGTAGCTGTTGCCATATGATCTGAATATGTAAATCCCAGTAAAAGGTCATAAAATAAGTTGCCAAAATATAGTGAAATTTGAGGTACTCTTGGGCTTATCTGAGATATCCATGTGGGGTTGGCAGAAGTGACACAGTCCTGAGACTTTTAGGAGTGGAAGATGGAGGCCAGGTGTGTCTCCTTATGCATTGGAAATGCTAACACCCAAGTTTTTTCAGTCAGCTAAACAGTGATTGCTATTTGGTACTCATTAAATACAGAAATAATGCGGTTTTCCTAAAATAAAATTTCAGTGTTTTCCCAGAAACTAGCAAATTACACATCATATAATTTTGATGTTTTTATGCTTTCTCACTGCTCATAAATGCAGTGCAGCTAATCACAGTGTTGCCAAAGATATGTTCAGAAAAAACCAAAAGACATATTTGGCTTTGTTACAGAGATTGAAACATAAGTGCAATGCCATAAGTTGTTGGGGCAAATTTCAGGCCCACTGATCCCATGAACTCACAGAAAACCAGAAAGTGATCAAAATGTGATTATATTCTTTGTTCTTTAACCAGATCTTCTGCAAGGGCAACAAGAAATATTTAAACCTAGAAGTGTCAAGGCAAACCACATCTCATAAGAATTTCCATGGGCAGAGAGACTGAGAAAAAGTTTGCCATTTTATAGCCACTACAGTAGCAGTCTGTGTCCCCTTTGTCCCTGGTCTCAGCCATATGCTCCGGCTACTTCCTGGCATTTTCTTTGGGACTTATCTGATCCCATGGAAACAGATTTAAGGGGTTAAACTGGCAGAAAAGTAACATTTGCAAAGAGATGATTGGACATTTTCCTGCCAGTTTATTGAGTTGAACAGTTCACTCCAGAGGTGGGCATGTGCCAAATCCAGCACAAATGGAGAAGACTGGAAGAATGGTAAAAACGAGACACTTTTCATGGCAGCCTGCTTTTAGGTGGCCTAAAGTGTCACATATAACCGTAGTCTCAGGTGGATGGGCCTGTTGTTTTTAAAGCATTCTGGACCCTTGCAGCATTCACAGTATGCCTTTGGGGTTTTCTTTTCTGGGGGAAAAAATGCATTTAGTAATAAAAATTTTCATGCTATTTGTTCTCTCTTACAGATTTCTGATGTATGGTGCTTTATGAAAGCTGATGAAAACCCTGAATCATAGGAGTGCTCGACTCATCAGACTACACCATCAGGTGAGGGATAGATGAGATGGGGAGCCTCACAGTATGCCAAGCCCAAAGCTCAAGCTCTGCAGTGTGCCCTTTGCAAAGGAGCTCCCTCATCCTGCCTTGGAAGTATGTGGAGTGTGACTGTCACAAGCTGGCTTTTATTTTGCACAGCTGAAAACAGCAAACCCTGTACACAAGTAGGCAGATAGGATTTCACACACATAATGAGGCTGTGTGCATGTGGGGAGGGTGTCCTGTGCATCACACTGCATCTTCACACTAATGTGTAAGTCAGCTTCACATTTGTTACAATTTGCACTACTGGCAAGTTTTTACCTTATAAATTCTCTTTCACATGTTTATTTCTTTAGCACACAGATCTAATAAGACTGAGTCAACAGGCTTGGAGCTGCTAATCTAGTCCTGTCAGATATGATGTTCTACAAACAGGGTGTCTAATTTCTTTGGACAGGAGCTGGATTTGTTGGATACCAACAGTTCAGTTACTTTATGCAACCTCCTAACAGCTGAAAGAAATTGGAAATAGTAAGTAGCCTTTAATTTAGGGCAAACAAAGATTAAAGTGGCAAAGGATAGGTTCAAGGATGGGATAAAGAAACAACAGGATATATAAGCTCATATTATACCTAAGATTTTTAATAGCATCACTCTGATGTAAAGTTAGGTCTGTAATGAAAGTATTCCAACCCTGGCTTTGCTGTCCCCACAAATGCTATGGCTGCGCTGGGATCTTTTGGGTATTCCCACTAATTCTGCTGCTTTAGGCACATTGATCAGCTGTCTATGAAGAGAGACTACAGGAAACATCCCCTAAACTTAGATCCTCTGCATCACACCTTGGTTAGATGCCTCGGGTAGTGTAATACTCCTCTTTTCTATGTAAGTCAGTCAGTGGACCATCTGAAAACACACACACTAACAGACTCTACAAAACTGCAGGAGAGAACATGGGGTCACTGCATACCATGCTGTTTCCAGCATTTGCATCTAAACAACAGGCACTGTGATGACACAGACTTAGAAGAAATACAATTATTTCACTGGACTACATAAAATTGATGAAAAGAAATTAGCAGTAAAGAGTTTCCAGATCAGGGTTTGGCCTCTTGGGGGTAACAAAGTAGATCCTGAAAGATACAGAGCAGCATTTCAGCAATTGGGTACCATGCTTTGCTAGATTACTTAAGACATTACCAGTAATGTATTGCTTAGTTGTACCCATGTACACCATTAAAGTTATTCCAGTGTGGCATGGAGTGAGCAAGTTGAGGTCAAAATATGCCAGCTGGAGAATAATAGGGAAAAATGTTCCTTCAATTTCTGCTTAATGTTCTGATAAAAATAAAGAAGCTGCTCACTGACACTGTGGATATGTTTACTTACACTACATTATGACTGCTCTTCTCTGACTTACACTGGCTCCTGCAACATCTCTTGCCATTTCCATTCTTGAATTTCTCACATATTTTCCAGGAAGGATCAGTTTATGTCCATCATGTTTCTTTTGCAGGAAAAAAAAGAAGGGAAAAAAATATCATTAACTGTAGCAAGATGTTAGTGTAGTTGTTTTGGGGTTTTATTTTTACAATAAAACTATGTTAAAAGGAAAAAATTATATAAACACATAAGATGCATTTGGCAATGGTATACATAAAAGTTTTATGGAGACAAAACCCTATAGGGTTCTTTTGGAGGTAATTATTCCAATATGCAAATTAAAATTGTGCATTATTCATTTTTGACAAATAATTTTCATTTGCTTTGCTGTTCTTATAATAAAAATCTGCCAACAGGGTTTCCTCTTAACTCATCTAAGGAAGCCTGTGAAGAACACTCCATATTTAACTCTCTTTTAGATCACTGTGGCTTGAGAATACTTTTAATCTCTTTTCCATTTATAACTGTACTGCTTGACCTTTTTGCAGCAAGGTGTCTTGTATATAAAATGTCAAAGAGAGGATTATAGACATGGGACAAAGATATAGTTTAATTAAAAAAAGTCCTGTGAGACTGAAAAAGGTTACTGGCCCAGATCACAAATATTTAATGCCAGATTACTATTTATGATGTTAAAATAACAAAAAAGGGTTTATGGGTAACTTGTAATTGACCAACCTTTACAGGTGCATATGATAATATTAAGCTTCAAGTAATAACTTTCATATTAGCTTGGAAATTAGTTTTAAAAATTTAAGAAATATTTCCTTAATGTTTTCTATGTATTATAGAACTATCTTTACAACATGAAATAGGTTAATGGTTGAAAGTCTGTTTCTAATTCAAAATGGTTCTGTAGGAAGGCATAAAATGAAGTGTGAATTTTTGAAATTTATTCACATGTTCTTTATTTTCTATCTCTGACATTTAAGCTTGGATAGGGACATGGGTTCAATACTGAATGAATGATTGAGAAAGACTAATCTAGATTTTGTTGCTGATTTTCCCCACAGAAACAGTGAATATATTTCCAAGCTGAACGGTCCTACCTGGTTTCTCCACTTCTGTTCACTCTGTGTGATAATGAGATGGAACAATTATTTTTGTACTTCATAAACAAAGGGAAGGCCTTCTACAAGTATTCCCACAAAGAACCCAATTTACCAGTTAATTTGTCAATCAGAATGACTTCATGATGGCACTAACTGGATTTTGGCTCAAGATTAGGTGTTAACAAATCAGTGATTCAGCAATGGAGAAACAAGGAAGTTTGAAGCCTTAAAGAGCCTTAAAGAGGTTTAAAGAGTAGAGCACCCACAGATCTCCTTGGCTTTCACTGACAGACTCATGGAGGCATCAGAGAAAAACTAGCACATCATTCATGCAACTATTTCAGTAAAGGTGCGGTAAATGCATTGTGTAGTGACAGTTTGATTTTCATTTTTTAATATAAAACCCATTTTTTTTGTGATTTTTGGTTAAACTTACAGTATAAAAGTTGGTAAGAAAGTATAGATAGATAAAGTATAATACAGAAATTTCCTGAGTCTAAGTATTTTTAGGGGAAAGTGAGGAAGAGAGTAAGATGAATTCTTATTACCACTGCTATCTTTCTGCATAGCAGTGGTAATAAGAATCTGCTATAAATATCTGTGGCTGAGTTTGAATCTGGGCAGAAATATCAAGAATAATATTAGAGAAAAATGCTACCTAAATTCCCATGAGAAGCCCCATGTCACTATGGGGTACTCTGGAACTTCTAGTCTGAATGGAGAAAAAATCCTGCTAGCAATGGCACTGCTTAGTTATGTTCTATTAAGCCAGCTAGCACACCTCAATAATGATGGTAGTATAGCAATTGTGGGTAAAGAGAAGGCTGGTAATGAGAATGAGGACTTGGAGAACAGATTGCCCAAAACATGAGGCCAGTATTTACTCAACATCCGGTTGAGTGCAGGCACACAATAATTTTTATCTTATAGTTCTGAAGAGCTGATAAATGAAAAAGCAGATATTCTAAATAAACCTGTGTGGGTATTGCATGCTTGGAGAGCAGCATATACAGTACAGATGGGATGATCACTTCCCCCCCTGGAAGTGTTCAAGGCCAGGTTGGATGGGGCTCTGTACAATCTGATCTGGTGGGTGGCATCCCTGCCCAAGGCAAGGGGGATGGAACTAGATGAGCATAATGGTCTCTTACAACCCCAACCACTCTGTGATTTCAGAAAAAAACCCCAGCTGAAGTAATTGTAGCCTGATCTTAAGATTACTCAGCAGTACTACAGTAAATAGACATTGATAATTACAGACTTGTAAGTAAAAAATAAAATGTAATATGATGCAATATGTATTTTTCAGTATCATCACTGTGGTATTTTACTTTTATCAGAAAATAAATTTTATAAACAAAGGAAACATGATGGATATTATCTAAGAGGAGGTAATAAATTAGGCACTTTGTCATGTAGAAATTGATAGCTAAATTACAGAAGATGGGCATTACCAAAGCAATAAAGGACACAGGGAAATGGCTGGGATGTTCTTGGGTTGTTATTAACACAGTCATGAAAGTTGAGTTAGGAAAATTCTGATTTTGAATTCCTCCAGGTCACACTAACAAGTTGTAATTGATCTTTAGTATAGAAAACCAGATTAATATACATTAAAAGAACGAAACCACTCAATGTTTTCAAAGCAAATAATACAAGATATGAAGTCATTTGCTTGAAAGAAGTGAAAAGAAGTGAAAGAAGCTCCTTCCTCTTCTTCTGCCCTTCTGCTTCTCAGAACTCTTAGGCTGCTGGGTACCCTGGAGCAGAGACCTCCAATATCTACCAGTGTTTTAAGTGTTCATGTAAAAAAGCTATTAATTAACACACAGACCTCAGCTGAGTTCCCAGACACTGTATGACCATGTTGCTGTCATTTCCTATGGGTCAACGAATATTGATTAAAACCAGCGTTTTCTGCTGGGCAGTTTACACAGCTCCTACCCTGTTTATTGGCAGTGAGTTATTTCATTTTCCCCAGCTTACCTCTCCCACGTGCCATACAAACCTGGAGCCTAATCGACCACTGCGGTGCAGGGTTTATACAGCATTGTGACACCTGGTGCTGTGCCCCCTTTGGCCTCTTGTGGATCTAATCCTCAACACCTGTACATTATATAAAGATGAGGACAAATCAGATGTTTATTTAATTACAACACATGCCCATAATTTCAATTGGCATAGGCTTTCAGTGTTCAGTCCAAGGTTTGGAGTGCAGTTAAGTATGGACCTGAAAACAAATGCCATGGATTTTTACATTCAGAAATATGTGGTATGTGTGCAGCTTTCAATAAATATTTTGTTGAAGTAGAACTCACTGGTATAATGATTTATTTTTCTTGATCACAGAGCTGTATTAAAACACACAGACACTCTCATTTTCAACATGCATATTACAGTCATATAACTTGACCCTTCCCTCATCCTGCTGTACATTTTTTCTTTCTTCTGAAAGAATAAGAAATTTTCAGATTATGAAGAGGAAATACATTTAGCAACACCGACTACTGTGATCCTGTGGGCTCTGTCAAACACTGCCTATGCCACCAGATTTACACTTCAGATTTCACATCTGTGTCATTGTTGCCATGTAACCATTTCCCATCCTGTGAAACCATAATGGACTGACCCTGCAAACCCAACAGGACCAGACCTCATGTTGACTTCACTGGCTCCAGCCTTTATTTCATCACTTGATCTAAAAGGCAATAACAGAAAGGATCATTGTGATCTGACATCATTATCCTTAAGTGTGGAGTTCAGATTTTGCCAATTTCTATTGGACTCCAGTAGGACATAAGCAAGGGTCTCCCATAGTATGTCAACAAAAATTACTCCTAAATACATGCTTTTTTTTTTCTAGAGGTGTTTTTCAGACATAGGGCCATGACTCTTGTCTAGGTGTGCAGAGAATGACAGAGATCTCCCTCAATACCCTCCTTTCTGATAGTATTTTTCAATTCTTACTCTGCTAGGCAAGAGTTTAAAAACATGACTTTGAAAACATGGCTTTATAAATCACCTATAAGCAGAATTTGGTGCAGTGATACCCATTTGAATCAGCAGATGGCCTGAAAAATTGGTCTTATGAGAAGCAGATTGCTCATTCTCTGCAAGAAGTGTCCTCAGCACCTTCCTTACCTAGCAGAGAACTTAGCCAGAGTAAATATACACCCAGGGTATGGTTTCACATTACAGTTAAATTAAATTAAGGGCTTGCTTCCAGTAAAAGCAGGAGGTGTCTGTCCTTTTCCACCTATTTTGTTCCTTCCTCTTCTGTGTCTGCTCCCAGACACTTGATGTTTTCTTCCTTTGCACCACTCTGGCACTCACCTGATCACACAATAAACTGGGTCAATAGGTTAACTTTGCAAAAAAATTTAATATTTTTGAAGCATTTTTGCTAGGGTTTTTTTTTTTTTTCTGCAGCTTTAATTAATTAAATTGGCCTCTCCAGCCATCCACTGAGCATTGAGCATTGGCTTGGTCTGGTGGCAGGCTGCAACTGGACTTCAGTCCACAGCGTGTGGGCAGGGAAGGCAGGGGTGCAGTGCAGAGCAGTGGGACCCCACCAAGGCAACAAGGAGCCAGTACCTCTGTCACTACCACCCCCAAGTATGAAGCTGAAGGCAAAACTTTTGGAGTGTTAGACATCCCCTTTCAGTTCAGTTTCTGTTCTCCTCTCCCCTTGATTTCCCCTTGAGCTTGTTGAATCCTCCATTTTCTGGTTTCAGGAGAGGGTTTATTGGATTACAACTGAATATGCAGAATGTACACTTGAAAAGACACACAAGGGGGAATCATAAACCCGCTGCCCTTCCTACATTTCTAAGGTAGTCATTACTGTATCCCAGACCCTAGAAGCCGTACCATGTAACAGATCTAGACAACAAGTTACCTATAATTCCAAAGCAGGCCAGAACTTTGTGCAGTGCAAATTTTTGATCTGCAAATTTTAAAACTGATAACCTTTTCAGGCATGTTCACATTTCCTGAGCAAAACTCATTTAAATTCTCAGGGTTGATCTTAAACTTCAAGCCGGCTCACTTGATTTGTTATGTGCCCAGTAGCTATTGACAGAGATATTACTCACTGTTCTAGTCCTTTTTTTTTTTTTTTTCCCAGAGAAATCTTCCTTATCTTCTTGTGTCTTTCTCAAGCACTATTTTCCATAATCCATCAGATTTCATATTATCAGATTGTTTGAAGATGTATGCTCAGATTTCTTTGCTTGCTTAGCAGTATGTAAACACTGGAGACGTCGGTTAGATTTATATGACAAAGGAAGTGACAGGATCTCTTTGACAAAGCTAAGCAAGGAGTTGAAAGTGTTAGACTTCTGGAAGTTGTAGGTTGAAATTAGTGGTTAGGACTTGTCCTCCACCAGTGACACAGCAGATACACAGTGTAATTTACCCCTATAAGCCAGCGAGTAAACTCAGGGTGTTCCTATGGGAACTAAGGTAATTGCCCTGTTCAAAAGCTACAGTGGGTGTCTACCAATAATTTTGCCCCATATTTGAGAGCTGCTCTGACTTTTCTATGGGATAATATCCTGTCACAGAAGACAGGACTAAAAATGGTACCTCATTAGGTCCTTCTTATTTCTGAGTAGAATTCAATCTTAGTTCTAGATGATTATACATATTTACATAACGTGAAAAAATAATTATGGATAGGATATTATTATAAATACAGAGAAGTATTTGAAAGTTCGGTTGTTCATTGGACATTATAGGTATTTAAATAAATGATTAACGAATAGACACAGATATTTTTACTGAGGATAAGAACATAATTTGTCACATTTCACACTTACCAGATCTACAGTTTTTGCACTGGCATATCTTCTCTTGGCTGGAGTTTTGTCTTGAGGAACTTTTTTACAGACCACGTGAGAAAAACTGCCTTACTTGCATGTCACTAAAATTTGTGCTCTTGAGTGCTGTAGGTTTATTGACAGCAGTACTGCAGATAAGCAGTAGAATGTCCACAGTGTAGTTTTATGGCAAGTGCTATGGCCATATGTGTTGTCATTACCATACAGCTCCTTCAACTCAAGCCATCCAACTGTTCAGCATCACCTGCTACTGCGGTGGAAGTTTTCTGACACCATTAGCAATTTCTTACTGAACAAACTGAAAGCAGACCTTAAAATGTACTGTTTTCCAGTTTGGTTTTGAAACCCATATGATTATCTGCTCTTCAGGGCCACTAAAGTCTCTTATGATGTAGCAATATGTTTTATAATATAAGGAAATACATGTGAAAATATGTGAACAATTTACAGCATCACAAACTCTATTTATCATAACATTACTTAATCTCAGAAAACTTAATTTTCTTTGAAGTTATCTTGAAAACCGTCATCAGGAATCATAGGTCCTAGGCTGTGGAATTCCAGGAACCATGGAAAATGCAAGAAAGAGTAAGCAAATTACTCTCAACTCCTGGTATGCTCTGAGCTCACCAGATTGGCCTATTCAAAGAAGCTTAAAAAGGGTCAGATTTGACCAGCTGGGAACCCCTGCTATACAGTCCATATGGTTTAACAGGTGGAAGGGTTGCTCAGTTCTTCACTCTTCTGCTAGGAACTGGGAGATGTTTGGAGGTATCCAGGGGGTGCCCATTGAGTTGGACCAGTTCCAGGACTCTGAAACTGCAAAAAATAAGGTAAGGAAGAGGCAACAACAAAATCAATCTTTAACCCCTGTGCAGTGGAGAGAAATAGCTTCCTTCAGGAAACATAGAGAGCAGCTGAACTAGGCTCCTGCTCTGAATTGCTTTTCAGTGACTCTGCTGGGATCTCAGGGAGATAGCTTAATTGGTCCTCTCTGATACACTGGTATAAGTAATGGTAAAAATCATGCTCATTTGCTTCTAATTTAATATGAATTTTTTACCAAAATACATAAAATTCATAATCACCATTGTAGTTCTATTTTTATGATTCATGCCCCATTCACTCATGGAGAGGGAGAGAGACAAATGGAAATTAAGTTAATACTGAGGAAATGTGTCAAGTGTCCTTGGAAGTTTTCAAGGTGAACAACATGAAAAAGTGTGCAGGAAATCTAATAATTTAGCAACTAAAATGACCTCACACTTATAAGAACATTTATAAGAAGAATATGGCTTTGCATTCGCCCTACTTCTGTTCACATTTCCTGTAGTTTTAGTTTGTTGTTCTTAATGCTAAGAGATTATTGGAGCAAATAAGCAACATAAATTTACACCTCCATCGGTGGCAGGCAACAACTGCTGCGCAACTGAAGGGAGACTTCTCACTCCATGAATTTGAGGACAGTATTTCCAGAGGCATCTCTCAGGACTCATCACTACTCTTAAAACTGAGAGAAAATTACAGGCAAACATTCACTGCCAGGTGAATAGCAACAAAGCTTTATAAATGAGGATTTCCTTAGCCCAGGAATATTTAGGATTTCACAGTTATATAAAGGACCTTTACAACATATCATAGCACACTTTAGATATTTATAATATGGCATAACCAAGGAACTTTAAGCTGTAGTACAATGCTGTTATGGTTTTAACTATAAGGTTATCAGTCCAAAGAGATATATTTTAAACTCATTTAAAAAGTAATGCATGATCTTTTTTTTAGCAGATTTTCCATCCACTTAAAAAGAAATTTAAAAATCTCTCAGACTTTTAGATTCCTTTGGATGCAATTTTGCATGTCTGTTTTGAGAAAAAATTTGAAATTTTCAAAGCTTTTTATATAAAGCCTGATCTACAGGAACTCTACACCCCCCAAAAATAGTAAAGCATGTGTATTTGGTACCACTGATTTTTCCCTCACTTGAAAATACAGCATCTGTCTGCCATGACAGTTACAAATCTGTCAGGTTATGTAAACTGGGAAAAACCCCAAAGAAGATGGTATTAAAAGGGATACCTGTAGTTTCTGAGAATTTGAGCTGCTTGTTCTGTCTCCCTGGGGTTTTGGGCTCTTGCTGCACAGTAAGGACTTGAGAAGCACTGGTCTCCAGTTGTAGAGATGGTAAAAAAGGCTCCTTAGACAGGTAGGAATGACATTTCTGTCTGTGTAGCCTTTGGAAGCCCTGGTTACTTAGGCTAAAGGCTCATTAGCTTTTCCTGGTCCTTAGCAAGCTTCAAAACAAACTTCTAGAGAGCATGGTAGCTTTAGATCAAAATGTTGCCTGTATTTCAAAAGAGGTTTACAAAATATACATGCCTCTATATAGTTAATCTTATTTAAAAAGTAATCTTTCAGGAAAAAAAATCTGAAAGTGTTAACCATCTCTCTTCAGACCTACGACATTGCAGTTAGCTGGGCTCCATTAAAGAGTGACTGAGCAGCCAGGGATAAAAATAAACTGCTGGTTCACATGTCATTCATGCTCACAGAGAAATATTCAGGACATGCTGACTAAGCAGTGTTTGACCAATTAAAGTGGCTCTTTTGTGTTATTTTTTTTTATTAACTACTCCATTGATAATTACTATGACTATTGAGCGTCAAAAGTTGCAGTGGTTTAGGTGTAGGCTAATGTTCCTATGTTATCTGTCCTTTGTGCCTATCAAGGTTTGTATTCCTTTTAACCTCTAGGGAACACAAAGGACTGTTCTAGTTCAAATAATATTTAACTTTATATGATTTCCAGGGTCATTTTTAACAAGCTCTTCTACCATACCTAGAGCAGGGACTAAATGTGTTTATGTTGTTGATATAATTTGCTGTTGGACTGCGATCAGGTGCTCATGCCAGTTTCATTAGCTTTTTTGGCAGCTGTTTATGCAGATGATTAAAACTGCAGCTAATTCATTTTCAGAGTCTAGCAGCAGTGATAGTAATTGATTTTTAGGGGATTATTTTACACCTACTGGAGAGAGAAAAAACATGGTGGTACACTACAGCTCATGCAGTTCAAGGAGGTCCTAACAGTGCTTTAGGGTGAATTTTTTGCCATTGTCTGCTTCTCAACATGTTTGGTCTGCAGGGAAAATACACTGTGAATTGGTGATAAGCACATGGAGACATGTTACCAGACTAGCTCTTGCATATCCATGTTAGCAATGACAAAGACAGATGTTTCTCTCTAGGCCTCTGGCTATTTTAACTTCTGACTAAGCCAGTGGAGCAGGAGTTAACACCCAGAGCTATGGAAGGGAGATTTGAGGTGCTCCTACCATGATGTGTATTAGAAAACACAGAGCCTCTGGGTTTGATTACTCCTATTGTCTCTCTTCAAACCATCTCCTCTAGACTGCCTTTTCAGAGAGACCTTCTGAACAGAGAAGGCTCAGGTTGTGTCCATAACACCCAGTAACAGAATGGACTGAAGGGATAGCTGAGATAGAACTGTAAACTATGCATGACAAAAAAATCTAGAGTAATTTGCAATTTTTCTCCAGGGAGAAAAATCCTCCTCCTCCAGAGGAGGTGTAACTAGAAGGGATTCACATGCTGCTAGCTTAAGCATTAGCATGCTTACCACCCAATGCAAACACCCAGAAAGACAGACTGCTTCCTGGACAGGTGGCCACCAGTCAGACAAGAGAAGTTGTAATAATCTGTTCTTTGTTCTTTCTGAGGTCTCCAAGATTTCTACTGCTTTCTAGCATGGATCACAGTTAAAATAATAATAACAACATTTTTCTCTTGAGTCCTTTAGTTACTAACTTATAGAATTTCAACTATTTCATTTCTATCAGTGGTTTGTTTTTTTTTTTACCTCTCATGTATTTCACAGCTTTAGCATATCAAACACCTCATAGCTCAACATTTTTTAAAGAACGAGTAGACCAACATCACACATTTGTGAATACAAAAATGGATGGTGGTTCATAGACATGTACAGTTCAGGGTGTTTTACCTCTTCTACCCAGCAGATATTTTCACTCGAATTCAGGAAACTTCCAGGTTGACCTTTTTTTCATAAATAAGAGCATTGCTGATGTCCACTGCTCCTGTTCAGTCCTGGATGCACATCTGGAGTCTTTGGGCAAGAAGAGCTAAGATATGGTTGGTGAGGCTAAATTTAGGGACGTGAGACTCCAAATCTGATGGGTTATGGCAGGCACTGGTGACATAGTGAGGAGTACTGGAGAGATTGTGTGTGTGTAGTCTTCAGCAGATGACCATACCATGTTCATGTGTTTCATATTATAGGACAGGCTCATATTGTTGGGTAGATTCATATGTATAGGACAGAACTGGTGATTTGCCTTCATATCACACAGGTAGTCAGTTGCAATGGCCTGTTCACCAGATGTATTTTAGACAATAAAGAAGATGAATTAAAAGATCAAATTTACCTAAAATAGCTTCTGCTTTTTATGTGGGAATGGCTGGCATGACCACTGTCTCTGTGCCATCTATCTTTGTTTCTACATAGTATTTGAAACCAAATAGCTTATTGACCATTTCTGTCAGGTCTTTTCTTTTGGGGATGAAATAACTGAACATTTTTCATGGAAGGTCCTTGCCATGGGAATTGTCATCTCCTCTGATTTGTAGCTCTTATTTGTAGCTTAGGTAAAAGTCACATTTATTAGGCCTTCCTTAGAGCTAGGCTGGGCAAACAGCCACAGAAAAAAGATAGCACCAGACTGGTTTGGTTTGTGCCAATTTTTGATAGAGGTTATTTTGGAATCTTCATAACTGCAGAAGTCATAAAGAGTGAAATAGTCAGTGTGATACTAAAAAACCAAAATTGATAATCTATTTTTAGAGAGGGATTGAAGTTCACTTCGGGACAAAAAAGAGCTGGCAATCACTCTACAGCAACAAGTGTTATGTGATTGCACCAGTTGCATAAAAATTTTCAAGTGTAAATCTCTTTAAAGACTTTCCACATGAGGAAAATGTCATTTGGGAGACCTGGGTAAGCGTCATGGATGACCCTGTGGAGTGTAGTCATGGACTTCATTTGGTGAGCTGGATGGCTTCCCAGCTATCAGCAATTCCACTGTGGCCTGCAACAAAAACTGAAAGACAGAAGTTGCTATATTTGCTATAAGCCAAATGTAGTCTGAGCCATTAGAGTAACATCTTTAAAGGGCTGTAGCATCTAGTCAAATAAAAAGCTTGAGGTTCACCATGAATTTTCAACTCCAGTGTTCCACCTCCACTTTCCAAGTCTGCCAAGATTTTTTAAAGTGACCTAACAAATAGGATTGAATAACTGCTTCTTCCAACAGCAGATGGGCAGTCAAAGGCTGTTGGGCAAGCAGTCCTCTGGCAGCAAAGAGACATTTCTGACTCAGAAATTCTTAGATAAAGTATAAGCATTCGTAATTATCACTGAAGAGGCTGTAGGAACTAAAAGCAAGGGCCATAATTCTGGCAAATCTTAGAGATATCAGAACTTTGAAGAATTAATGATGTGTTTCATTTTTATACCTTTTCACTGAAATCTTCTGCATATTGTACTGTGCATGTACACTTCTTGTATCATTTTGATATGGTGACCAGGTAAATTCAATCTGACACTCAAATCTTCAAACCAGTGGTCTCTAAGGACCTATGAAGAATGAGATATTAGGATATACTATAATATAGTTTCTTGTTATATAATACAGTTTTCATAGTAAATACAGAAAATCTCCATTTCCAAGATGTGTAATACAACAGCTTAGAAAACAATTTTATATGCAATACACATTAAGTTTTGGCTATTATAGATCAGCATATCCCAGTGAAGCCAGTGGAGTTATACCAGTTAACAGTGGTTAAGAAATGTATTAATCTTAAATTGAATATTTTTTTAAGCATTACATATATTCTTACAACACAGTCCAGAAACCTGTGTCTCTCCTGACACTCATGTGGCCGCATGTGCCATCTAGTGGAAAAGGTCAACCTTAAAATATACTGTCAACCTAAGCTAGGAGGGCTTATAATGGAAAATGAAATGGAAAAGAATTAGGAAGGAAAAAGGGTGTCTTCTATTCTTAAGAGCAACATACTTTCAAATGCAGATATATTACAGATAGGTAGATAGGGATAATATTTGACAGTTTGGAATTAGTATCAAAATTACTTCCAGTATAAATAAATGCTTTTGAATCTTTAAGTGCATAGAAATCAATATTTTCTGGGGGACAAAAGGCCTTACTTTTATCATTTTGTGATTAGTCTTGATTGTATAAAGGCAATGTGAGAAAGGAGAGGTAAGATAAAGGATAAAAATTAAAAAGTATGTGAAACTCAGAATCTGAAGGAAGTAGGAAAAGCAGTTCTGTCAAATCTCATCATTGCTGACAGGCTCAGAGGTGTGGCAACTTCCCAAAGTAAATATTCCCCAAAATATTTCACAGTGGAAAGTGTCAGTCAGCCAAAAGACAGAAGCTGCTGACTCCCTCCTCTTGCTTCTCTCTTAATGGATCTCTGAGTAGGTGAAGTCACATCTATATGTCTTCATACACTAACATCAAACAGACACTTGCAGAAGAAACTAACACTTCATTTCATTGCCTTCTGATTCAAGATAGGGCTTCCACCAATAAAGAATATCATACCATGAATGAATTTTTCTGGGAAAAAAAAAAAAAACAACCTACTCTGGAAAGTGTAGAATTTGTTATTCTAATTGCATTGCTAAAGCAGCTCTATATATTCTCTGGTTCTGCCACTCACTGCTTTAAAGGCATAGCTTTTTTTTGAACATACTTCAAATCTGTGAAATGTTTATAGTCACTGAAAACATAATCATAAGCTGTGGAGATTCAGTGTCTATGCTGGTACTCACTGGGAGAGCTGAGTGACGATGAAGGGGAGTTAGACAGCTAAAGGGTTAACTTCCCCAAGTGCATGTAGTTGGTGCCAAGGGAGCAAGACCTTCCTTCTTTCAACAAATTGGTCGTGTGTTTTCTACTTGTGTGCATATACACAAGTGTATCTACATCTATATCTGTATCTATATCTATATCAAGATATGTATACATCTATGTATATATCTATGTATAGATAGAGATAGAGATAGAGATAGAGATAGAGATAGAGATAGACGATATAGATATAGATATAGATGATATAGATATAGATATAGATATATAGATATAGATAGATATAGATATAGATATATCTCACACTTGCAGAGATTTTTCAGTTTATGCCAAAAGTGTGTTCCAAAGAGAACATACACATAAAATATGGTGTATTTCTTTCCCTTTATAAAATGTTGGTATATTATGTTAATTTCTAATCCTAAAATCAGGAAGAACATAGTACACTACAAGTACTCATGCTCATAAGAGTGGGCAAGATGCTAGCCCATCCTGCAAAAAAGAAAAAGCATGAAATAAAGCAGAAATGGCTACATTAATTTGGGATAAAATAATTAAAATATAAAGTGTATTAATATTACGTTATAAATTCTTTGGCATGAATTTATTAAAACACGTTTCAGCAGTCAGAGCAGAATAAAAGCTAATTTGCAACTGGTTGTAATGGGCTTGAAATCAGCTTTAGTATTAGAAGAAAGTTCAAATACAGTAGAAAGGAAATGCAATACAATAAACCTGTGACTCAGGGGGATGATTGGGATAATGAAATGCATTTCAATGAATTCTGATGGGTAAAATGTTATTACAGAGGAGCTTATAAACGAGGGGAATAGATGAAATTTGCCACAATAGCACTACACTGTCACAGTGACTTTTATTACTATAGAAATTATTTCGAAGTGTGAAAAGTACTGTACTTGGTGTTCTAATAACTAATCTAAAGTGACTCTCTCTATTTCACTGAGCTTTGTTGTTCATCAGTATCAGAAGTATAGACTCTGTGTCTGCTCGGTGACAGAGCTGCTAATGCTCTGTTCATCTTGTCAGCTGTGAGTCTCCTCTGCATGCTAAGACCATAGAGCAGACATTCTGCACATCTATTAATATAAAATCCAGGGAGGCTGCAGAAGTTTGCTGTTTTGCCTGCTCTGTGGGGGCCTCCTGTGGCCTGAATTAGATGTCTTCCTCTCTCACAGCAAGGCAAAAATAACTCTTTGCGTTATGATTTGTGAAAACAGCAGGGCTAATGCCAAGATCAGAGAGTTGTGGTTTGCTCCCTGTGTTTTTGGAAACATCACAAGTAATATTTTATGAACTTTTAATTTATATATAGTTTCCTTTATGCAAATATATATTTTCTTCTTGAAATTTTCATCATTTTATAAACCCCAAATTTGACTTGCCTCAAAATGACAATTAAAAACACACAGATTCTAAACTTGTATAACTTTTTGATAGATTTCTTCTCCACTCAATCATGTAATCAAATCATATTAGAGACTATGGATCATGGAGCAATTACATAATTTCTTTAATTTCCCAAGTCTGTGTAGATAATTTTACAAAACTCCTTAGATACATTTAGTTTTAAAGAAAAACTGTGAGTCTGCAACTTATGGAATATTGTTTTAGAATTTCTGTGAATGGTGCTGAAGAGGGTAGGTGAGAAGAGGATCTGTAGTGCATCCTTTTAAGTATATTTAAGATAGCATTGAAATAATTTTGCATCTTATAAAACATAAGATATTATCAATGGCTTGGTTAATTGTGAACAGAATATATTTTCTCTTTTCTCATCATCTTTTGTTCTCCTTTGATTGTGTTCTGGGTGGGATTTTGCATGTTTCTTACAGGGTCATGCTTTCTTAGCACACTGTGTTTTGGGCATTACCACAGTAAAAGGATATGTTTCAGTATTATTATTCTGCTTGCAGCGTATCTGACTTGTCTTAACCAATTCCCCACTCACTGGTGATAATTTCTGGTTCTGCTCCAAGAGTTATCACACACACACTTCTTCTTTGTGCCAGTTGCACAGTTTTTGTGATCTGGGAAACTTTGCTTTTCAAAAAATACAGCCTATTGTTATTTCTTGGGAAAGAGCCATGCAAAGATCTGGTAGATGGTGCAGCCATGCCATCAAAGAGCACAACTAAAGAATAGTGATCTCTTGCAATAAGTGAGAAATGAGCACCTGCAATGTGAAGAGGAAACTTAAATCACACCTGAAAGGGAACTCTCATTCATTAGTCCTAGTCTGTTTGCAGTTCATAAATGCTTGTCTTTCATAAATTATTAAATATCTTGCCCCACAGCATGATTTGTAACACCTAATAACAGCTCATATTTTACCTGAGCAGTCTGTGAAACATGTTGAATTCATGCCCTCTGTAAGATATTTGCATCACATGTCTCCTTATTCTTTCTCACATCTGTTGAGGGCATATAACAGAAAGGAAACATAAGCCCTAGAGAAAGAGCACATGAGCTTCACAGCAGGAACTATTCCAACAAAATAAATTGTATTACAGGAGGTAAATGTGAAGCCAATGAAAGTACAACTTGAGAAGCTACTATGAGCAGAACTGCTTTCATTAATTGTGTTTGCAGGCATTACCATGTCAGGCAACTCTATCAAGGG
>VWYO01022657.1:10893-22065 GCA_013400275.1 Rhadina sibilatrix | reverse complement strand
TTTTTTTTTTTTTAGCTTTCTTGATTAAGATAGGAGCAATTGTCAAAATAATTGGATTTAAGCTGAATTTTTTTAAAAAATTACAGTGGTCATTAGTGAATTAATGACCTCATAATTAAGTCTTTGAGGATGCTTTCAGAAACTGATTTCAGATACAGAAGATACAGTGAGCTGCATTTCAAGTCAATGCAAGCTCTGGAGCTTTCACTGTTGCTGCTGACTTTTCAGTGTCACTGAGGAGCTGTCAACAGGTATGAAAAGGCACCAGCTGCTTAAATCATCCAGCAGTCATCGATCCTTTTGCAGTTGGAGACAGAGAAAATAGGAAATGTAGATGAATGGTGTTCACGAGGCTGGAAAGAGCAATATACCACGCAAGATGGACCCACCTTCCTTTCTCTTCTTCCTGTTCTGTGGCACTGTAATTGCATTTTAACCAATATTGGCCAAATTCCATTTTCCTGTCTAGGAATATGAATGATGATTTTTTTTTTTTTTTCTGCTGGCAAAATAAAGTCCCTCCACAGTGGTTAGCTTCATCTTACCTGAAATTAGAATTTAGTCTCAGTAGTAACAGGAAGCAACAAATAAATGATCTTTTTTTTTTACTATGTGGAAACTTATGCTGTGATCGATAGTTCTATCAAATGTTTGTGTCGGTCATTTTCTGTTATGGTACCAGGAATAAATCTGGATCAATAAAATTGGATATAATCAAAGAATTGTTTCTAAATTAACATCAAGAAATGTTATTTGTAATTAATTGTTTTAAATTTCTTAAATTTACTCTCACTTTTAAATTTCTTAAATCAGCTCTAATATCAATCAACAAGATTAGATTAAGAAGAGCTAATGAAATTAGATTAGCAACAGAACAAGTGATTAAACATCCCCCCAGAAAGCATAAACTCCATAAGAGGATTGCTTCCTGAGGTACGTCTGACATTTAGTGAAAATTATGTTATCTTTTTAATTTAATAAATGACATAATGTTTTCTTTTCCTGCTTGGATGCTAGAAATCTAAGAGATATCTGTAGAAGATGTATGTGTGAGCTCTGCTGCTTTGGGTCAGTCTCCATGTTTATCTCAGAGCATCCACCAATGATATATTTAATTAGCTGAAGCAGTCTTAAATGCTTTATGTCATGACATCACTAATGAAATTACCTCTGGAGGAAATATAAGCTTGGCTTGAGAGCTCAAATGCCTGACCTCATAGGGTTTTGACCATTAGTAGGATTCTAAGGCTTCCAGTGACAACAAATATAAGCATTAAAAGAAATAATTCTGTGAAAAAGACATCACAGGAAAATTAGCTTTCCTTTGTATCCTTTTTCAGTCTGAGTTTTTTACAACACTCACCAAGGAATGGCAACCAGCTGAAAGATACTGTATCATTGCATTAAAATTCCAGACACCACGCCACAATCCTATCTTTTTACGTTTAAAAAATATATTTATTTGCGAAGTAGAGACTTTACAAAATCTCTCTCTCTCATCATCCAGATGTCCCTCAATTGAAGAGTAGGGGTCAACTACTAAAAAGTCAATAAGGATTTTGGAGCATAGCATTTGGCAGCTCGCATATAATTTCATAATTTGCCAGACAATTAAAAAATTAGTAGCAGCTTAAGTTGTATTGCAAGTATAATATTAAAAAATTACAGAAAATAAACAGCTGATTCCTAGGTTGTAACCCTGGAAGTTCAGGACTTCCCTCTCTTTATCCACTAAAGTTACTGTAAATTTTCCCATAAGTTCAGTTTACTCCATGTAGGACTTCCCCTCCACTTAACTGTTGCAGAGTAACACAAATCTGTGCATGAAATTTGGGTCAACTTAGAACTGCAATGTAGCGTGGTAACTATTGAATTTCCTTTTTTGATTTTATGTTTTTCAGAATAACCGTTTGAAAGATCATGTGAACAGTTTAGGCTGCCACGGATCAAATACTGCAAACTTGTATTGACGACATTCCTGTGGGTAGAACACTTCATTCTTCTCTTATCTTTACTGCTGTTGAGCTTTATTACGCAGATATAGTGACTGCATTTACGAGTGCAAAGCTGCCATATCAAGTAACATTTGAAATTCAGACCATTCAGCAACTGACATTATGCTTGCAAATAGATATGTCTTAAGAAATGTGGTGTAATGATGATTTGCAGGAAAGTTAGTTGTTTATTCTTGTGGTAAAAAAATAAGGTACAGAAAATATTTGGTTTTAGTAAGATGGGAAGCCCTAAAGTTTAATGAAAATACTGTGAACTTTATTTGTATTGTTTTACGCTATGATGCATTCTGTGTGACTTCAGAAATTGCAAAATATATTACACAAGAGTCAGAATGTGAGAGGAAATTCCCACAATGCATATAATCATATATTTCATACTATACTATCAATACAAAATTGAGAACAAATATTTGAAAAGGTAATCATATGAGAACAAATACTAGGCTTGCCTATGTGGTAACTATAGGATGTCAGCAGTGCAGACATAATTTTAAGATAAAAAATCAGTATATTGTCAAAAATTTTCAAAAATAAATTCAGATTTCTCTGAATTCATCCAATGAATTTTCTTATTCTACAATATTTGTGTAACAGTCTTTTTTCTAATGTAGTTACTACTTCATTTCAAGGAGCAAGGTGTGTGGTACCATTAGACAACTGTGGTGGTCCTGAAGTGCTACTGCCTTGTGATTCTGGATACTTCTGCAGCGCCTGATTATCTTTCTTATCTGCTACCAATCCAAGCCAGGACTGAGAAGAGGCTTCACCTTAATTTCTACAAAATACAGCAATACAGTGCCAGGCTGGCCCTTGACTCTAAAGTCAGGGACATTTCTGTGTCCCTGTGGATGTGCAGTTCCCATTGCAGCTTTACCAAATAAAGAATTAGAGCAGCAGTGGGGTTTTTATCATATGTCTAGACTTGGAGGAATCCTTTCTTTACTGAGAACAGCAGCAACTTCCATCAGATAAGTCTTGTGCTACTTCCACCCTTGCCAAAGATATTTGACTCTCAGTGCTCTGGAGTGTATATCAGCTGCCAGCTTTTTGTGTGTTTTGTTGAGGGAGAAGATAGTTTCCAGTTTTCTTGCTGTCCAGCAGGAAAGAATCCATTAGGTCAGAAATGGAAAATAAAATGGTGACAGGACATTTGAAACTCTTATATTCCATGTTCTAAGGACTGGACAAAATACCTAATGTTTGAAGATTAACACCTTGGTTTGTTTTCATGCACAATGTCATGAAGTAGAGATGTGAAACAATGTCAAGAAGTAGAGCTGACAGCACTTTCCTATGCCTTCAGATGCCTCTGTAAACAGGTGGGTAAGAGTTGTTCCTCACAGATATGGATCTAAAAGCACTCAAGGGGAGAAAGAAACTGAAAATAAGATTTTCTGACAGAATAACAACAAAGGTGACAGTACATGGTAGGAAGTTGCCTGTTCTCTGTGACATAATCTTGTATCTAACCATTTCTTATTTGCTGGTAGACTCTCAGAGGTTGCCTATGGAGGCTGAAATTCATGTCTGGTAATACCTGATGTCCAGTGGATTCAGCAACTGACCACCCCTTTGCAATGTCACCTGCAGGGTACACGCGGAAAGTGCCTTATCCATCACTTTTGTGGCAAGCAGTGTTTGAGCCCTTTCAGTTAAGAACTCTAATACCATGAAGTCTGGCTAATCTTTGGTCCCAAAACATTGCTTCTGTAGTGATGAATATCTGGTTTGGAAAGTGAATCATTGTGCTATGTTAACCATAACCAGCTGCCAGACATCCACACTGCCCTCACTCCTCCTCAGCAAAATGAGACCAAAAAAGTAGTTAATGGGTCAGATAAAGACAGGGAGATCTCTCACCAGTTGTCATCATGAGCAGAAACATCTCAACTTGAGGAATATTAATTTAGTATATTGCCACTTAAAAATAGACTAGAATATTGAAAAAAGGGAAAAAAATTAAAAATATTCCCCCCTACTGCCTTATTCCCAGGTTCAACTTCATTTCCAGTTCTTCTACTTTCTCCTCTCTGAGTGGCTCGGAAATGAGCATTGTAGTCAGTTCATAATGCTTCGTCTCTACTGCTCCTTACTCTTCACACTGTTCTCCTGCTTCATTGTGAGGTCTCACCCATGGGATACAGTCTTTGACAAACTTCTCTGGTAGATCCTCCCCAAAGGCTGTACTTCTTCAAGAATTGCTCCAGCACAGGTCCTCTCTCCTGCTACAAAAGCTTTGCCATGCCAACTCAAAACATTGGCCCAAATGCACTGCTATTGCATAACTGGGTCCTTGCTTAGGAACAGCAAGGGGTCAAACTTGCTCTCACAATATGTCACTCTTCTTGCTTGAACCTTCTCCAGACAGCTGTCCCTTTCACAGAAGCCCAGGATCTTCTTCACGTATCTATACAGTCTCTTGCCATTTCTTTTTCCAGTTCTGTCCTAAAACCGTTCCATCAGTTTGCTTATTTCTTCAGAAAGTCCCCAAGACAAAGTTTGTTCAATCTGAGAAAATATTATAGGAAAACATCACTGTCAGTGGCTGCCATCTTCCAATGCTTCCCCTCCAGTTGGTGTAGGGGATTTTGGAATAGACATACTTTGAAAACACCCAGTGTTTCTATCGTTTCTCAGTTATAGAGGGCCTTTTCCTACAAAATCTATAGGCTTCTTTGATCTGATCTATTTTTCCCAGATGAACTTCAGCTCACAGAAATACACATGATGTAATTTTGGGCTAGCTAGCTTGGATGCCACTAGTCATCCAATAATACTAGCAAATAGCAGCATATCTCAGCAAACTCTGTAAAGTTGTGAGCAACTGACCCAGGGTGAGCTGTGCTTATACTGTGCTTATACTCACTCTCTTGTTATCAGCTTGCACAAGTCTGTGTGAGCTGCTGTCTGTTTAAAGTTAACCAAACCTACTTTGTTTTTCAGATCCTGCATTTTTCTAAAGCACCTGTTCCCCTCTTCGATCTTTATTTTCTTGAAGGGTGAAAATAGGTTTCATTTTAAAGGTAAGATGCACACTCTACAGTCAGATCTTTTCAGTTCATAATTGTTTTTGATATCAGCCTGTGATAATCTTGCCTTCTTAATGCAAGATAAACAAGGTAGAAAACAGCAAGAGAGAGTTATATGACTTAAGGGAACAGCACTAGAGCTCAAATTGGCAGTCACAAGCCACAGTGACAGATTCTGAATTATCATAACATCTATTTAAGATGGAATAATTTAATCCAATTTCAGTCTTATGGGAAGATGCATATTCAGGAATAGTATTTGAAGATAATAACTGAAATTGGTCCCGCTTTATATTGAAGAAGCTATCCTAGCAGAATTCTTTGGAAAAATATGTTGTGATAAAGACTGAATTTCTTCAATAACCTATGCAAAATTTATGAGAAAATACATTTTTTAAACATTGAACATGCCACAATTTTTTTTTCTTTTTCTCCATCCATATGTACATAATGAAAAACTGAAAGAACTTAAGTAAAACTATACATTAATTGAAAACAGATTACTTACAAGTCTAAGTGCTGCAGGTCCCTCAAAATAAAAGGTGCTGTATAAGATTTTGGGAAGTGAATTTTTGTTTTTTTAAACAACCAGTGTTAAAAATTAGAGGCAAAAGTCAGTTCTCAATATTGTCTTTTCTTAGTGAATAAAAAGTGAAATAGGTACCATAAAGATCTATAAAATATTTCATGCTCTTCCTTTATGTCATTGAAAATTTGCCAGCCTGAAAAAGAAAACTGCGATTATATCAAAAACAAAACACACCCCTACTGTGTATTAAAGAAAGCAAATTATTGATATAAAATCGACAAAGGATATATTAGCTTTTGGGTTTTGATTCTATTCATATCTATGTACCAATGAGTTCCCTTTTCAAAGATTTAAATAACTTCAGTGATGAATTTTCTTGCAGTAGTTATGGAATGAGTATAACCCTAAGTGGAACATTTTAAGGAAGATTTACTTTTTGTTAACGGGGCAAAGTTGGCTTAGTTCTGAGATGGAGTAATTTATAAAATTGCATGGTTGAGTGTAAGAGTGATGGAATACAAAAGATTACCTGCTTCTTTTTTTTTACTCCCTTTTATTCTGTAACACTTTTTGCTCAAGATGCTTTCTCCTTTCTCTGAGAGAATGTCTGGGTTCCCTGGCAGGGAATGCCCCAGGTCACTCCAGTAAGTTCTTACAAAAAATGTGTGAGAGGCAGTACCCCCTTCAATCAGGAACTCCAAAAACCTAAGCACTTTGGATGGAAGCAGCTCTCCTCATGGTGAAGTAGGACAAAGCCGGCCAGATCACTTGATCAACTGATTATTCTTCCTGGCCTACTTCAGAATATGGTAAAACCAGTAATTTTTAGGGGATCAGATCCATTACCTGGGCTTTGGGACACAGAGTTCATAAGCTGTATGCAAAATAAGAAGAAATCTTGCCAGCTGTGACCTTTTCAACACACCCTCCTCCCATTCCTTGACCCCTGCAAATTTTGCCTTTGAGTAAACAGAGTTAAAATATAGGATGAGAAAAACAGTCTACTAGCCCAGTAAGAACATTAACAAGTCAAAATGTAGGGGCAAGTGGTAGGTTTCACCTTGGAAGACAGTAGGAAATTGGACAGTGGAGGCATTCATTTGTTTGTGTTGCCAGGTCTAGGTTGGTGCAGCACAACTCCATAACTGACTTGGTTGCACTGAGAAAATTGACTTGAATGCGTGTGCTAAAACTGTGCAAGATAAGAAAAGAAACACATAGAAATTAAATTTTTGCAACTGTATTAGTTAGCAGGAGGGGATTAAATGAGGAAAACACTTCATTGAAGTATATAAAATTCCAGGAATGGAGGATAAAATTAGTTGAAAACTCAGCAAACCTGATGATCAGCCCATTTGAAGGAGCAGTGGAGACCAGTCCTCTCTGACATCACTGATGACTGCCAGGACAGTGGCATTGAAGATGCATTGAATGTCTCATTATGGTTGTGAGAATATTAACACCTAGTTCTGTAAGTCATTAATCCTAGATATATCATTTGTATCAGCCAATAAATAATTGCACTGCATTCTCAAATTGACTATATTCTGCTTGAAAAGTCTCCTTGATAGTAAAAGGTGGCTGAGAGAAGCACTCAGTGCCATTCTGCCTTGACTGGGGTGTTGCCCCCACAGCTGAAGCCCATCCCTCCTCCCAGCATCCCCAGCTGCAGCCCACTCCTATCTCCACAGCAAACAGCCACACACCATGACCATGCAGAAGGAGGTGGTGGAGACACCATGCTACCATACTAGGCTGTGTCTGTCCTCTCCTGTCATTGCCTGCAGAAGTGGCATTTGGTGGTTTGTTTGTTTGTTTGGTTGTTTGTTTGTTTTTACCTAGTATTTCCCCAAATATTTTCTCCATTAAAATCTTTAGGGTCTCCAAATAAAAGATTCTTAAACTCTCTGGAAATCAAGCTGATAGGAAAAGGTCTGAATTTCAAAGGAAGTAACATGATGAGGGTTTTAACCTCTAAAAAGAAAATATTTTATTTCTAAATATGTGGTGCAGCTAGGAGTAAAGAGTAACAAGTAATTGTAGAGTAACCCCTTGTGGCCAACTAATTGTTCTTCAGCAAGAACTCTCAGTAGTACTTATTTTTAAATAGAAATTATTTTTGTACATGTATATATTATACATGTGCTCTAAGTTGCATTAGTTTCTATTAATTGAATGTAACATTGTATAAATTGTTCTCTGTATTTCCCTGAATAAGAGAAATGAACTATTTGGCACCTATCTGATATATAAAGGTGTCCATGTCATTTTTCTTACAGATATGTTCAAGAAATAACCCAAAACACAGAGAAAACCAAACCCAAGAAAAGAAAATGATGAAATGGGTAGAGACATAACATCAATTTGTCACATTTCAGTCTGCTGCAGAGAACTGATGTCAGTTTTTCTGCAGATACTTCAGGTAAAAAAGTGGAGCTTTCTTAGATGTGATGATCCAAGTTTTGCTCTTAATGACACTATGGTTCAACTTCAACTCCAGTACCTCAATCAGTTTTAATTACATGCTGCTTACTCTAGGCCTTTGAAGGAAAAAGAGCAATTTATCACGATTCAGATGTCTTCGAACTTCTTGCTTGGCCTCCAGGACTCTGAAAGAAACACAGATAGATTTTTACATGAGAAGGGTAGACAATTTTAGAAGTAGAAAGCCATTCAGATTTTTTGAGAGCGTACAAATGAGTCTCATGGAGACCAAAGGCTTTTTCCTTCATATGAGGAAAAGTGGCAAGACAAGTGAGGGAGCCACGTTCCTCACAAGGTGTTTCATGAAGTGATGCTGACCATAGAGCCTGTTCCAGTAGCAGATAGGGAGTGCCAGACAAAGGAATTAAGTACCTAATAAAATCCTTGGAGGAAAAGTAAAACCTCATAGTCTCTTGAGAACAAGACAGTTGGGTTTGGAGCAATATTTTGAGTGTACATGTCCTATAAAGTTCTTATTACAGTAATCATAATAACTGGGCAGAAGATCCTAAGGCCTTGTCCTTCCACTGTATTCAGACTTTGAATTCTTGGAAAATAACTCAAGTAGTGAGCCATGTGGGTGGGAAATATCTTGCTGTGAATGCCACCACAGAGTATGTATGGGTTGGGACCCTGAACTCAACAGTATCAGGATTTGTTTCATTCTTTACAGAAAATGTTTGTATCTACAGCCCTTCACAAGTTTCAAGGTCCACATGCCCAGGTCTTCTATTACATCAAACTCAAATGAAGTTGTTTTTCTGTAGGAAGAAATACTCAAAACCATTTTTGTCTCAAAAGAAAAATTAGCTTGGAGAGTAAACCTCAAAATTTTACTTGGAAATAAATTTCATGGAATTATTACCTTAATTGCTGCTATCATTATTTCCAAAATTAGGAACTAAATAAAACATTTTCTTTGTAATAGAATTAAAATTTCCTTGAAGATTAATCTTTTTCCACTTTCAAGGAAAATCCTCTTGATAAAACTACTTTATATAGAGTATGTGAATGCTTTCCCTTTTTAAAATTTTTTTAAATTACTTTTTTTCCTCCCTCCAAAATACCTGACAAAAGGATTGTCAATCTTTGAGCATAGCAGAATCCTCTTGTATTTTCCCAGACAGAAAATTACCCCTAGTAATTTGTTTTACCTCCACATTTTTGAAGCTTTTCTGGACCAGGTACATTGAGAATAATGCTTGTAAATTAGTTTTCCTTGTTATGAATTACTTGATCAGATCTTAGCCATATTGGTAGGAAAATACTAGAAAAATCTCACTAGCCAACAGAAAAAAAAACAAATATCTACTCCTACAGAAGAGCTTTCTTCGGGGAATATGTGATGAGCTTTCAGACATGAGCTCACTAGAACCAGGAATAATAAGGCTATTGGAAAAAAAATGCTTTATTCAAAAGAGAAACTGCTGAAGTTACTAAATTGTTGCTAATGTAGGAGATGATTGCAGCTCAGCTGTAGAAACCTGTGTGCCTTTACATCACATACACAAATAAAACACCTAGTGAAGGCAGGGCAGAGGAGTTGCTGTACTGCCAGTCTGAAGTCAGGGTTGTGAAGACAGGTGCAGACAGACCAGAACGATGTTGAGGAGAAGCCTTCTCCAGAGATGTGTGTTCTGGAGCATGAGAGTCTCAGCCATGTTCCTACAGCTAAAGAAAGATCCGTCTCTTGTGTACACAAGTCAGACTCTCAGTCACTGTGTATTTCAGGAATTACCTCAGCACATCTTAGTTTTTGTTTGTTAACAGTGGAAGGATTTGATTTATCTTACAGAGGCCATTAACACAACAGGTCAGTGATTTCCTACAATGAATGGAGAGATGTATTTTTTTACACATTTACTATGCACAGAAATAACTTGTTCTTACCGCCAAAATAAGAGTAGGCTCCTGACATGTTACATGGAACTGCAAAAAGGAATATTATATTTAAAGAAATCATGAATTCAAACCTGGAAAAGAAATCATGAATTCAAACCTGGAAAAGAGAATTATGTATTTATATTGGTTATTAGATGTAGAAATTCTTAACAGCCATATACCAACTTTGCCAATGTAGTTTCAGGGCAAACAAAAATGGATTGCCATAATAGAATAAATTTTTGAGTCTTGATGAAGACTTTATAACCTTCTCTATCATAAAATTAATGAATAATCTTTACAACTATAACACAACTGTTTTATGGTTAGAACAAAATTAACAAATATCTACTAAAAATATGAATGGAATTAAGATTTTATCTTGAGTTACTGTTACAAAGTCATTCAAAGTCCAATAAAATAATTCCTTTGGCTCCCATTTATGATGATTCAGTGCTTTGACCAGAACAACTTACATATATTTCATGCCTTAAAACTTACAATGCCTACAATCAAATATACCAAGTTGTTTAAATACACTATTTAAATGTCTATATAGAGCTGTTTTAGCCGTCCTCTGCCTGTCAGAAATACAGTAGCAAAGTATTACAAGCATGCTATTCTGTATTAATGTATAATTTTTTTATCTCCAAAATTATAGACATGTAATAATGTTTCTCTGCTGTTCCAACAGCCAGGCTAACCCTCTGACACCACAGAGAAAACTCTCTGCAGTATATACCTGAAAAATTAGAGAAAGGGGAGAAAACTCACAGACATTGTTTCGGTCTGACCATAATTCACTTTTTGGTACTCTATTTGGTCTGCAGGTAGGTCATTCTGTCTATCCTTCTCAGCTCCAGAAAAATAGACTCAAGTTACAGCCTTTCCTTGCTTGCATGGCTGTGCAGAGAAGTGTGACAGCATATGGTGTGGGAATAAGCAACAGAAGTAAAGGATAAGATTGATTTTCAAAAGGCAATCTGTCTGAGACCTCCAAGACAGACAAATTGGTTTCCCCAGAGTCTGACCTCTGTGAAATGTTAAGATAAAAATGTTGGGAAGTACTGGAGCATAAATGCTCTTCTGATCTTAGGCTGTATAGTCATGATCCAGACCATCTGCTGGGAGCCTTACATCTATCACTTTCATTGCTTTATATTAATAAAAAAATAAAAAATAGAGGGGAAAAAAAAGAAAAAAAAAAAAAAAAAAAGAAAAAAAAAAAAAAAAA
>VWYO01022657.1:0-10859 GCA_013400275.1 Rhadina sibilatrix | reverse complement strand
AGGTTTCAAAGAGCCCTGAATTTTTCAGGTCTCATTGTAAAGATGGATATTAAAAATCAGTTTTATTTTCCATACTTGAAAGGCTAGCTGATAGTAAGTAATGGCAACTGCTGAAGCATTGTATACTTATGAGACATAGGGAGTGTCCAGTACTTGGGACAGTGACTTATGTTTTAATAGCTGACAAATAGCAAACAGTTCTGGCCAAATCTGTATCCTGTCTCTTTGCTGCATTGTATTGTATCAGACTTCACTGTAATTTTAAAACTTTTAGTTTCAAAGCCACTAATGTTTTAATCTAGTTTCCAGCAAATGCTCTGACCTGGCTGATATTAATTTGGGAGAACAACAAAGCATTTGTGCATTGTAATTTCACATGTAAATGTTACTATAAATGATGGTATCGCCAAGAATAATTTTTTTTATAGCACTTAAGCTCACAAGATGAAGATAGGTTCAAAAGTCCAATGCATACAGTATATTCATCTGTCAAACCTTGTATCAGTTTACTTGCTGTAATTGTAATTAGTTTTATGGTAATATTCAAATAATTGGATTTATAGGTCACAATTTGGGACTTGGGTGCTTTGATATCATCTGACATCTCATCTGAAGGACCAAGTTTCTCATTAAATCTTTAGTAATCTTTTAATAATCTGCAAAAGGAACTTTTCAACATCTACTTCAGAGGTAAATTTGCAATGAATGTGGATTCTGAGTCCATCTAATTAAATATTAAATATTTTAAAAAAATCTTAGTTAAATTTGAGACTCCTTTGAATAAATATTATTAAGATGTTCCTGTGTCTTTTTCCCTAGTCTCCTTTGATTTTTGCTTTTCAGTTATAGCTTTGAATTGCTTAAAATAAATGCAGGTCAGAACTCTGCTAAACTGTTATTATACTGCAGCATTGATTGCTAGTGATAGTCTCAGTGGTTTTAGAGTGACTTCTAATTCATGTGGTGTCTAAGTCTATTTTCATTAGATGCTTGGGGACAATACAGTATAAAGGGGAAAACTAAATATGGAATGACAGTTTTAAAAAACACAGTCCTGTTAAATGCAGGTCCACTAAAATGAGCATCACTTCATGTTCTTTGGTGTGCGTTGGAGTCTCCATTCAGTAAACCCTTGTTGAAGAACTGTGAAAGGTTTGACAGCTGAATTGCTGAGGTAATTACTTAGTTCCTTTCCTTCTCACTAGCTTTTTGTCTGATAAATGAAGGCTTAAATTCTGGTTTCAACAATTCTAATCTCAGTAAAACAGTCAATTACAGTAAAATGCCTATATATTTTTTCCAGACTCTGGCCAATTTAAGATTCCTTCCTTCCAGTTGTTTATTGCTTAGGTCAAAAAATAGCATATATATGATAAATTTATCCAGTCAATAATAAAAGGGAATGAAACTTTCAGTAACAGGTGCATTTTTAGCTGATGTGGTTGCCACCTACCAAATAATACCTCAATTCTGTTTTTAAGTGACAAGTAAGTATAAAATGAAAGCTAAGAGAGAAAATTACTGCTTTGTATAAATATCTCACAAATAAAAATAAGGAGAGAGAAGAGCCTCTTCAAGGAGAAAAAGCTAGCAGACAGTGTTGTCACAAGAACAAATGTTTTCAGAAATTAAAAAAAATTGTATATTTGCCAATGTAATGTTTTCCAAGTATATTATAACATTTCTTTTGCCAGTGTAGCTTTCATAATTGCAATAGTTACAGTGTTTTAAGTTTCTAACATCACTTTTTGACACTATTCTGTTATGATTTTCTTTTCCTAGCTAACTATTACAGTGCAGTCAGTATTCATTGTGTATGATCTAAGGCTACATTAAAGTCTCATATAGTATGAATTTTACTGTCAGACACTGATGAATGCTGATTGTCAAACATTTCATTAAATTCAATGCATATCTCATGTAACTTGAATATAAATGCCATGTCTAAATCCAAACTTTTCAATAGTGTTTTATAACTCTCAGTAGTGCCCTTAATATCAAGTATCAGAATACCTGCTATATAAAGGAATTAACAAATACATTATTTCCTGCACGTGTTATTTCAGTGAAAGGTTTTCTTTTCTCCATTTAGTTGCTTTGGAAATTAAAACTCCATGAGAGCCCAGTTTAGCACATTAGCTAGTTTCCTGGAGTTTGATTATGAATTACTTTCTGTCTTTGCAGGAAAGACATTCTTGATGTTAGGCAAAGCACACATTTCACTTGACAAGTGAATGTCAAGCTTGACATTCTTCTTTTAGCCCTTTGACATGTTAAATAAAATAGAACTCAGACTGCAGTGGGTAAGGTGTTTTTTTAAATTTCCATAAACAGAACTGGCTTATGTCTTACAGTCAAAACGATCCTATCAAATCCATATGTCTTTCTAAAGCTCAGATCTGATTGTCACAAACAAAAATTTAAAGCTGATGCAGAATCGTAAGGTGATACTTGATGAGATCACTGTCAATGTTCACCTTTCATTACATTTGTAACCTTAAATGTGAAACAAAAAGTCTGTACCTATGTATTCAACAGGAAACATCACATAATCTGTTAGAAAATAGATAATTCTGGAGACATGCGCTCTTTGATCCACCATATTTATTAAAAGGAAGATTCTTGTCCCAATATAACTAAAAAATGGGCATGCCATGTATATTTATAGTCATATGGGAAATAGTCTGTGTTAGGATTTAAGAGCAGAGAAAATAAAGAAAAAAGTGAGAGTTCTTCTCACATGCTCTTACAGCTTTAATATAAACTAAGTATTGAAAATTTTAGACATTAATTTATTGCTCCTTTCCTAAGGGCTTTTATGCCCTTTCTGTTACCTAATTGTCTCTGTCTGATTTATTTGAGGCTAACACACTTATGTAGGGAAAAAAAAACCTCCTCTAGCTTCTCAGAATGGTGATTTTGAACAATATTGCTGATCATTATTTATATCCTTTTGCAGGTAGATGTCATCTAGAAGAAACATTTTTGTACTCTTGTAGAAACTGTGTAGACAAAAAAAATATGAAAATTTTAAAAAGTCACAATGTCCTAGTGTTCCAAATGAGAATGAGGGAAACCCACAGTGCAATTGCTGTCATTACACTGAAGATTTTGCATAGTTAGGGCAACCATGTTCTCTGTTGTTTCTTTAAGAAGGTGGTTATTTTTCACTACTTAGCATTTTATTTCTTCACTTTCAAGACTGCCACTGCCACTGTAAGAAATTTCATCTCTCATTACAATTTCAGCTTTAGTACACATTAACTGTCAGCATACACAGTTAAATGAATGTCATGTTTTTTTCAGTTGGATGTGAGGGGTCTTCATTCATATAAAGCACCATGTTAGACCAGGCTGTTATACAGCACGTGTTTTCTCACACCTGGAAGTAATATATATACACAAAAGGAAGTTCTTTAGAATGAAATTTGTTGCCGTTACTGGAAAAGAACTACATTGTCATGATGTTCACCTGAAAAAAAATGTACCCCGACATTACCACACATCTAACAACAATCTTTCTATATGCTTAGATAAATAGTATGTTAAATTGGAAAACTTCGTTTTTGAAATTGCAAAGCATTCCACATTTCAGTGAGTGAAACTTTGCAAATGTGGAAAGCCTCCAGATTACTGACAAACCTCAATATATTAATGTAAAATATGCATTGATATCAAAGTATGAAAGATACTCTTTGTTCTCTCTGCCTCTGTCCTAACTTTTGAATTCTCAGAATAGATATATCTAATGACTTTTTAAGATGCATGCTTGTTCTTATAAAATAATATAAAATGATTATTATAAAATCATTTGAAATCAGTAGAGTCAAATATTGCAGGTGAGTTTTTGGACATGAAGCAGCAGTGACAGAAAAGAGAAAATAAAGAAGATAACCATGTTAATGTTTACTCAGAATAACAACTTCTCTGGGTTTACTAGTGCTTCTTTAATTAGAAGTATAGGATGCATGATAAAAAATTACAAACATATATGTGCATACACATAGAAACTCATTCTGAAAAATGTCTACTGTTTTGGGACCAAGTTTTCCTCTGCTTTGTGTTTAATTCTGTTTTCGTATTTCAGGTTTTTGAAAGGTTTAGGTTTTATTTTAAGCAGAATATTCACTTTGTTATCTAATTGATAGTGATGTGGCTATTTTTTAATAATATATATTTACATGAGATTCATGGAAAGAATGACTCAAAAAATTCCCTTAATATCTCTATTTTACAAATTATAAAAATATCAGAACTTTGTATTTGTTGTATTTTAAGTCCAGAAGAGAAAATAGAAAACTTTGATACATAAAATTTGTGAGCTGGTTTAACACAGTGGGGGTAGCCATGGAAGGCCTAAATGAATTTAAATCTGGCACTACTTCAATTTTCAATTACAGTTTTCAATTAACTTGCCAATTCCTTACTGTCATTTTGCACTGACATGTGGACAGTATCAAAGTTGTCCCAAGGGTTTCTCCTAAAATGGAACAAGTAAAAATGCCACCCTAATTTTTCCCATTCTCTGTAAAAGCAGAAAATTACCTTCCTTTTATTGCTGCTTGCATTTGAGATCAGGACCAAGTACCAGAACAAGAGAGAACTGAGAGCAGGGAAAGAAGTCTCAAAGATCTGAAATAACTCTGGAAAGTTTTCAAACTACTGCATTTCAGGTTTTGAGGTTTCAAAGCATTACACATGTATGCAAATACATCATACTTTGTTTCACAGTCTTATGCCAGGTCTCACAGGAGGTTTTTTTACCTCTTTCTAGTGCATAGCATCCATTTACAAGATTCTCAGGTTTGCAAACTTGACTGCTGTGTAACTGCTTGGGTGAAAAACATTAAGCTTACTCAGAGGCTTTTGCAGTCTGTGAGACTTAATGACTGATTCCCAATTCTTGATTATGTTTGATATTTTGTCTGAGAACAAATTTTAGACTAAGATCTATTTTTTCAGTGTCCCAAACTCTTTTTACTTGGTGAAACTTGATTTTGAAAGCCATAAGAAAAAATAATGTTAGTCCATTCCAGTCCAGTTCATAAAACATTACAATTTGGGTTCTGAAGGTTATTTCAGGGTTTATAAATTTAGGGGCAGAGGGAGAGAAGAAGAAAAATAATCATTCTGATACCTCTAATAGAATTCTATGAATTTATGAGTGAAAAAAAAAATATTTTTATGTTCTTGAGCTTCAGGGTAATCAGACAAAAAAAAAAAAAAGACAGTTTCTGTCTTCATATAAATATCTTCAATGGTCGCTTAAGCTGAGAATCCTCCCTCTAGATTATTCCCTTATGAGTCATATGTACATTCTTGGTCAGACTGTACTGAATTTTCCTGGTCTTTTGTAGTAGATCATCTTGGCATACTTCTGGGCTCAATAGCTACAAAGAGTTAACTAAAGAGGGGAGTGAGCTACTCAAAAAGTTTGATGTGAGTACATTTCTGGAGCTGGAGAGGAGCAGTACCTCTACTCTATGACACAGCCCTGCAATTCTGCCCCCTCTGACTGTGCTGTGTGTGTTCCTGCTCAAACAGCACCTGCACAAAGACATCTGTCCAAAAGCACAGAGGAACTTTGTAAATATGTGAAAATATGCGTCTGTCTGTTTCAGAGAGATTTGATCCAGCTTGAAACATTACCTCGTAATTACCTCATAGGTTGTACATTTTAAATAAAACACCAAAAATACAGGGGAAAATTAATGTTCTGTTTCTTCTGATGCAGTTTAAAACAACTGAGAGATTTCAGCAATGTTAAACTTACTAAGATTTAGAAGAAATTGAGAAGCAATTAGTTTAGTCAAAGAATGATAAAAATATGCTGAGGCTAAATGTGACACATTTAAATGAATAGCAACACCTCCACCACTTGAAGTCAGTATTTCATTACTCCCCAAAATTTTATTTTTAGGTCACAGATGGCAGTGTTACCAATTTTTGGATTTTTATGAATTTCTACTTTTTTGAAGGTGAGATGTGGAAATGCACTCAAGCCTACAAAGAAATCACCTAAAAAGAGATTCAGCAAAAATGTGAACCAAAAAGGCCAGGTTTGGCTTTTGACTGGTGGGCTTTTCTGTGTATTTATCTTTGAGAAACACTTTAACTTCTAAAGAACAGAAATGCTGATTAAGTAATAGATTTCAGAAAATTACTGAAAATCTCTAAAATATGATCGCCCTACAGTGCCCATGCTCATTTCCAGGATAATAAATCCTTAAACACAGTGAAAGTGATGCATTAGAGAGTGTCAAAATTATCATTTGTTCCAGACAAGCTGGTAGTGAGTATGCATATGTTATTAGTATGTGGTCTGGTATAATCTGTAAAAAATGACTTTGTGAGCACAGTCACAGAGGAGTCCATCCAGTAAAAACATCTAAAAATGCTTTTTTCTCTTTTCTGTGGATGACAAGGGCAATTCCAGAATCATTAGAAGAATCCAAGAAAGAAAAGTCTTTTCATGTTAGAAATAGTCCTAAGAAAAGATTCTCTTTTATTCTTAAGCAAGTTTTGCAATGCCCAAGAGCATTGTATGAAAATGTCGAGCATGTAGCCAAGTTAAACCCCAAATTTAATGCTATTCATAATAACAAATAACATACTAATATAACAATTACAGTATCCAGTGCTAGATCAGAAAGCACAGACTTGTTTAATAGTGGATTAAATATCTTGGAGGCTTATTAAATTAACAGAAATATAAATATTATTACAACTCTTTGGTTGTATTTCCACCCCTTTCTTATAGAGAAAAACATTGTTAATGCAAACTTCAAGGAATGGCTCAGTTTAATAGGGCATTCAGTTAAGAAAAAAACCCCAAGGTTTCTTTTGCAAGACCATCTATTTTACAAGTCCACTAAGGGAAAAAGGAGTTAAAATGGTTAATGACAGACTTGGGCAAAACTGTTATTGTGAATGATTTATTTTCTGAAAACTGTGCTTTAAAGAGTACCAAAGCTATTAGAAAGTTAGAAAATTTGATAGGTTCAAAAGAGAAAGATCAAAGTTGAAAACAGAAAAATGAAACCATTTAAATATAGTTTCTTTAGAATTTAGCCAAATACATTTAAAAAGATTACATAGGCAAAAAAAGTCAAAATGTTGCCTTGGACTGAATTAAGCACTTAATTGAAACATTATTTTATTTCCTGCCAGTGAGATAAAATACTTCTCCTGTTTCAGATTGACCAGAAATTCACTTTCTCATATTAATTTTTTTATTTTAAATATATATCTTTAAATATACTTTCCCCCCCATTTTTTTTCACAAGGAAAATCACTTTGCCTGAGCTGATAAGAGTGAACTCTTTAGGTCTACTGTGGCCACTGCAGCAGCACATTTAGGGCTGTTGACCCATGAAGAGGGGTTACATCATAGATGAGCAAAAAACTGGATTGATCCCGATTTTAGGTTCTGCTGGACTTGTTGGCACAGTTCTCCGTGTTAACATCGTGGCATTGACTGTCAGGGGAGAAGGGGGCAGGAGGAACTATTTTAGGGGAGACCAAAGCAGCAGCAGAAATCTGCAGCAAGCAAGGAGGCTACAGGGATGAAGGGAGCAGCATCCAGCACTGGTGAAATCTGCTAAGGAAGCAGTTCTTGGCCAAAGATGCAACACAAGGCAGGCAGAAGAGAGATTGGCTCCGAAAAGCTTGGGAGATGCTGATCTGCAAGAAGCAGCTGGAGGTGAGATAACAGCTGCTCTGTGGCAGAGGGCAGATATCCATCAAAACTAACAAGTTACAGAACTAAAATTCCCAGTTGCTTTTAGGCAAATGAGTAACACCATTAATTAGGATGGCCTTTTTCCCATCTCCGCTGGTCAGAGGGCACTAGCTTTTTGTTTTGCACTCAGACTGCACTATTAGAAACCATCTCTGCTGTCTCAGGAGGAAAAGAAATGCTTTCAGAAAGGGGTCTGTGTCTGATGTGATAAACCATAATTTATATTTGGAGAATATTCAGAACTTCCTATGTACAAAGGATTCTGCTCTCAGCAATTCCACGTAAATGTCTATTCCTTAGCATTATTATTTTAAAAAACAAGCCACCCCACTCAGCCCCGCACAAACCACAACTGAAAAATAAAGGTGAATGGGAGAAATTAGGAGGGTTGTTTTCTATTTAATTTTGAGTTACTGTTTTCCACGTGGGCAAACAATGACAGCAACAAGGTCACAATCTCACAGAGCAAAACATAATAACTCTTGGGTTATGTAGTTCTGCTGCTATTTGGTTGCTTGAATTTGGCTCAAGGATAGTTGCATTTCTAGCTGCATAGTAGCACAATTTCAAGAGCACTCACTGTGGGTGTTAGCCAGGAGCCTAGTTGTTCAAGCAGCAGTCTGTGAACAGATTTGGAAGTTATTTCCTTCTAACTTCAGCTACAGGCTAACATAGAAACAAAACCCAGCTTTTCAGCTCATAGCTCTGGCAAGATCTAACAGAAGTAGAGCCCAGACCATTATTCTCAGTTAGCTTTTTGCCTCCTGTGCATTTGCTGTTTCACTGTTCCTAGTCTGAGTTAGCCATGGATATACCTGGAAAAGGGGTTCCTGCGAAGCAGGCATCACCAGCGGCGGGTGCCTAAACCAGAGCCGGCAGCTTGTACACTGGTTCCTAGCAGAAACTTTCATGTTGCGCATGAAAGGAGGTACCCAAGGAGTTTTGACACGTACTTTAGCAGTTGGGCAGTGCTAGAAAAGAAAAAGCTTTTTTTGTCTGCTTTGTTTGCTCCCATGGATGTAGAAACTGAAATTTTTCCCAGTTTTAGTTGGGTTTGCACAATCTATGTCTTCATCTGAGTCCTTACTCTAACCAATGCATTGAGGGAGGTTTTGATCAAGTTGTACTAAAATACTGTACATTTTGGTTTTGTTCCTTTTTGAGCTGAGAGCTCTCAAGAATTAATTTCCAAACTTTTGTATTAATTTTCTAATGTATTTTGTTTTGGACTAAGCTACGGAGTGTTGCCTATGAACTACTCAGGGGATACACTCTGTATCCATGTATACCAAAATACATTTAAATATTTAATGCTGTACAATAGCATAAATGTGATAATGTCTTTCCCTCAGAGGTTTATTCCATCAAAATTAACAAATAAAACTAATCTATGCAGGATATTTTGTTTTCCTATGCCAAAAATGTCCAAGATTTTTAATGAAGAAATTTTACATTTCAGTCTGGTCATCTATAGCTGGTTTCTGTTCAAGATTTACAGTTCATGACAACACGTGATTTATTTTTCATAGATAATTCTAACAGTACATCCATTAGATTTATACAGAATTTAAATATCTATAATAGGCATAAGCCATGCTGAAATTTATCTGATATATTCTCTTTGGAGCTGATGACTCCATCTGTATTATTCATGAATTTAGTCAGTTTCTTAATTAATCGTAATTTCTTGAGCTCCACCATGTCTTCACTTTACAAGTCACGTATAGACTGTCAGCCCTTGAAAATCTTTTTTGTTCATGATCAGTCACAACATGATATAGCAGAACCAGAGGTTTAGAACAGAGGCAGCACACTTCACAGACTTCCTGACTCCTGAAATTAATTTCTTTTTCTTCCCCTGAATATTAAAAGTTTGAATTTAGTGCATTATGGGCATGCTACAAATCTCATCTTTTGTGGTGGACCTGAAAGATGGGATTTTGAGAATCATGTAACATAGTTTTATTTATTATTATCTTTCTTGCTTAGCTATTTTGATTATTTATTTATTTTTAAGAAGAGTTCAGGAATCTTTGTGTGTACTGCAATTTGAAAAGATGGCAGAGTATCTGAGGAGTACAACAGAATTTGCAGATATTAGAAGCTTGAAGAAACTAAAGATATGAAACCAATTCATCTTATAGTCACTTTAATTCTATAAAAATAAGCAGATAGATTCAGCTTAGGTGAAAGTGTAAGCCGAACTCAGTTTCTTTTAAAAACAAAATGCAATTTAATTACTTATTCTAGCTGACCTACTAGTTTATCTTCATGATGCAGAGACACTGGAGATGCCAAGAAATTATATCATATCAATGACAGTGTGAAGCTATTTACATCTACCTTGTGCTTTGGTTGCAACCAAAGGTTGTACAGGATACAAAAATATAGCATGCTCAAGGTTTGATGAATAACACCTTTATTATGCCCATTGACTAGCACTAAATTAGAGCACAACACCCCTGGCAGTACACAACAGCTGCTTGAACATAAGATGAATTCATTTCATCAGTATGTTACAATTAATGGCATGTGAATTCGTAATGATCAAACACTTCTCATGCCCAAGATACTTAACAGCTATTCAGAACACAAAATGTCCCAGCTCATTGAAGGACCCTTGGAATGAGTGGCAATTTTTAATAAGCTGGTAAGTTAGAAGAGGTGACAAAGTCATTATCAAATATATATTTGTCATCTTACTTGACACTTCCACTATGGCAAAAGTTTGACAAATACATTGAAGTTGGTGTTTGAGATGTTTAAGGATCCTGGGAAGCTCCAGTCTTTTGTTCACTACTGACACTTCTCCCTCGTGACCCATTCAGTCAGTCAGGCCACACGAGCAAGCTCAGTCTTTCTCTTGGCTTTATAACTGGGTCGTGGAGGCCTGACTGTACTTTTTACTCATATTGCTATGCTCCAAAATGCATAGTTCTAAGCATTTCTGTAACATCCTTTCTGGTGGCAGGTGAGGATGTTAATAACAGCTACCCAAAAGGCACCTCTTTGGAGAAGAGAACTTTTTCCCTTTTAACTGAGATACGTTTTTTAGATCTAGACTAATGAGGGATGATCCACATTGCTAAGAACTTAACAAGTGTCACGTTATCTGTAG
>VWYO01022656.1:61371-73619 GCA_013400275.1 Rhadina sibilatrix | reverse complement strand
TTTTTTGTTTGTTTGTTTGCTTTTTCATTTCTTCCTGTTCCTTTCCTTCGGCTTAACCACTCCACGTGAAAGAATCTCATCTGGGCATACAAAAGAATGCATTAAATTTTTGAGGCATGGCTGTGGATCTCAGCATCCCTGGGATTGCTGTGGTGGCTGTGCCCTGGGGATCTGGGAGTGCAGCCCTCGTGCACAGGGTGTGTTCCATAGGGTCCTGGAAGGGATCTTAAAGCCCATCCCAATCCATGGACACCTTCCACTCTCCCAGGGTGCTCCAAGCCCTGTCCAGCCTGGCCTGGGACACTCCCAGGGAAGGATTCTCCGTGGTAAAGAATTCTATTTATAATGAAGAATTCATTATTCTAGTAAAGGATTTCCTTCACTGATTTCAGTAGGACTTTGTAGGAGCTGAGAGATTGGAGTGGTTCTGGATTTAGTTTTAGATAAGCTGAAAACTGGGTTGAAGTGGGTTGGGACAAAGGAAGGAAGATGGGAAGAAATGAGCTTTTATATGAATATTTTGCTTTTTTTTGGTTTGTTTTTAGTGCCTGTAAATGCTGTTGCTTTATTCACCATGAGAAGGACCTGGATGACAATTCCAGCAGTGGCGTGGACTATTTAGTTTGAGATTAGAATCATTGTGTGGGAGCAAAAAGAGGGTTTATATTAATGGGTGGCAAAGAAAACACCCAAATTTAAACTTTTAAACGGGTCAAATAGATGACAATTTTGAACAATATCATTATTTTGACATGGAAACTCCCTAACTAAGCTTTTAAAAGCTTTTGATGCTTTTCCTTGAAGATTCTTAATATTATCTTCAGTGGCATAAAATTCTTGCAGATCAAAATTGCTTTGGGTGGTTTAAACTGATGAGTTCATCAGGCAACACCTCCCTGAAAAGGATAATTTGCTTTTTTTCTCCAGCAGCCCAAACTGTTGGACAGAGTTCTGCCCACTTCCTCTTGCCCATTCATTCCCTCTCCACATGAAGGTTTTCTTCTGTTTTTGTGGTGGTATCTCTGTGGGCTAAAGAAATGCAGCAGATAGAAGAGATTCTGGTGTGTTTTTATTGGGAGGGATGATTTAGATGGGTTCTACAAAATCTCCTCCAGTAGGTTTGGTTTTTTTGGGGGGGGGAGTTGCTTGTTTTACTTGGACATTTGCATTTTTCTGTTTCCCACGTGTTGTATTTCTTCTGTCTACCTGTCTACCTGTATTTCCTCTTCTACCTGTCCCAAATAACCATGAGAAACTAAAGCATCTTTTAAAACATGAAGAACTTTGAAGGAATTTTTTTCAATTTAAACCACAGTTTTATCTTTGGGCTCAAACTCTTCCTTGCCATCCCGGAGAGGTTTTATGGCAACGCAGAAACTCCAAATTTCCTTTCCTTGGTGAGCAGCTTGTCTTGCCCATTAATTCCATAACCCAGCACTTATCCAAGCAGCTTTTCCACAGTTAGGCTGGGAAGAGGCAAACTGCACCCCTGATCCTGAAGGATCCTGAGGGAGTGAAGGCAGCACAGCCCTGGTGGTTCCTCCTGGTGACAGAAACAGGGATGTGCCAATTGTGGCTCTCCAGGGAAATGGCTGGAAAAATGAACAAGGTCCTTTTCTTTCTCCCCCCCTCCCAAAAATATTCCAAACCTCATCTCAGCCAGGCAGGAAGGGAATTCTGCTGTTATCTGCTGCTGGTTTAATTGTCCACGTGGCTGTTGTGGAGATGTCTGGGGTGATAGTGGTGCCTCTCCGAGGCATTTTTTTCCTGGAAGGTTTTCTTTTTTAGCAAAGATAAGATGGAAAGAGTAATGATGGAGACAAAACTGATAAGGGCAGGAATATCAGAAGGAATGGCAGAGTAAAGGCAGAGCTTTGACTGAATGTGCCTTAAACAGGGATTTGTGCCAGTGGGAATCCTTGTGGCTTCCTGAGCTTTGGAAAGCAGGGGATGCTGGAAAAAAAAATAAAAATACCAAGTTCACCCAGGATCATGTTTTTCATTATTTTAATAAAAAAATAACGAGGGGCAAAAACCTATTAAGACTTTTTCTTTAATGTGCCTAAACCCTCTGCTTTTCCAGCAGAGGCAGCACAGTGAGCTGTGAGGAAATAGAATTTTATCTTCTATTTCACAAGGAGGGAATACAGGCACGGCTTCAAATAAATTTGCTATTAAGAAAAAGTCCATTATTACATTTAAGGAGCGTTCTGAAGTTTCCAGGAGTGATTTGCAGGGGCTGATCTGTATGAGCTGCACACGCAGCTGAAAAGGGAGATAAATTCCTTTCTGTTACTAACACAATCATCTCTCAAGGTATTTTTTATTAAATTAGATTGGCGTAACTAAAGTGCTCCTGATGTCATTTGTGGATGCTCCTAAATCATCAGCTAAAGAGCAGCTGGTCTAAGTTTGGCCAAAGGGAAGGATGAAGTTTTGGAAGATTATATTCCTTGTCCCTGATTCCAATCAATCAGAATTTGATATTAGTGTATTGGGCTTGTTTGGAAAGCATTGTAATTATGGCAGTGCTATAAATCTTATGTTAATGGAGAAGGAAAAAAAAAATAAATATATTAAATGTGACCCATACTTTAAACCTAAATATTCAGTGGATGTTCTTTGTGGAATGGGGATGAAGGGAAGGCAGGTGGAGTAATAGGTCTGTGTGAATGTAGGCCTGGAAAAGTGGGATGCACGGATTAAAAACATTTTAATTTTGCATTAAGTCTTTTCCTAGATTTCAGTTTGATGTTGAACATGCCCTGCTATATAAAGAAGTATTCCTCTGTTAAATCTTGGGGGATTTGGAGGCACTTATGAATTAATTTGTTTCCAGGAGTTCCATCAAAAGAAAAATCCTTTGTAAAACTGCAGGTGTTAAAATACAGACCAAAAAAAAAAAAAAAAAATTCTTGGTCTGGGAAATTAGACACAGTTCTTAGCTGAATATTGAAATTAAAATGCAGAAAAGACCCCTGAAACATGTTAATTATTACTCTCAGATTTCAGAGAAATACTTCTCTGGACTTACTTTCAGGTTTCTTTCCTTAAAAATAAACAAGATATTTGTGATTTCATGGGAGTCCTTCTAATTACACCAAAATTTATTGTTTGAACGTTGCTAACAGTTAAATAAATTAAAATATCCAGGAGAGGAGGCACCAGTGCAGACCCAGGGCAGCCCCAGCCATGGCAGTGCCCAAAACCAGGCAGAAACTGCTTGAAACTTGGTATAAAACTCTGCATTTTGTGCTGGATAATTATAATTCAGCGAGAAGAGCTGGAAAATACTGTTGAATGGAAATTGTCATAAGATCAGCCAATTAATACAATTTTTCTGTTGCATTTGATTGCCTTTTCTGTCCTTGGAAGAAGCCAAAAAAAAAACCAAGAGATGTATCTGAAGAGATGTATTTGGTTTTTATTTTTTGGCTGCGTAACCACAGATTGATACATTCATAAATTTGCAACATTTTGGGCTTCTGAATGTTTCTAATTTCATTTTGGAGGAGAAGAATATTTCTTCAAACAACTGAGGCTCAACACTGTGCCATTTTTTATTTTTTTTTTTCTCCTTTTTAAAAGGAAGTCTCTGAAGAGATGTCAGTGTTTTATCTGCAGTGGAGTGTCCTCTTTTCAGGTTTTGATTCGATGTCATCGTTTCTGATACCCAGTGTTTTGAAAGCACAGGAGCATTAATTATTTTATAATAGTAAATGTCAGCGTGCAGTTGTCTCCAAACCCACCAAAAATAGAACTTTTGAGCCCAACTTGCCACCACCTTCGCAGGTTTTAAACCTGAGCACCGCTGGGAAATAAACCATCCAGAAATTAAAAGCTTTGTACCCACAGTTGTCTTTATCAACCCCATCAGGTTTTTTGTTTTTTTTTTAGCTCTAAGTTTAGAAAAATGAGAGTGTGGCATCAGTTGCCTGCGCAGATTTGTTACAGACACAGCCTGCCCTGGAGGCAGCAAACGCTGTCAGGGTGACAGCCACTGCCACAAACCAGAGGGGAATATTTTTGGAACCATCCAAACAGCAGAGGAAGAACATCCTGTTATAAACACACTGATACTCGCATGGCTGGAAAAATATTATTCTCTTTTCTTCCTCAAACACACACACACACACAAAATAAATAAACAACAGGGAGTGTTCTCAGCCTTGCATTCATTTTTCTGGGTTTCACGTTTTTTGGGAGAAGCCCCGGGCTGTTCACAGGGTTGGAAGACGTTGTCAGGAATTTTGTGTTTCCTTTCCAAGTGTGTCAGCAGCAGAGCAGGGGTTTGAGGAGGTCCCTGAAACTCCTCAAACTGTGCCACCACGGATCTGTGGGAGTAGAGTGAGGCTCTGCCACCTCCACGTGACTTGGGAAGAGAATTACGCTTGGGATATTTTTGGATACAGGAGATGTTTGGGTGAATGGCAGTGGTGATGCAAAGGGGTTTGGTTTTTTTTTTTTAATTATTATTTAGAAATTATAAAAGGCCAAAAGCTTTTGTTTTGTTGTTGGGGTGGTTTGTTTTGTTTTTTGGGGGTTTTTTTGGGGGATTGTTAAATTTGCTGCTGCGTCACCTGAGAGGTGAGGGACGTGTGAGCGGTCACTTGGTTATTTTAATGAGTCTGAATGCAGAGAGCACTTGGCTGAAATATGAGTAAATCTCATTACTCCGACAGCGGTTGCCTGACTACAAAGAAAGTTTATATTTAGTAAACTACTCGCTCCTGTGACCTAGTTTGCCGGGGATGATAATTTCCTTAGCGTGGCACTGAGCTTACTTTTCCCTGTTCAATTTCCATGAATGAGGGACTCTTCCCATCTCTGCATTTCTGGGCTGCTCAGAAACTCTTGGAGGTTAACTCAGTCCATGGATTTTCCTTCCCAATCTCCCATCCCATTCCCTGTGTCCTGTCCCTCCAGCCCTTGTCCCCAGTCCTTCTCCATCTCTCCTGGAACCCCTTCAGGCCCTGCCAGGGGCTCTGAGCTCTCCCTGAAGCCTTCCCTTCTCCCCAGCTCTCCCACTCCATGGCCTCCTCTGTGCTCCATTACTCTGTTCAGCTTTAGAGAGAGATTAGCTGCTAAAAAAAAAGTATTTAGAAGTAATCCAGAAGGGAAGAAAATAGAGATATTTGTGTTTGGAAGATAAATAGGTTTTGTTGTTTTGTTTTGTTTTTTTTTTTTCCTAATGGAGTTTGTGTCTTGTTGAGGGCTGGGGGATTTATTTCTTACAGCAATATTTTGGTTCTCAAAAATTTTGGTAGCGCTGGGATTTTTCCTGTAGTAAAGAAGCTATCTGTTGTCTCTATACGTAGAGAAAACACATTTTTATTCTATATACTTATGCACATATAATACTTACCTATAATATGTGAGTTCAGGCTTAAATATGAATATATAGAGGCAAGTATCTGGTGCAGAATACAGCACAGCATCCCCAAAACTGCCTCCCCTTCCCCAGAATGCCACTGAATTTGTAAAACTGGTGAGGCTCTCCTACTTTTAGTTAAAATACCTTCTTGTTTTCTCATGGCAGTTAGAAAGTTCTGTTCTGTTGGTGTCAATAAAATGGTAAATAACAGTTAAAAGAGGGATGGAATCCTTCCTTAGGACAATCTTGGAGTAGACTCATCTGTCATGTGATCTCATTAGTCCTTGCTCGCTCATCTCTGACAAAAACAATCTGACCTGCTTTATTTATTTCTCACTTCAAACTATTCATTTAAAAGAAAGATTGAGGCAGCCTTTTCAGCATTATTGTGAAATAAAAAAAAAAAAAAAGGAAAACACTCGTGGTTTTCCTCCTCCTTCTTCTCCAGAGGCAGCATTTGGATCATGCTGGGGGTTCTGAGCTCGGAGGAGGATCCAGCCTTGCTCATTCCTGCATATTCCTGGTGCTGTCCTGCTCCTGCACTGCACCCTCAGGTGTCCAAATACAAAGAATCCCCTCAGTGTTTTCGTCATTACAAAAAGAAAAAAAAAAAATTTAAAAAATTAGGAAATATTTTCCTAACTCTGTGTGCAGATATTGTGCTCTGCATCGAAAATTTCTGCTGTTTCCTGTGTGCATTTATCTTGCTGTGGAATAATTTTCATGTGACTGGAAGGATTTTTATTTTTTTTTTTTTTATTCTCACAAACAAGAAAAACACCTCCCAGAGGCAACAACTGATGGAAATTGCAGAGGCTTTGGAGTGTTTCTGTGGTGGTGCATCCCAAATACTCCCTTATCTAACAGAAAATGATGTGAGATTTTTGCACCTGTCTGAGCTGATGGGTTTCTTTTCATTCCTGAACATCTCTAGGAAGCTCAGGCATGTTTGTCACCTGTGAGATTGAAGAATTATCATGGAATCCTGGGATGAGTTAGGTTGGAAAGGAATTTTAATCCCATCCAGTGCCACCCCTGCCATGGGCAGGGACACCTTCCACTGTCCCAGGCTGCTCCAAGCTCTGTCCAGCCTGGCCTTGGACACTGCCAGGGATCCAGGGGCAGCCACAGCTTCTCTGGGAAATCCATTCCAGGGCCTCCCCACCCTCCCAGCCAGGAATTTCTAAATAAATTTTGATTTAGTGATGCATTTTTGAACATTGAATAATTCTTGTCATGTATTCAGGCAGGTCAGCTTCATCGAAGTTGCTGCATGGGGACAAATTAAGAAAAATTTATAGGAAGTTTCGTATCTCAGAAGATTCTAAATGTTGAGTTGTATCTAAAGAAATGTTTTGTCCCCAGTCCAGGAAGAAATTAAAAAAAAAAAAAAAGAAATCAAAACAGATTCTTCCATTTGAGCAGAGACATATGTTTGGTGGGTTGGCACCAGACTAGGATGCAGAATCCTGTAGAACCAACTCTTCATACTCTGGGATATTTAGAGGAACAACATTCAAAATGAGGTGCTGGGGAATATAAGAAAAAGAGAAAAAAAAAATTAAAAAGAAGAACAGGGAGCACCTGAAGAGCAGCACAAAGGAATTCCAGGCACTCCTGGGCTGAGGTGACCAGGAAAGGGTGTTCAGGATCCATAGGGATCTGTTGGATGGGGCTTGGAGCAGCCTGGGATAGTAGAAGGTGTCCCTGCCCATGGCAGGTGGGACTGGATGGGCTTTAAGGTCCCTTCCAACCCAAACCATCCTGGAATTCTGTGGAATTCTATTTGTGGATCAAATGTCTTAGAGGACACTGTAAAATAACTTCATGTGTTCTTTAACAGAAAGCATTTCATTTCATCCATAAATTCCCATGGATTGGAGGTGAGGTCATAGTGACTCCTCCTGGCCTTAGGGTGATGATCATAAAATCATAAAAAGTAAAAATGAAACGCTGGGGTGCCGTTCAGCAAAATTAACAGGTCCCAAGAAATTCAGCAGATTCCCTTGAAAGATGTGGTTAAACACAGAAGAAATTTCTTCCCAGTGCTGTGGTGCTCCAAGCCCTTGGAGAAGGCTTAGAGGTTTTTGAGAACAAAATTAATGATACCCTTACAATTATTGCAGTTGTTCTGTTTGAGAGTGATGATTAAATCTGATCAGAAATAACATCTGCAGCGGGAGCAGAGTTTAAATATCTGGATTGTGGCTGTGCAGTTCACAAAGAAAACAGAAAATATCATCTATTAACACAAAAGGCAACGTGAGGATGATTTACTTGTCAGGGAAAAAAAATAAAGTACAGATCTTTTCACGGCACTGAAAAAAAATCTGGGGAGATTAAGAACTGAATGAAGTTTGAAGCACAGTTGATAGAAAACCTCAACACCAAATTATGTGAACAAAGTCACTTTAAGGGAAGACTCAGAACCACTTTGGGGACTCCAAACAAGATCTGCTTCAAGTGGAGCAGTGAAATATTGTCATCCCAGAGCTGTTCCATGTTATGTGTTCTCCCTTTAAAATGCCATTTTTCACTCCAGTTCTCAATGCATTTCCCAGTTTTCAGCAGGTGACCTTTCCTCTTTGGAGCCACTGATCCAAACTTCTGTGCTGAACTCATTAAAGAAATCACTTGTTGGATCCTGCCTTGGCTTCTGTACCAGGTTATTCCTTGGACTTTACTGGGTTGGCCTTAGGGTTTGGCTTAGAGACCAAATAAAGGACACCAAAGCCAACAGAGCTGTCAAAAAGTGGTGCTGGTTGAACTTGGTGATCTCAAAGGCTTTCCCCAACCTTAGCTCATCCTGATTCTAAGGGGCTGTAGGTTTTGGCTGCACAAAGTGTGGATTTAAAGGTGATTGGTTTGGGTTTAGTGGTTTTGGGGTTGGAAAAGCTCCCCAAGGTCATGGAGCCCAAGCTGTGACCATCCCCACCTTGTCACAGAGCCCTGAGTGCCACCTCCAGGCCTTCCTTGGACCTCTTGGATTGGGTTGTTCAGTGGTGCTGAGCTCGTCTCCAGATCTTTCTCTTGTTTCACAGAAACTTCTGGGACTTCCAGGTCTTTCTTGAGCCTTCACCTATGAAAAAACCAACTTCTTTCCATTCCTCTCCTGCCCCTCAACCCCACCTTCAACCATGTCTGGAAATTCCTCAGCGATCTCTCGGGGCAGCATCCCTTGCAGTGCCTGCACAGCAGCTTTTTGGGGACTTCACTGGCTCATTTTGTGGCTGGAATGTTTTCCCCACACATTCACCCTCAGCTGGACAGGCCTGCAGGTGCAGGGACAGCCAAATTCCTTTTTCAGGTTTGCAGGAGAAAGAGAGGGAACATAATAACCATGGGCAGTTTTATTTCAGAGGCTGACGTGAGCTATTTCCTCTAGGAGGATTTTACATTTTTGGAAGCTCTAGGAAGAGCAGAGTATCCATAATGCATAATGTCCATATGCAGGTATTCCATAACTTGCTGGTTTGTGGGAGCAGTATGTTTGAAAGGTGGTTTTTGTTTTGTTTTGTTTTTTTTCTCAGGTGATGGAAGTCAGGGGGGTTTTCCTTTGCTTAGGATTCCTCCATGGTCTTAAAAAGTCCAAACCAAGTGGAATTGACTGAGTGAAAAAGAAGAATTGTTTACAAGACAAAAACTTTAGGGCCTGAAGAGTTTTCCAGTGATTTAATTTTTTATATTTATCTTTCCATAGCTACAGTGCTGAGATATGAAAGCAGCACTAACAAATTATGCTCTGGGGTTATATTGTTGAATAATTTAATTTTTTAAAGGCATAACTGGCGTTTATAGTGACCTTGTCTTAAAGTTACCTTTAATTTCAGTCTAGGGAGGTGATTTAACTTTCCATAATCTCTTAGTGCTTATAATATGTCACATTTCAATACTAATTTGTAATTTTATTGAATTGAAATTTTAACTCCTGGGATCCCTGCTGTTGTTATTTTGGGTATAACAGTGAATCCCCCAAGTCAGAGGTGTATTTTTAAATATACTAATGCAGAGTCATTATCATATCCCTCAAGCAGATCAAGCCCTTCCCATGTAGTGACTATTTATTTTCAACAGCAGCTCCTAAATTCATGTTTTGCACGAAACTGTGTCTTTTTAATAAATAAAATCAGTCAGTGTTTAGCTGTCCTGGCTGATTTTGTGCTCTGGTGTTGTTCTGCAGATCCTTGTTGACGATGGTGGTGGCTGGAGGCAGCACTGTTGAAGATTATATCATTTACAGACAAGATCTCTGAAATCTGTTTCCTTCAGACAGCAAAGGTAACTCCAATAATCCCCATTATGCATTTGTCTCGAAGTAATAAGTTCATTTTCGACCTCCAAAATGGAACAGCAGCTGCAGTTTGGGAGTCTGACCACTCTGCCAGCTTTTAACCTCTTTTTTTAATGTTTATTTATTCTGAAGTGAAAAATAATATCCATGGAAAGAGCTCGGTTTCTTCTCCTTTTAGTTACAGGAATATCCATCCTTCCTTGGCTTCTCTTTTTTTCCTGCTTAACTTAATGTTTTTCCTGAAAAACTTAATGTTTTTCTTTATTCTTCTGTTCTCATGAGTGTTTTGACCTGCAAGATCAATTACAATATTTTTGTGGTACTGATGAGAACCAGCACTGCCTTAACATCTAAAGAGTTATTGAGGGTGGGGCTCAAAAAGACAAAAATTAGGTGAAAAAAGGGTAAAAAACCAGTGGTAGATCTCTTGAAAATTTCTACAGAATTTTAGAAGTGTGACTTCTTTTAAAAGAAATTTTAAATTGAATATTGAAAGCAGAAATCTCGTGTATCCTGTGCCATTTGTTTTCTCTGCTTGTTTTATTTATCATCAATAAACGATCCAAATAAATGTGAGGATATTCAGGAGAGTTTTGTTTATGGATCATTTTTTCCTATTTTGAAACTTAACTCTGTCTAACACCATAGGTAGTATGGGACCTTTTTTTTTTTTTTTTTTCCTATTATGGAAATAGAGTTAATTTCCCCACTCATTATCTGCTGTTAATTTAATGTGTGGCAATATCTGAAATTTAGTGCTGATTATGGCAGTAGATTTTTGGTTAGCAGTACAGCTCATCTATGAGCAAACCAATTAAGACATCATTTCAGAATATAATTGAGCTCCTAATGGGGCACTTGAATTCACTGGGAATTTACATATTTGCTTTTTCTTTGCTTTAGCAGAGAGGTCCAAAAATGAGGCTGCAGCTTCAGTTTTGAACTTCTGGAGGCACCAACTCGAGCTGAGGCTTTTCAAAGTGAAGCCTGTAAAATGCTCTTCAGTAAGGGCATGGATAAATTCATGGATAAGCTCCTTAATTCTCAAATCTGAACTTTGGGTGGCTCCTAGGAGGTGGGAATTTGAGGAATACAACCTCCACTGTTCTTAGCATGCCAAGGCCCAGGTGATGCTCTGGTGCAGCACAGTCAAAACTGATTTAAACACCAAGTTTGTTCAGTGCATGGAATTAATTTTCTCCTTTTAGTCAAATCAGGATCTGCTGGGCAAGGGCTCATTCTGCAAATCTTTTTCTAATGCATATCTTACCACTACATATATAATATATACATACATATATAATCTCTGTTTTCAAGCAGTATCAATAGAGAATTCTTGGAAGTGCTTAGTTAGCCCACACAAATTAAGTGTCTCATTTATGGAGGCCTTGAAAATGAAGGGGAAAAAAAAAATGAAGGCAGTTCTCTTCCCTTTTTATTTTCCCTTAGTTTGGGGATTTTTTTTGACCCTCAGAAGGAAGATTTTTCCATTTAAAGGACCAACAGAGCTGAGAGAGGTTATTTATACCTCTGCCTTAGTGAGGGGTTGGGTTTGTTTTGTTGTCACTCTTCCCTTCCAGGAGAGACCTTTGCATATGTTTTTATTTGTTCTAAAATGGGAATCTACACCATTTGGAAAACCAAATGTTTTGGGGGAATAGTTATTAAAATCTGTGTTTGGGTGCTGAAAAAAACCCCACTTTTTTTTCTTTGTGAAAAACTAGGGCAGGGAAAGTAGTTTTCTCTGTAAGGTTCATGTTGTACTGGTCATTTCCTGAAAGTTTTAATATGTACATGTGGATAAACCTCAGGATGCTCCAGTGAAATCCAAGAAAACATTTAATTCTCATTCTCAGCATCTTAACTTGTATTTTGTACTTTTTTTTTTTTTCCCCCCCCACTAAAGTGCTCACAGCTGTGCAGGTATTGCAGCCACTGCTGCTGTTCCATTTGATCTATTTTTAAAAGCAGGGGCTCTCTGGATGGAATCCACATTCCTGTGAAGTCCAATACTCCCAAACCTTCCTGACCCAGCCTCACCCACTCAGACCTCGTGCATTATCTTTAATTACATGATAACATTGCTGTTTTCCTCCATAGGAAACCCTTCCATTAAACAGATGGAATTGAACCAGCAATCTGCCTTTAATGGTTCAATCCTTCCTTCCTCTGTGATGTTCAGGCCTTTCCCTGCAGGTGGAATTCACAAAGTTGCTTTTGTGCCTTCTTGCACCTTTTAGCAACAGGTTTTGNGGCTCCAGAGGGGCTCCAGCCCTGGAGCAGCTCCATGACCTCCTCTGGACTCTGCAGCAGCTCCAGGTTTTCCTTGTGTTGGAGGCAAATCCAGCATTAATAACAGAAACCTGGCTCTGCAGAGCTGGGGGATGAGTGAGGTTTGCATCTCTTCATCTTTTTAAACGTGGCCAATCCCAGTGTGGGAGTTTGAAGCAGACACCTCCAGTGCCCTGTGCCATGGCCAGCTCCAAGCCTGGTTGTCTGTGAGACATTGCTGGGGCTGTGTCATGCCCGTGCAGCCTGTGGCACACAGAGCCCTGGCTCTGCTCCCTCCCTGCTCAGCCCAGC
>VWYO01022656.1:35797-59699 GCA_013400275.1 Rhadina sibilatrix | reverse complement strand
TTATATTTTTTTTTTTTTTTTTTTTTTTTTTTGCTGGAAGAGTTGCTGGTTTCAAATAATAGATAAGAGCTCCTGTCATTATTTATTAATTATAAATAATATTTAAAAGAAGAATGTATAATGTAGTACTTAAGATAAACCAAATTATTCTTTTCTGTTGAAACACCAAGCCAAACTCAGATCATTGATTTTTGTTTTAATAATTACTTCTAGGGAAAGAAAAAAAAAAAGGAAGCTGAAGGGCAGCAAATTTAAAATGTAGCTGCTAATGAAAACCTAAAAAAAGTTGAGTTTTTTTGCATGAGAGTGGCCTGAAAGGTTGTGAAGAGATTCTTTTTCTTCATTTTGCACTTCAGTTTTGTTTTCTTTTCCCCTTCTTATCAATTCACACCCTTGAAGGGCCACTGTCATGCTGGCAAATGGATTGAAATGCTTAAGGAAGGCATTATCATTTTTGAGATTCTCAACTGGCCTTTTCCTAGAAGGATCCCAGTCCAAGGAAATGGTTGAAAATTAAAACCAGGGATGCTTTTAAAATCCAACACACCAAGTTTCTGCAGAAAAGAGCCTCTCTTCCTCTCCAAACCTGTGGTGATGCTCCACAGCTGAACACAAAAAAAAAGGTTCTTTTTATTTTTTTACCACATTCCTGAGAGGTAAAGATTCTCCCCAAGGTGGGTCAGTAATTGCCACAGTTGGCTTTGGCTCAGCCTCCCAGACTAAGTTTGGATGACTTCAAAGGATTCATCACATTTCTTTGAGGTTTCATCACAGAATCATGGGCTCATTTGGGTTGGAAAAGACCTTTAAGGTCATGGAGTCCAACCATCAACCCAACCCAGATCCAGCCTCAGTTCATTGGTGCCACTCTGAGAGTGGGACAAAAGCAGCTGAGTTCAGGAAAAGGGAAGATGAACTAAAGGTTCTATTTAAAAACTCATCAAAAGGTAAAAAATCTCCTCTTTTCTGATCAGTCCTTAATCCAGGAACTGTTTAGGACACAGATAATTTTCCATGTGAGCAGCAATCTCTTTGAGGTGCTCCTTGTTTCCATACCACATAAATGGGAGTGTTCACTGGTGAATCTTTGTGTATTTGATAATAAATAGTTCATCCAGGAGTGAATCCTTGTTTAATTCCTGTCCTAACAAGGGAACAGCAAAACCTGTGCCACAGGTGCCCCTTCAATAAAAGACAACAGAGGAAAACCATAAATATTATAGGTACTGTAATGTATATGTAACCTCCACTAGATAATTCTAACACTGCTTTTTTTTATGCTGCTAATTTTTGTTTGGAAATTTTGTACCTTTTCCAGTGCAGACATTTAGGTTGGTTCAGGCCTGTATCTTTTTTTTTTTTTTCTTCCCTGAATTTTCTTTTTATTAGTAGCAGCACAATTTCAGCATTTTGAGTGGCAACCAGTGACATTTGCAGAGGACAGATCCTGCAGGCAAATGAGCAGGTGACAGGAGGCACAATGGCACTCAGGGATAGTCTGACACGTGGGTGTTCTGACTGGAGGATCCTCTTTTGTGTTCAATGAAGTTCTCATGGAGCAGCTTTGTATTCTCAGAGCATGGAATTCAATATATCCCCATCACACCCTGCCTTCAGCTGGGGTTCTTTACACCATTCCTGGTATCACCCTGCCTTATAATGCCACTTCAAGTGCAAAAAGCTGTGGGTGAACTGCCTCTGGGTGTTGTGTCAAAATGAAATGCACGTGCCTTGATCAGGGTCATGTTTATTCAGTTGGTTGTGATCCTTGGGAAACAGTCATTGGGACAACAAAACTCACTGGAAACTACAAAACTTTTTATCTTCCAGTGAAGCAAGTTGGCAAATCCCTGATTGTGGTGATGTTACTTGAAAACAATGCAGGCATATTGTCAATATTGGGCTGATTTTTCCATCTGTCAGGAGCGTTATCAAGGCTGTGGGTAGCCCTGGTCTGCAGCCTTGCAGTCCTGTCAAATCCAGCTCTTCTACAGTGTCTCCTCTTGGAAAGGATTGTGAGGGCTTAAAGGTGAGTCAGGCACCTTCCTGAGCACAAGGGCCTAAAATCTGGGGATTCCTACCAAGTGTTTCTCCATCATTTACTTGGTTTTTCTCTTTCTTAGTACTTAAAAGGCTTTGTTCTAATGCTTTTTCAGTGGAAATTACGATTATGAAGTAGTCCATACATAAAACTGATTTTTCTGATTTGTCTTAAATTGCATTTCCTTGATGATCTAAAATCTAAAATACATTTCAAGCTTTTAAAAATAGACCCAGAGAAAGGGACAAGTCCCTGCTTTGACACAGATGTTTCTGCAGGAGGGCCAATGCCCTCAGATTTTCGTGATGGCCCCATCTAAACATATCTAAAATACAAAATTACACATTCTCCATGAATAGTTTTGATTCGGGCTGCAGGAATGTGGAGCTCAAATTCCAGTTAAAGATGGTTTGTAATTATGAAGGAGCAGCCTGGCTGCAGCTGCAGGGACAGGGATAAGGACACGCTGATGAGACCAGAGCAGGAGATGGGAATCATACACCTGTTCCCTGGGAAAACAGACTCTGAGAGCCCGTGTTTAATGCCCAAAGTTACATCTGAGTACCTCTGTGAAGTATGGGGAGTTTGGCTGATCCATGAGGAAATCCTTTCAAACCAGGAGTACTGGTTGGGAAACCCATCCTGAGGGAGCAGGGCCCTCACTGGGCTTGGGTTGTTTGGTTGTGTCTGACATCCCTGGATCTGCTCCCTACAGATTTCATTTCCTGCCCCAGACCCAGAGAAGTCCTTTTTCTTTTCTAGGCATCCAAAGGAGAGTAAGGAAGGGCTCTGGGATGACTTTCCAGTTCCTAAAAAGGCTCCAGAGAGCTGGAGAGAGACTGGGACAAGGGCTGGAAGGTCAGAACACAGGGAATGGCTTCCACTGCCAGAGTGGATGGATGGGAGATTGGGAAGGAATTCCTGGCTGGCCTGGAATTCCCAGAGAAACTGGCTGCCCCTGGATCTCTGGAAGTGTCCAAGGCCAGATTAAATAGGGTTTGGAGCAGTCTGGGACGATGGAAGGAGTCCTGCCATGGCAGGGGTGGGAGTGGATGAGCTTCCAAGCCCATCCCTTCTGGGATTGTAGGGATTTAAGAAGCCACAGGGCAGAGGAGAGCCCAGTGAGTGTTCCCAGCCTTCCTGCAGCTCCCAGGCTCTCACCTTTCACAGACCCTGATCACAGCTCCCTGATTGTGTTTCAGAGCCTGAGACTGACAGTGAGTCACCACAGCACCTAGAAAACTCTTCCCATGTTAATCACCCCTAATAGTAACAAATGGCATTTTATTTAAAATTACTCCTACCTCTCATCTAAGAAAGAGCTTAGAAATCTTTTCCAGCTTTACCCATTCTGTGCTCTGGAGTGAGATATTTCCTGTGTTTTATACATATTAAATCCTTCCTAACTGTCTTTTTGCTTGTTGTTGGTGCAGTCCATTACTCCCTCAGCTGTGCTCGTGCTTCAGCCTTTTTTTGCACTTCTTGCAAAAAGGAAAAACCATGCCAGTTGGGAAAAGTTGGTGCAAGGCATTTGTGTGGAAATGATCTCCCAACCAGGGAGCTGAGGAGCACAGCCCAGTGTCCTCCTGCTCTGGCTCTGTGGCATAGATTTGATCTATAAAATACACTCCTGATGTACCTTGGCTTTTTTGTCCCCTAAATTACTGATAGACACAACATAGGAGATTTTAAACAGAGATTTTTTTTTTTTTTTCAGAGGCTGAAACATTTGTTAAGGTAAGGCTTGTGCTGTCCCAAATAAATAGTTAAACACCAAATTGTGGGGGAGATAAAATGGCATTGCTGTGTGTTCAGAGCCTGCACTCCAGGTATGGAGTGACAGAATTCCAGCACGCTCTGTCCTCTCCCATTGTGGAGGAATTCTGGAGGAAGAGCTAAAACCATAAGTGATTCTTGGGTTTAGGTCAGGGGGATTACATTTCTGGCTGGAAGGAAAGAAGGGTCTGGCTTCCTCCTCTGTGATCAATCCCTAAATCCAGCAGGATGTAAGAAGCTGAAAGCAGTTTAGCCCCTCAGCCTGGGAAGTGAACTTGAACAGTGGGATGAAGGGAAGGGGGGCAAGGAGAGCTTGCAGGGATTACACACTCTTCCTTCCCTGTTGGAATAGCAGGGCTGTGCTCCTTGGAGGAAATTTTAGCTTAGATTCAAGTTCATGGAATATTTACAATAATGGGAATAGTCACTGAAAAGGGAGAGAAAAAACCCCAAACCACAACATACAAAAGATCTGCTGGACTGACACAACAGTGAATGATTTGTTTTGGTGGAAATAGAAATTTATAAAATAGGAATCTAGGATTGAACTGTGTTGTGTGTTTTACCAGTGAACAAAATGTGATTTAGTGATGATAAAAAGGTGATTTTAAAGCAGGCAGATTGAGGATTGTCCAGATGGAATTGCTGAATCCTGGAGTCCTGACTCTTGATGGCAGAGCTGAAAAAGCTTTTCAGTTACATGCCCAAATCACAGAATCACAAACACAGCTCTGTAATGGCTGAATTTCATTGTTCCATTCCTGAATTTCAGTGTTCCATTCCTGCATTTTGGAAAAGCCTCTCATTCCAAATACCTGATCCTTCTTCTNTTTTTTTTTTTTTTTCAGAGGCTGAAACATTTGTTAAGGTAAGGCTTGTGCTGTCCCAAATAAATAGTTAAACACCAAATTGTGGGGGAGACAAAATGGCATTGCTGTGTGTTCAGAGCCTGCACTCTGAAGTGCAGAGTGACAGAATTCCAGCACGCTCTGTCCTCTCCCATTGTGGAGGAATTCTGGAGGAAGAGCTAAAACCATAAGTGATTCTTGGGTTTAGGTCAGGGGGATTACATTTCTGGCTGGAAGGAAAGAAGGGTCTGGCTTCCTCCTCTGTGATCAATCCCTAAATCCAGCAGGATGTAAGAAGCTGAAAGCAGTTTAGCCCCTCAGCCTGGGAAGTGAACTTGAACAGTGGGATGAAGGGAAGGGGGGCAAGGAGAGCTTGCAGGGATTACACACTCTTCCTTCCCTGTTGGAATAGCAGGGCTGTGCTCCTTGGAGGAAATTTTAGCTTAGATTCAAGTTCATGGAATATTTACAGTAATGGGAATAGTTACTGAAAAGGGAGGGAAAAAACCCCAAACCACAACAAAAGATCTGCTGGACTGACACAACAGTGAATGATTTGTTTTGGTGGAAATAGAAATTTATAAAATAGGAATCTAGGATTGAACTGTGTTGTGTGTTTTACCAGTGAACAAAATGTGATTTAGTGATGATAAAAAGGTGATTTTGAAGCAGGCTGATTTAGGATTGTCCAGATGGAATTGCTGAATCCTGGAGTCCTGACTCTTGATGGCAGAGCTGAAAAAGCTTTTCAGTTACATGCCCAAATCACAGAATCACAAACACAGCTCTGTAATGGCTGAATATCATTGTTCCATTCCTGAATTTCAGTGTTCCATTCCTGCATTTTGGAAAAGCCTCTCATTCCAAATACCTGATCCTTCTTCTGCTTTTCAAACATTTAGGTAACTCTGTATCTGGTTTTGCAAGATGAGCTCTAGGACAGAGATGCCAAACCAGTTAAATTTCTTCTTACCTGTCCTTTAACTCATCTAGAAACACTGTCAATGCTGAAGGCATCCCTTTTGTTCATTTCCATGATTCTATAGCTCCAATAAAAGGGAAAAAAATAAAGATTCTGAAGGAGTATTGAAGATGTTTCTGATGAGGTTTTCTTGCAAAGGTCTAGAAAAAATAAACACAAATTCTTCCATCAGTAGATCTTGCAACTTGATGATTTAAGTTGAATAAATTACTGAATATAGGGTATGGCCAACAAAAGTGAGTGGAGGGACAACCTGTGGCACATCTGGATTTGTCCAAATGGGTCTTGAGTTTGTCCTTGTGCACAGCAGCTCAAGGCCTGACAGGAAAAGAAAACAAAATATTTCTGAAAGCTGGAAGCTCAGAATGCTGAGTTGATGCTTTCAAGATTAGAAAGCAAAAACCTGATCTGTGCTTCTAAAGAAAATGCACTGAAATAGCTGAAAACCTGCAACACCTTCAAGGCACCCTTTGAACATTAGAAAAACTTGCATTTTATCTCCTTTTCACTCAAAGCCCTGGGCTTGGTGTGGTTTCAAATGCAAAGGTTGGTGATCTCCAGGGCCTGGATGCTTTTTCCTTTTGACATTTCCTAAGCACCTAATGAAGAATGGGAGGGCCTGCTGGCTGCCTAATTAGGGTGATTTAATTTTTAACAGCTTTCAGTAGGTGCCACCTATGGTACCTCTGGATGGATTCTGACAAGAGCAGGAGACTGAAGGCCTTTGGCCAGTCCTTTGCAGGAACCAAACTGTCTCTTCAGCTGTTGTTGTTTCAGTGGTTCACCAGAACCAGCCCAAAAACGGCTCCAGGATGTTTGGGAGGTGGGAACAGAGCTTTCCTCGTGTCCCTGAATTCCCTTGGAGTCCCCCTGAGCTGTGCTGGTGGCTGCTGGCTCCCCAGGAGGTTTCCCTTCAGTGGGAAGTTGTGGTTGGATGTTTGGGAGCAGGACACCAACGTGTGCTTCCACCATGGGCACTGGCAGGGTGTGGGCAGTGACTCCCAAAGCTTCACATCCCAGATGATCATGGAATCATGGAATGGGATGGGTTGGAAAGGATATGAAAGCTCATCCCATTCCATGGGCAGGGACTCCTTCCACCGTCCCAGTGGGTGCTCCAAGCCCATCCAACCTGACCTTTGGCACTTTCAGGCATCCAGGGACAACCACAGCTTCTCTGGGAGTTCCATCCACCCTCACAGGGAAGATGCCAAGGCTCCTAACAGGTGTTTATCCAGAGGTGGTTAAAACCACCAGGATTTGCAGTACTCCAGAAAACACTTCCAGAAAGAAGTTTTGTAGCTGAAAACTTCACAATCAGCATTCCAGAGAGCTCTCTGGCATCTCTTGGAATGCACCTGAGCAGCAATATCACTTTTTGCCTAAAAAATAGAAGGGCATGTTAAATTGTATCGATGTTCCACCAAAAGCTACCAAAAATAAATGGGATGCCTGTTCCTTTTTGTGCCTTCCAAAGGTCCAAAATTAAGCCTAGAGTTAAGTTCTGTCCCTGGCACTTTATTAAATTTAAAGAGAGGAAAGAAGACACATTGGCCCTGTTAGACTTTCCAGTGGTTTGAGAAAGAAAAAGTCACTTTTTAATGGGAAGAGAAAACGAGCCTTGCTTAGAGTGCTGGAAGCCCAACAGTTAAAAATACAAGAAATCTTGTACTATTGCAAATCCTGCTCAGTTAAAGGGAACATGGCAATTCAAAATCATCTGTCCTAGGAAATCAACACTGGTTTGAAATGTGTACAAACTGAAAACAGTCTATGCCAGAACTCCTTGTGCTAGTGCCAGCTAAAAGCAAGAAAGAAAGGGGGAAAAAAAAATCAAATTGATGGGTTTCAAAGCTGATAATTGTGCTTGAGTGCTGTGGCTGTAAATCACTGAATGGCTTTTCCTTGGATACAACAGTCACTGCATGTAAATGTACACATGTTGCCTTTGCAATTTCAGAATACCTGAAATCCTGGATTCCAGTTATTAAAATACAACCTGATGCAACATTTTACCATTTGCCTTAACCTGAGCTGATTCCATGAATGTCAAATACCATCATGCTGAGCAGGAAATCAAAATTCATGCACAACACGATGGCAGAATGTGTGACCTTAACTTCAGAGCAGCACAACGTGTTAAATTATCTTGCTGGAGTTCCAAAAAGCTTCATGGATTAAGTTTTTCAGAGCGTTACTCTTGAAGAGTGGGAAATTTTAAAAAACAGTTTTCAGTTCTGTGCAAAGAGACGTTTCAGTTTGGCTCAGGTTCTCCAAAATCATCTCTCAAGTCCCTGCCTGTGTCTGCAATCATTTTGGGCAGAGAAAGTCATGACTCTGAAGGTGTCTTGGATCTGTTCCTCAGGATGACTCCACACTCCTGGTTACATCCATGAGCCTTCCCAAGTCATCTCCTGTTGCTGGTCACACAAAAATTTGAAAGTAAATGTTAAAACAAGCTTCTGTTCCTCTTCATTGGTTTCATGTCTTCTGTATTCAGAAAGAGCAGCTGGAAAACATGCCACAGAAATGGATTTTTATCAAACTCACTGGCAGGATTTATCCAGAAATGGTGCAGAATTGTACAGAAATTCATGGAATCACAGGATGGTTTGGGTTGGGAAGACCTTAAAGCTCATCCCAATCCACCCCTGCCATGGACAGGGACACCTCCCACTGTCCCAGGCTGCTCCAAGCCCTGTCCAGCCTGGCCTTGGACACTTCCAGGGATCCAGGGACAGCCACAGCTTCTCTGGGCACCCTGTGCCAGGGCCTCCCCACCCTCACAGCCAGGAATTCCTTCCTAATTTTTTTTTTCTTTGTAGCTTTGATCCTTTTTTTTTTTTTTTTTGCAAAGCCCAGGCTGCCATTCAGGGTGTGGTTACAACAAATTTGTTTGGGGTTTGGGGTTTGGACCAAGACAGTTAATTTGATTAATAAAGCAGAAGGGATGTTTGTGCTGTCACATTAATTCTGCCACAAAATGATGTGGTTACATCAAGTGGGAGGCACACTGATATAAAATATTTTGGTAAATAGGTGCAATAATAGCCCTTGATGATAATTTGAAGGATGTGAGAGTACAGTGTTATTTCAGGTGAATTAATATTTTCTGTATTTCATGTTTCTTTAGACAAACAAACCAAAAGTCTGTCAGGGGAAAAACCTTGGTTTAAGCTGCTCATTTTTATCTGCTGCCTAAAATACTTGAAGGTGCTGAGGAACAAACTTTTTTTACCCTCCTGTGTTCACCATCATGTGCTCAGTTGGGCTGACCTGCTGCACTAAAAGCCAAATTATTTGGTGTGTCCATTGAAGACGTTTTCATGTGTGTTTTAGGATAAATTCCTACCTTGAGTAAATTTACACCCCTTTGTAGTGAAGCCCTAGTATGCAAAATGAGCACCTGCCTGCACAAGTAGATTCCTAATTCTGGTGGTTTAGCAGAGGATATGTTTATAGTTCAGAAAATAAATAATTCAGGAGTCTATGTCTGCCTTGTGTTGACTTTTTGTAACCCTACTTGAGATTTACTCATTCAGTCCTTCCACTTAGTACCAGTTAACTGTTACCTGCAAGGGCCTGAGTTGAGGAAAGACCTGGACACTGTTGCTTGGAGCTGCTAATGCAGAATATCAAGAATATCATCATCATCATATCAGAAATAATAATAATACTATCAGAACATAATTGTATATTAAATATATTTATTATATATTTATTATATTATATTAAATAACTTATATATTATGAGGCTGCTAAAAGCTTTGGATGGTGCCATGGAGCAGGAAACTCAACTGATGTAAAGTCTGATCAGTACTGATGTTAAAGGAGCCCAAATATGTGCACAGATCTCAGTTCATGGAAAATTAAAGATGCACTTACTGGTTTTCAGGCTATCTTGATATTAGGGAGGAATATTGAATTCTCAAGGAATAATTCTTGTTGTCCAAACTAAATGTTTCCATCTGTTCTCTGCAACTGAGCAGGAGCTAAAATAGGCATTTTTGTGCCCTCATGCCATTTGCAGAATGGCTTCATTTTGTCTTTAAGTCCAAGACATGTTTTTTTGTTGGTGTTCTCTAAGACTTTGGTTGCTCAGATGAAGGTCCTGTTCCTCACACTTGTTGATCACGTTCATCCAGAGAGAGGGCAAAAGCAGAATTCCAGTTTGAGGTTATTTTAAGTCCCAGTGTTGTTTAGGTTTGGTTGCCACTTTTGCACATTCACACATTTCAACAAAGCAGATTGAAGTTTTCTCCCATGGCACAGTGCTGTCATTCCTTAAAAGGTGCTTTTAAAATCCAACCAAGTTCTTTGTGTGTGGAGTTACTCTCAGCCTTGAACTTTTTGAAGGTGATGGGACCATTCAGGTCCTTTAAATTGAGCTTGGTTGCTCCTGAAAAACAGAGCCCAAAAATACTGAAATCCAGCAGAGGCTGATTGGAGGAGCAGCAGCTCACAGGGGTTGTAAGGTAAGGAAGAAGTTTCTGGGTGAAGCCACGTCCAGACATTGTATTTCTGTTCTCCTGGTGTGGAAGACAGATCCCAGCAGAGATCCCAAGACCTGGATGACATTCCCAGTGCCATGCCTGGTGTTCCTGCCCCTCAAGGTCCTGGCAGATCACATCCAGCTACCTGGACCTGGCATGTCCAGCTTGTTACACAGCACACCAAAGCTGCTGCCCAGAATTTGGGAAGAGCTCTCTCTGGCTGAACTCAGGATTTGCAGGAAGCTGAGGGATCCTCACTCTCAGCTCACCCTTAGTGCTGGAGCACTTGGATGGAGTAGGAATCTTCTCATCTCCCAGACTTGTCCATCAATTCCAGGCTGATGTCATTCTGGAGGAATTGCAAGTTTTTCTCCCTGAGCTGTCTCAGACTCTCCTTAGGAGCTGGAGTCTCATCTGGAAGCTCCCATTAACTCCTTCCTGCCAGACCTTTGAATTAGGGAAGTTACAAGTACAGGAGAGGAAACAAAAGCTTCAGGGGTCAGAAACTTCATCTTTTATTAGGCCTGAAGCCAGAAAGTGTAAAAAACAGGCTGAGAGTGAAGGAACTGGGACACTTCAGTTGTGGTTTCTGTGAAGGAGGAAAAAGTCAGTCATTAAATTGACGTTTTGCAGTTCACTGTTCTTAAAGCCATACAAAATTGTGAGGCTGTAATGTTATTACACTTGTATTTTAATTATGAAATTAGTATTATTTCATTCTCAAGCTAATTTAAGCAAAGCAATTAGAAATGTTCAACTTCTTGCATATTAGTAGTTTCTTCAGCTTGAAAGGGTTTGGTTTTTTTCTGGTCATGGAGAAAACATTTATGAAAATTAAATTTTCATGTAAAATCGTGAAAGAAAAAAGCAAATTCAGGTTTAACCAAATTGTCTGTTGACTGCTACTGAAAGTCTTGTTCTTGGATACTTTTCCTCTATATGTTTTGCTGATGTGAAAATCCTTCAATTTATACTTGTATCTTTAACTTTAAAAATCTGGAGTTTAGTTATTCCTGGTGTTAATTTGCTGTCAAACACCTTGACACCTTTAATTCCTTGATTTTGCTTTTCCCCAGTGACATTTGGTACATTTGTCATTAATGATATTTAATATTTCTCTTTGGCCTTAGTGCTGTTGTGACACATATTTCTTAAAATCAGAGGAATATTTGATTATTTAGTCCCATTTGCTTAGAAATGCCTTAAAACCAGACTTGATAAAATCTCTCAAAGCTTTCTCAAAACTCATTCAATCCCAGGCTAAACTTTTATAGAATTTTTGAGCTCTATTTCTGAATAAATAAGATGGGATATTTTTAAAATGATCAAACAGATTGAAATAGTAGGGCATTTTTATATAAATATAGACTCAGGAGTGATCCAATGTGAATTATATTAAACTCAGTGGGAAACCATCCATTAACCTTAACGAGAATAGAATCAGAATTCCAGGAAGTGAATTCTGCTTTAGGAGCCCTGTGCCTGGGGATTTTTCAGATACCTTTCTGATACTTTTATCAATGAATTGGACAATTAGTTGTACTAATTAGCAGCATCACTCTGAAAGAACTGCTTGGAGGAAGTGGAGTGACGATGACAGAGGCAGCAGGGATGGAGCTGGGATGAAATTCCTTCTCTGTGGAAATTTGGATTTTCTCAGCCTTTCCAGTTCAGGATAATTTCAGTTGGAGCCTGAATCCAGAGCAGAGTCTGCTGGAGTCTCCTCTCTGCTCTCGTGGCAGCATCTGCCCTGCAAGAGAGTTTAAAATAATCAAGATTTGCCAGTTACAGAGATTTGTGCCAAGAATTTTTAAATAAGAAGTAACACAGTTTAGAGAAGTTTATGTTATTTTCTTTGGGGAGGATTTAATTTTAAACAATGGCATAATGTCATGTCTAAAAGAAGACACTTTATTATGTGATGATAAAGTGTCATGAGGCAAAAATATAAACTGTTGGTGTGCTTGCTGCATGAAATTCCTTCTCCCCTAATGAGTTTGGGGCTTGGGGATAAGAGATTCCTCTGAAAATCCAGGTATCCTTTTCTTTCCCTTATGCTGTGGGTGTGTTTATCCAGGTGTTGGTAGAGTTGTGTGCATTGTGGAGAAATGGAAAAAGTTCTGATCTTGGGGTCAACGCAAATGTATTTATATGAAATAATATAAATAATAATAATAAAATACTATTTATACCTCCTGACTCCGAAATAATTTCTACTTCATTTCTACCTCCTGACTCCAAAACAATCAGAGTCAGGAGGTAGAAATGAAGATATTCTGGTGGGTTAGCTTTTGAGGAAGTGTTCCAGCAGCGTGGGAGCACAGGAGCAGCTGGAGGGGCAGGAGGAAAGAGTGGACATTGGGGTGGGGAGACAAATGTGACAATTGTTTCTCTCTCCTGTTCGGGTTATTTTACCAAATGTCATCACTTTTGGGGGGATATTTATATTTTTTTTATGGTAAGGCTGAGGTAGAGACACCTAAAGAGAGAGAACCTGAGCGTCCTGGTCCATGGAAGGTGTCCCTGGCCATGGAATTGGATTTAAGGTCCCTTCCAAACATTCTGTGTTCTGTGATTTAAAAAACAAATCAATTATTTGTAAGTATGGAGTAGTAACAACTAAATTTTTTACTAACTCATCCTTTTGTACCTTTAGCAACATTTGTTTAGGAGAAATAGGAGAAAAGACAAATTTGCATTATACAGGCCTCAAATTCTTTGTTTATCTTCTCAGCTCTCATCAGTTTCTCAGTTATCTCTAAATTAAATTAAAGATCAGTGAAGGAGAAAAGTTGATTACATTTCCATTGTGAGCCATAAAACAGCAGTGCTTGTACACCAGGTATGCAGAGGGGCTGAGGGAAACAAATCAAGTTTTCAAAGTGCTGTGTTACAGATGAATGAAAATAATTTGTAAATTATTCATCAAATTTAATTCTGAGATGTTTTGAGAAAGCCAAAATAAATTGGGACGTGTGATTGTTGGAGAGACCTTTATTCTCCAGACTTTTTGGGTCTAAATCTTGAGTGTGAACTTCTTCAAGATGTGGGGAATGTGCAAACTGCAGGCAGAGGTATCATCTACTCAGGATTGACAGGATTGAAATATTGACTGAACCGATGTCTGATTTCTTTCCTCTTGCAAATAAAAACTCCTTTTTTTTTTTTTTCCCTGTAACTGGAGACACACAAAAAAAAAATAGATAATATCCCTTCTTACATCTTCTGTGCTCAAAGCAACAGGCACTCAAATGACAGCGTTGCCAAACCTTGGAGAAATGTTACTTTTATCTATATATCACATATGGAAAGTAAATATGTTAGCATGTTAGCCTTATGTATCTATCACATACAGAAAGGAAATATATCAGTATGTTACATTTATAACGATGTAGCACGTAATTGAAAGAAGTGTGATAGTTTGTTGGCCTTCCAGCTGACTCCTGAATTAACTTCTCAGAAAGACCTGCCTGATTTTTGGTGTTTCTTGGAGCTTTCATGTTTTCCACGTGGTCCATGGTGTTGTTAGGCAGTTCCAGTACATTTTTGAAGTTGTGTTCATCTGCCCAACTTGTTGTCGTAGAAAAGCCCAGGAAAAGGCCATATGTTCCTGCAAAGGTAGCCTTGCAAGGTGGGATAGCTGCTTTTTCCTTTTTCTTCTGCCATCTGTTCCTCTTTAACTTCATTTTCTCCAGATACTGTGCCTAGCAAATGCTCGGATAATAGATGGCAATTCTAATCAGTATGGAAGCAAGGTTATTGTTTCCAACAATAATCAGGTATTCTGAGGTTTTTTTAGGCATTTCCCTTTCCCTAAATAGTGAAAATTTAGAATTAGGAAGCTGCAAACAGACAAAACTTATTTTATTTCAACACTGAGATGCTCCCGTGAACACGGAGGAGATTTTCGGCGCTGCAAGGCCTCGGGAATAAAATGAGCAAACATCCTGGATTTCTCCAAGTGGCCGCTGCTCTTTCCACTTGGAGTTTCTCAGTCCTGTCCGTGTGCCACTCCTTGCTGCTCCAGCCCAAGCATTCCTGCAGGCACAGGGATTAGGGGAGGATCTGGGTTAAGACTAATCCAGCAGAAATACACAAATCGGCTCCCTGGGCTGATCCAGGAGGGACACACGGAGCAGCCTTGGAGCACGGGCAGGAGATGTGCCCTCTGACAGAGTGAGGGGCTGCACCTCAGGAATGTCCTCCTCAGGAATGCCCTCCTCAGGAATGCCCTCCTCAGGAGTGCCCTTCTCAGGAATGCCCTCCTCAGGAATTCCCTCCTCAGGAATTCCCTCCTCAGGAATGCCCTCCTCAGAAATGCCCTTCTCAGGAATGCCCTCCTCAGGAATACCCTCCTCAGGAATTCCCTTCTCAGGAATACCCTCCTCAGAAATGCCCTCCTCAGGAATGCCCTCCTCAGAAATGCCCTCCTCAGGAATGCCCTCCTCAGGAATGCCCTCCTCAGAAATTCCCTCCTCAGGAATTCCCTCCTCAGGAATGCCCTCCTCAGGAATGCCCTCCTCAGAAATGCCCTTCTCAGAAATACCCTCCTCAGGAATACCCTCCTCAGGAATTCCCTCCTCAGGAATTCCCTCCTCAGGAATTCCCTCAAACTCCAGGAAAATGGAGGAGGAAGGAAGAAATTCGGCGTCGCCAGAGTTTTCGGGCTTTCTGCTGAGGAGACAGCAGAGCCCTGATTTGGGCCAGACCTTCTGGATTGAGGCTGATTTGGAGAAACCTGGAAATCCTGTGAGCCCTGTGGTTACTCCAAGCATGATCATGGACACATCATGTGTATTTTTTCACCCACTTTTTATGCTGGTTAGGGGAATAAAATTAAATACAAGGCTGTGCTAAAACTGAGGTCGTGATTTGCCCTCACATGTTCAAGTCACAGAATTCTGCTTGGTTTAGGGGGAAAAATCTACAAGGCATTTGGGGAAAAAAAAAAAGAAGTCTACAAGTCTATAACCTACTTTCAATGGTTCTAAACTACTTTGGGGGTTTTTATATTAATTTATAGAAAAGTCCATGTGTGTGAGTGTGTATAAAAAGGGATGTGTATATAAATAAGCAAAACTGGGCGGTTTTTTTTGCTATTTTAGTTCTCTGGAGTTTTGTGGTGGATCCTCTCAAGAATATCTCATTTGAAAGTCCTTTTCTCCATTCTCCAGCTGTGTGGGCTCTGCCTTTACAGCCTTCAATTCTCTACAAGTGTAAAGCAGGGGAGGAGGTTATGGCCAGACCTGGAGCCTGCCTGGACTGTAGGGAATTCTCCTGGTTCTGTATCTATGGGCAGTGAAGACACAGATCCTTCCAGAGAGAATTTAGGAATAATCTGCCTTTCTGCAAATCTCCCTTCAGTACAACATGTGTTTCATTGCAGGAAAAGAAGAGGCTTCATCACAACAAAACGGGCAAAAACCACCAAGACTTGAAGAAACAGCACTTCTCCAATTCTTCCCTAAAGTTCTGAGAACCACCAAATCCTAAAGGATTACACCCACCAGTCTTCCTGATTTCAGGTAGGTGAATTCTCTCTTTTGCCTCTCTTTCTGACAGCACCAGGGAAGGCAGGAATTCCCTGGAATTGTCCAAGGCCAGGTTGGACAGGGCTGGGATAGTGGAAGTTCCCCCATAGCAGGGGTGGGAATGGATGGGATTTAAGGTCCCTTCCCACCCAAACCAGTCTGGGCTTCTCTGATTTCTCTGAAACAAAAGATAATGCAATTAATAAATAGAATTTTGTGTGGCTTTTCCCCTTAACAAAAGAAAAATAACAATTACTGTAAAGAAAATCAGACAGGACTGGATGCTCCCAAACAAAAGCTGCTGCTATTATTTTCCAGCATGGAGCTCATGGCTCTAATTTGGAATTAACTGGTTTGGTGGAGAGGTTTTCAGTTATGCCACAGAGTAAATAGGAAAAATAACCTGAGAAACAGCCAATAATCAAGTTGTTTGATTTAGAAGAAATGCATTTAAAACCCAGCTAAAGTAAAAAGAGAACTGGCTGACTGCCACCCTCTTTTTTACTCATTTGTGACAGCACACAATTAAAAAGTTCAGTTTGTTGCTCTTACAGGAATAACAGTTTGGGGGATTTTTTCATGTTTGCTCATAAAAAGTATCTTTCATTTTAGATCCTCCAAATACTGTAGTTGTAAGAATATTGTTTGTATCTGGAGAGATTAGATGGGGGCAGGATTTTTTTAATCTGTTAGCAGCACAGACTTGTTATGTAAATAGGAAGCTCACAAAGGAAGGAGACAGCAAAAAGGCTCTGAAAAAAACAGATGTGTCTCCCCCAGAAATAAAGTCACCACTAGATTCCTGCAACTTTTAGGGAAGTTTATTGCTAGACATGTGCATGGAATCAAAAAAAAAACCCAAGTTCTGTGATCACTGTGTAAGTCCATACGCTCAGTACAGATAATTTTATCATTCATTTATTGTTGCTGTTCAATTTTGATAAATTCAAAATCAGATTATTCATTTAAATAAATTCTTATGATGCTTTGCTGTTGATTTTTTCTTAAAGGCCTTTAGAGGAAGCTCCTTTCCCTGCTGCTCCTCCTGTCCTTAGCACTGTCCATGTGACCCAGATTTTTTAAGCCCTTCTATGACTTTAGGTTTTATTCTTGGGCTCTTTCATCCATCTATTGCAATTGTTTCCAGTAAATTAGAGTTTTACAGTGGTTGCTGTGATTAGTGTTCCATAGTCCATGGGGAATTCTTCATAAAAATGTCTCTGATCAATACCTTTCAATGTGTTTAAACATTAATAAATAATTTTATGTGAAGTGTGTTACATCCATAGTGGAATCACGATCTAAAATACATTTTTATGCAAATTCTTTAATGGTAAGTTGTACCATCTTTCTGTCTGTTCTTGTTACTGTGAAGATAAATTATGATCATATGAATAACCTGCATAAAATGGTCATGTTTTGAAATACTTCCATTCAGTAATATCTGTATTTTCAGTAATATTTATGGACTGAATGTTCTGTGTTAGTACTCAGGATTAAGAACAGGTGAACACTCTATAGAGCCTAAACATTGGAAGTTTTCTGGTGCCCCAGTGCTCAAGAATACCTAAATATATATTCATAATTTATAGGGTGTCATTTATAAAGTCATATTGATTGGGGAAGAACTTTACAGAGTTAATCATTTTTATTTTAAGTAGCTTGCATGTGAAAAAAAACCCATTTCCTGAAAGGCTCTGCCAGGTTGGTGAATGCAGTTTGAGACAACCAAGAGTCATTAATGCCCATTTTTACAGAATGCTGAGCCCTAATTTTGCACTTAAAATGGGAAGATCAATTGAAAGCTCAGTAAAATTGAGGATACTGATGAAATCAGTGAAGCCAAACTGCAGGTTTTGCTTCTGAACTTCACTAAAATATTTAAATAATCACGGGAAAGGCTGTATTTGGGTTCACAGCCAGTGCACTTCTGTTGTCACAAGGTTGTGTTATACCCTGTTTGTTTGGCTTCTCTGAAATTTTTCATTCCCATTTTCTGTCCGGGTTTTCTGTGACAGGAGAAGGTTTTAACAACAACCCAGACCTTCACCTGTGATGACAAATGGCTTTAAAAGAGATTCCAAAGAGATGATTTGAAAATCAGAACTAATTCTTACCATTTTCTGAAGGATTCAAAAAATCATTGATGTTGCTTTTGGTTTTAATGAAGAATTATTTGGGGAAAAATGTGAAATCCCCAATTATGATGAATTTGATGCCCAGCTGTGCCTGTGCCAAGTCCTCAGGCTCTCAGATCCCAGAGTTTAAAGGCCCTGTGAACTCTTTAGGATATGCCTTTCACCTGATGAGCTCCAATCCATTTCACCTCTGGAAGAATCCCATTAATTGACTCCAGGTCCTGGGCAGGCTGCTGGCTCCTTTGGGGGTCAGAGGCATTCCAGCAGGGAATCAGTGCTGGAGGGACCGAGCCTCTGGAGCTGCACAGGAAGGACAGAAATGGCCCAGGAACAGGCAGGTGTTAGGGAATAAGGAGCCAAGGCCAGGCTGGATGGGGCTTGGAGCAACCTGAGCCAGTGGAAGGTGTCCCTGCCCATGGCAGGAGCTGGAATCAGCTGATTTCAAAGTCCCTTCCATCCCAAACCATTCTGGGATTCCATGATCCAACAGCTGCTGTTTCAGCTGGGGCTTCACCAATGTCCTGTACCCGAGCCAAGACTCATTTCTGGCTCATCATTTATGGCTCATCAGTGGTGCTGGTGCAACCTTCTACCTCACCAAGGCCTTTTGCAGCATCACAGCTCCAGAACTCAGCTCTTTTAGCTGGAGGGGTTTCCTGTGGATCACTTCAACTCCAAAGGCATCTTCAGTTCCAGCCAAAGCCGTTCCTGCGAAACAAATCTCGCTTTGTTTGCACTACGGAGTGATTGCCTAGGGGCTTCCAAAGCAAGCAGGAAAAGCAGAATGAAACCATTTGGCTCATTGTTTTAATTGGAATCCTGTGATTATCTCAGCAGATGTTGTAAGTGGGGTGCAGGAGTTCCTCAGATGAGGGCTGGAGGGAGGCAAGGAGCCCAATGGACATAGCCCATCATCGAGAGCACCACAGGAGACTGTCTAAAGCAAAGCTCAAAGTGCAGCAGGAATTCTAAAAGGCCTAAAAGATCCCTAAGATAACTTGAAGCAAGACCATGAGAAGCAATGTAGGTGAGTATTCCAAGGTTAATCAGTGTATTTATTGGGCTGGGAAAGTTTGGATTTTTGTTTTGTTTTGTTTGTTTGGGGTTTTTTTTGTAGTTTTACGCTGCGGCGGCGAAGCTTTAAGATAAAATATTTGAGACAATATTAAAAAAAAAAAAAAAAAACAAAACAAAGAGAAGATCAGGAATCTTCAACATTTTATGGCACTGAAGTAGAAAAGCAAACAGTTCATGCCTTGGTGGAAGGTAGACAGTGCACCCAAACATGGACTTTTTGATAAGAGAACAAAGAATAAAACTTTCCTGACCTCAATTTAAGAGATTGTATCCAGCCAGCATGTGAAGCCCAGCATTTTAAAGGGGAAAAACCCAACCCCTTCGTGCTGCTGTGATTCAGATGGAGCATTAGTCATAATTGGGTGTAATATATTTTGACATCATCAAACAATAGAACTCCAGTTCTCTGTTGGAAAATCTGCAGCACCATTCCTGCCCTGGATGATGTTGGAGCAGCAAAGTGGAGCTGCCTGAGATGGAGCCAGACCTCTCCAGCACAATATCAAATCAGATGCTCTTATTCTTACAGATTTTCCTAATCAAAATACAAGGTTACACCATGTCAACAACCAGCAGATGGGGAAAAGGAACATCCTAGGAAGCTCAAAGAACACGCTTGGAAACGGAGCTATAAATACCAGGCTAATTCCATAGCTTTAAGATTTCTCCAAAGCTTTTTTAAATCCCTCCAGAAAAGGCTGAAGAGATCCCTAATCTGAAGTGGCCCAGTTGAAGGAATGTGTGTGTTTTTATTTTTAAGTAAAGTTACATCTGCAATAGTGTCGGGCGTCTTAGTGAGTCACTGGAGTGGCTGTGCAATGTTGGTTGGATCAAAATAAGGATTTTTAAAAGACATTTTCATTCTTATCAGGACTTTCTTCTTCAGAGGGAATGTGGGATTCTGTCTGATCCCCTCTGAGCTGATGTGTGCAGCATTCCCACAGGATCACTGATGGTCACAACTCATTTGGAATCCTTTTATTGAGAGCTGTCCCTGATTAGGGGGAGCTGACACAAGAGCTCCCAAAATTCCTTGGTGGCATCTCTTCTTCCCTGTGAGGTTGGCCAGGCCCTGGCACAGGATTCTCAGGGCCAGGTTGGAGGAACCTGGGACATTGATTCCCAGACCCTGGCACAGGATTCCCAAAGAAGTTGTGGATTCCTCATCCCTGGAAGTGTCCAAGGCCAGGTTGGAGGAACCTGGGACATTGGAAGATGTCCCTGCCCATGTCAGGGGTGGACTGGGATGAGCTTGGAGGTCCCTCCAACCATTTTGGGATTCTCCTTCCATTGGAATCTCTTCATTCCTTAAAAATATCCCAGATTTTCTTGGGATGTGTTTGCTCTTGGTGAGATCAAAGGCAGGAGGTGTTTTGCAATACTGGACCTACCCTTACAATTAAAAAAAAAACTATAAAAATAATACTAAGATATTATAATATTTCTTCTTTCTTTATTTTAAAACAAATTTTAATGTCTGTTTATTAAATTTTAATAAATAAATTTTCATTTAAATTGGTATTAGCCAGAGGAATGCAAAGCAGAGCAACCAGCCCATGCCAGATTTAGAAATCAGGGCTCTTAAAGAACAGCTGAAAGGGTTGGGTTTGTTTATTGTAGGAAAAAAGGGAACACTGTAGGATGGGCAAAAAAAAGAGATAAGAGGGTTTTATCAAAGCAGTGGTGGAGGTTGCTCTGTAGATTTAAAAAAAAAAACCAAAAACCAAACTAAAAAGCAAGTTCAGTTTGCACCAAGTGTAATTTAGGAGAGATGGAAAGAGAAAACAGGCCAAGAGTGGTTTTGTTTTACTTCATATCTGACTGCAAGTGTGGATGGAAAACTGGGATATTTTACCTGTCACTGTCAGGAAACTTTTAAGAACACACAAAGAAGGAGCTTTTAGAGAAAAATTCAGTAATTTTGACCCTCCTCACTGGCCTTGGGCTGAGCATTTTGCTCTCCTGAGATCTTCATTCACATCCTCAGTTTAATCCTGTCACCTTAATTTTGGGATTAAATGTGTCTCATTTCCCTGCAGACCTTTCAGTTGAAGGTGTGCAGTAAAAATGAACCAAAGGACCTTTTTTTTTTTTCTTCAACAAAATGCTTGGGAAAGCTCTTATTTCAAATGGAGTGAAATTTGGGATCAGCTGCCTTTGGAAGTTGGCTGAGTCCAAGAGCTGGTGCAGAGGAACATGAGAAATAAATCCCTGCAGCACAGATGTTAAATATGTTGTGCTCAAGAGTTACCTGAGTGGTTCTTTGCCCACATTTCCCCCAATAATTCACTTTTTGGAGCAGAACACCCTCAGTATCTGCATTAGGCAATTCCAGAGCTGGTTTTTGGGGCACTTTCAGAGAATCAAGAACTGTTTGAGTTGTGAGTTAGGATGTGCATTGTCCTTCAGTTGGGATGAAGCAGTGCATTTTTCCAGGCTCTTATCTTTTTTGGAGCTTTGTTCCTCAACTCTTGGATGTGCTGCATCCTTAAAGGGCCACATGGTTTTAATTTCTGGGAGCCTCTGGGCCTTGCTCTCATTTTTCATTTCCCTGCTTTGATGAGCTGCTGGAATTCTCTCATGCTTGTCAAGCTTGACTCTGATTCACCCTTTTGTTTAGCTCCTCCTGAAGAGAATCAAACTCTGCTTTGGGGGTGTTTCTCATGCAGGAAAATCAGGTTTTTCAGAGCAAAGCCAGGGATACCTGGCAGGGCAGAGCAGAGCATCACCACCAGGTACCACCCTTGCTGTGTTTAAAAATAAATTTGTCTTGTTTGGATGGCAAATCCCCTCCAAGGGATGTTTCACCAGCCCTGCTCTGAAGCAGTTGATTTCTCCTAAACCCAACTGTTTGATTTTCCAGGAGCCAAGGCTCCACTCCTCACACTTTATTGGCCAAGGATATTTATCCTTCTTGAGGTGATGGTGTGAACAGGTCTGATCATTGTTAGGTGAGAATTCATCCCCAAAATGCACAGACACCAACTTGGAGGCACTTTGCTCCTTTTAGTGAGCTAAAAATGCCTTGGCTTGCTGAAAAATAAATCTGACTGAAGGGGTTGGGCCAGCCAGACACTCCTGAAGCACAAAATCTTATTTAAAAGTAGTAGGGGGGTGCGTGCACAGGCAAGAATTTTGATCATCTGTGTTGCCAGAATTCAGATTAAATGGAGTAAGGCTGATTTTGGTAAAAAAAATAAATCATACATGGGCAGTTTCTGAAATATTAGGTTATTTTTTTCCACGCTGTGGTGTTTGACAGAAATGAAATGTGTACAAAACAAGAAGTGGAAATAGTTATTTCATCATTTCTCTTAAGAAACCTTTCTAAATGTTTATAAATACGAAGAAATAATTAAGAGTCAGTCAATATTGGAATCTCAACCATCCTAAGTGGAGTGTGTTGCTCACTGTTGCTTATTTTCTGTTTTAACTGATTGTTTCCCAGCTTGGAGTGAGCAAGATGATCAGACCCACCTTCAGTCTAATGCTTAACGAGGAAAAAGGTCAGCATTTTTTTTTTTTTCATTTTCCTTTCAATTCCCTGTCCTACTCTTAATTAATCCATTAAAAATGACTTTTCATGGGCCTTGCTGGTTCCAAAGCTTTTAAATAACAAAACAAAGGTGATGCTTTCATGGCAGGGTGAGCAAGGATATTTTGAAATGAAATGGTGAATTCAAGAAAGAGCTGACTCAGAGCAGTGTGAGTAGAAAAAGGGGCTGGAGAAGGAAAGGTCATGTATACAAATCTTCATGGAGATTGATTTCAAAATGATTAAACTCCTAACTAATAAATCTCTGCTATAGCAAGGGGGAAACATTTGGTATTTAAAAGGATTAAACCCACTTTTTTTGGTTTTTTTATAATATCTGTGGACTTTTGCATCTTTTTTTTTTGTTTTGTTTTGTTTTTAAGAAAACAGAGAAAACTCTCTCAAATAAAAAAAATCTCCAAATACTTCTACGTTCAATTAGTAAGTAATTATCTCCTGATGGAGAGATTAATCAGATTTTTCAGGGTCCAGAGGCAGTCCAGACTCTCCAATATTCTTCCATTTATGCCAGATAAGACCAGGAGGGTTTGCACTGAGGTGTCTCAGGAGCTGATTTTTATTGTTGCCATATATTTTTTTAATACCTTAAGTGTATTTTCATCAGGGAAATTGCTGAGCAGGGCTACATAATTCAATAAACAGTTGGAAAAAAAGGGGCACTTGGAGAGAAAAAAAAAATAAAAATTCCAAGGGTCTAAAAATAGTACAGTCACGTGATTTACTACTTTGGCACAAAAGCATAATTTATGGGTTTAATTTGTAATCTTGCTACAGTTCTGACATTCTCCTGCACAGGAACTCAGGCTGAATAATTCAAATTATTGAAATATTGCTCCATCCTCAACTTCAGGTGTCTGGTACAAAGGAGGTTGGTATTGTTTATGGAGAGCCCTGCACTGAGAACACGGGAGGGTGGGGTTTGTTTTTGGCCATTTATTGATTCATTTTTTGCCATTTATTGATTCATTTTTTTGCCATTTATTGATTCATTTTTTTGCCATTTATTGATTCATTTTTTTGCCATTTACTGCTTTGGTTTTGGTCTCAAAATTAATGGAGACCTGGGGCTATTCAAAAATTGTTATTCCAGCTCTCGGAGCCTTTCCCTAGATTTCCAGGAATCTTTTGGTTTGTTTTTTTTTTTTCCTGTTTTTTAATTGGCTAAAATCTAATTGAATTTTCATGGTCAGTTTTTAAAAGAGTTCCGTTCAAATATATATATATATTTTTTCCTTTTCAATTAAATCTTTATTTTTCCCAAATTTCCATTTCCCTGGTAACTTCTAAGTCAATAATGTCCAGCAGAACTGAACACTTAAAAATGGGGATTTCCTCCTCAATTTCTGCATCTCTTTAGTTGACATTTTCAGAACATTCTCTATCAAAGATTCCTGAAATTCACATAATCTTCATTATGAAAGCATTGCAGAATGCTTTATGAATAATAAATGAATAATTAA
>VWYO01022656.1:11322-30583 GCA_013400275.1 Rhadina sibilatrix | reverse complement strand
GGCCCAGATTCTCTGGGAACCTGAGAATTCCTCCCCAATATCCCACCTGACCCTGCTCATTTTCCTAAAAATGTTTAAATACTTTTCACAGATTAAACAGTTCAGTGATTTTTTTTTTCTTCTTTTTAGTTTTTTTCAGTCCTATTTCTCCCCAGGTGCAGTCCAGACAAAGTTTTTCTGATTAGATGGTGAGGATCCTGTGGTGGAGGTGGAATGAGCACTGAGGCAGGACCCTGCAGAACCTGTAGGAATAAAAAATTCCTTTGAGGTGTCCCTTGCAAAAAGAAGCAATTGCTGGATATTATTTGCTCATAATGGCCCTAAATAGCAACATGAGCCACAGCAAGGCTGGGCTGAGACATCAGCAACTTTTCCTGCACAGAGCGCTCCCAGTATTTGATAAATTTTCTGGTTTTATTGCATTACAGAAGGTTAATTCTCCATTAATTCAGAATATCAGGGTCATTTTTTTTTTTTTAACCTGTTTTAGCCTTCCATGGGACCTACAGTAAAAATGCCACTGCAGCTCTCAGCAGTAAGGTAAATTCTGGCCTGCTTCTGATGAAACCTCATCTGCTCCCTCCTTAATCAGGATAAAACCACTCAAACCCCCAAATTTCTGCACTGAAAACCTGAGCGAGCCCTGAACTGTTGCCAAGAGCTCTCCAAATCCTATTCCTGTGTTCCAGCCTGAGAGATTAAAGGGTGGATTGTTTCGATAGGAGGCATGACAAGGTGTCCATGGGACATCCTCTGTGACCTCTGTGGGGCAGGAGCTCACCCAGCCCCCTTGTCCCTTGCCCACTTTGGGCTGGCCAAGGATTGCATCCCGTTGGAATGCCTGGGAAAGTGGGGCCAGAGCCCTGCAGAGCAGTGCCAGCCCATCCCAGCAGCCTTCATCCTGCAGAGAATCTGAAATCACACAGCCATTAAGGTGGGGGGAAAGCCTCCAAGGTCACAAATCCCAACCTTTGGCCAATTCCCTGTTCTTTAAAGTCCAGCCCCTCAGTCGAGGGGGTCTGTCCAGCCAGCTCCTTTTAGCCTTGGAAATACTCTGGTGAAGTTTTTGGGGTTTTTGGATTTTTTTACTTTTTTGGAGCATTTGGAACTTTACATTTCTAAGCAGCACTTGTAAAGGGAATGTTCTGCATGAGGGTACTTAAGGGAACATTTTCCAGGACTATATTTATGCCTCTGTAGTCTTCCTTTAGTGGTCTTGAAGGAAGGAGCTGTTATTACTGTTAAATATAGATGTAATGTGGTGTTATTGCAGAAATGTCTTTATGTTCCATTTCTGGCTTTAAAAAAAAAAACAAAACTTTTCTTGTTAAAATCAGTCAGGTCTATAACATTTATTATGTTTTAACATGTTGGCATAATGTTAGTGTTGGGAATGAGGCAGGATTGACACCTGATTCCAAATAAAATCTCCTGATGATGTTACTACAGCAGTCATCTGTGCCATCCTGTATTTGAATTTAGGATTGTTGGTTTTTTCTGGTGTATTTACTATTTAAATCCCACATTCCACCTTTGTCCCACCTTAATAAAATATCCAGTCCCAAGCCTCACCTGGTCAGCTTGAAAGAACTATTTTGGGGGGAATGACACAACTTCTGTCATGAGAGAAGAATCCCTGAGGGGGGAATTATTGCTGAGGATATTCAGATTGTTTCAAAAGTATTCAGAGATCAGTCACTGCTGCTGGCTTTTCCCTTTATATTACCCAATTTTTTGGTGAGATGATTATTTTAATTCAGCCGAAATGCAGGAGGTTTGCATTTTTATGGATATTATCAAAGCCCAGAAGCAGCTTCCTTCACATGAAATTCATTCAGTTTTCTAAACAATTTTTAAAGGGCATTAATTTAGTCATCTGCTGATAGTTCTGAACAGAAGCATATGTGAAAATATTCAGTGAGAAGATGCATCCCTTAATTCACCCAAACTCCACATCAACTATTTAACAGCAGTTGCACTCTTGTAGCTTTTAAGATGTAGCTCAATTACATCCACATATAAATAGAAAATGCTGGCAGGATTCTGTTTGCTCTGAGCCTTATTTTGATGGTTCCATTGACATTTAAAATTTTGATTTGAAGCTCTGGAAACGGCTGCAGCTGTAAACATCTCCCTGAGTTACTGCACTGGGCTGAAAGGGCTGCAGAGGATGGCTCACGTGTTTCCCACATCTGTATCTTTCAGGCTGTTTGATTGGAGCCAAGGAGTCAGCAAAGAAACCCAAGAAGACAACTTGGATCATGACCAGAAGATAAAAAAAAAGAAACTCAAAAAAAAAAGCATGTGGCATATAAAGGGTGTAATACCTGGAGGTATTGGATCTGACTCATATTTATAAAAATGAGACGAGCTTTCACGAAACACAAGTTATCTTAGACAGTCATCAAGCTTTGGAGGCATCATGCTGTTGAACTAGAAATTCTCCTTTTCCCCCATTCTCCTTTCTGACAGGTAACGAAGGATTGGTGAATTATGATTTTCCCCAGTTGGAAGCACTAATTTTTATCTATATAAGTTCATCCTTATGAATATATAAGGAGTTAAAACATTGCATATTTAATGTGGATTATAATGGGAAAGTGACTCATTAACCAAAATGGCCACTTTTGAGGACTTGGTTTCAAACTGAGCTGGAGCCTCCCGATGCACTTTGTAGGATTTGGGGAAAGCTGTGCTGCAGGGCCTGCTTTGGGAGGCCAGGATGACATGTAGTAAAAGGATATCACCTTACTGTTGATATCTTTGAAGACTCATAAACCAGAAACAGGAAAATGAATGGTGGGAAGGAGTGTGACGGAGGGGACACGGATGGAGGGCCACCAGCAGTGCAAGTTCCCGTTGGTTGGCAGCGGAGGGTGGACCAAAGTGGAGTTCTCTACATCAGGTAAGGTCACCTCAGGGGCTGGGCTGGTGTTTGGTGGAGTTTGGCCAGAATGTGCAGGGAATTCCTGGCTCAGCTCCTTTCTTCTGCTCCGAAACATCAAGGAGCTGTTCCTCAAGCGCAAGATCGCCTTGGAAGCTGAAGGAGGGGAGATTTAGGTGGGAGATTGGGAAGGAGTTCCTGGCTGGGAGGGTGGGGAGGAGCTGGGATGGAATTCCCAGAGAAGCTGTGGCTGCCCCTGGATCACTGGAAGTGTCCAAGGCCAGGTTGGACAGGACTTGGAGCGACCTGGGACAGCGGAAGGTGTGTCTGGGCAGGGATCGAGCTTTAGATCCCTTCCAACCCAAAGCATTCTATGATTTTGTGATTCTTTTCAAAGTAAATTGAAGTCATGTGGCTACTCAGTAGATCCAAACCCAGTTTTTATGCCCGTGAAGGTTCTGTGTTCACTCTCACTGATGTTCTCCAACTTTTATGGATCCCTCACATTTCTCGTGCGGGGGAAAAAAAACAAACCCAAGAACATAAACCTAAATCCAAAGTTTTAGGTCCTTTATTTGTTTATTTTCTTAGCTTATTGGATTTTTGTTTGCTTCGCCCTGGAATGGTCACAAAGAAATGCATTGAAATTGCTGTGAAATAAATGTGTTCAGACGAAATTAAATGTTATTGGAAAAAAGATCAAAGTTAGCTTTACAAAATGTGGGGACACTGGGTTTGCATCACGCAAGTCTCTGTGATTATCAGTCAGTTATTTGCTTAAATTTCTTCCACTGTTCTGTGATTAAAAGAACCACTTCTCCAAACATTCTGTGTTTTACCAATACAAATGTCTTTAATGAGCCAGAGCACACTCCAATTTTACACTCAGCTGCCACAAAGGATCAGGTGCATTCCAGGATTTCTCCTTCGTGTTGTCCATTAGCAGAATCAAACCCAGTCCAGTGTCAGTGATAGCCATGGCAAAGAGAAACCACCCTGCCCTGGTATTTCTCATTAATTCACTGGGCCCCTGCCTCACTCACAGATCCATGGCAAAGGAAAAGTTGTGGATTAGGGTGGGTTTTTTCCCCAATAATCTCTGTATCCAGACATCAGGAAAATAATGCTTTGAAATTTTTGTATCCCTGATGATCCCACCAGCTTTTGAACTTCATTTCCCCCAGCCCTAACAAGTTTTACACAACAAAAAAAAAGCTGTGTTTTACACAGCTTTGGTGAAGCTCATTCCTGCCCTCTTCCCAAGTTTTCCAATGTATTTTTTTTTATTCTTTGATGAATTTTGTGATATTTTTATGTACCTGATGATCCCACCAGCCTTTAAGCTTCATTTCCCCCAGCCTTAACGAGTTTTACACAACAGCTTTGGTGAAGCTCATTCCTGCCCTCTTCCCAAGTTTTCCAATGTGTTTTTTTTTTTTTTTTTTATTCTTTGGTGAATTTTCTGGTCACCTTCTCCAGGATGTTCTGATGAAGCAAAAGTATTTGACACTCCTGTTTGGTGCAGGGCCCAGAGCAGGTCGTGTTGGTTGGAAAGGGTGGAATTCCAATAATCCAATCTGGAGCATCCACAGGGCTCTGAGGGCAGCTGAATCCTCCAGGATTGAGTTTCCACAACCTCCTCACTGCCCTGCCAGCATGCACAGCGTTCATGGAGGCAAGGAAAGGTCAAACTATATTGACTCCACAGCTATCCCAGGGAAAATTAGTGGATATATTAAGATCTGACATGATTTAAGTGGAATAGATGATCCCAGCTGAATAAAGACTCTCTGTTTGTGCCTCCTCAGAAAGCATGGGCACTTTCCTGTCAGCTGTCAGCAGTTGCTTTGGATTAAATCAAGATTAAATCCATTCATTAGCTGGTTTTCATTACCTGGTAGAAGCACTGAGTTGACTCTCAGGGCTTTTCTTAGCAAAACAGAGCTGCTAAGTAGGGCCTAAATCATCCCTGGAAGTGTCCAGGGCCAGGCTGGACTGGGCTTGGAGCAGCCTGGGGTAGTGGCAGGTGTCCTGCCCATGGCAGGGCTGGAATCAGCTGAGTTTTAAGCTCCCTCCAAAACCCAAACCAATCTGGAATTCCATTATTTTGTGGCAGTTTCTTACAAAGGAAGCTGTGGATTATCCTTTGTGTTACAGAAGTGTCAATAACTTCGTGCACGCACAGACTTTGCAGTTACAGCTCTGCCCAGGATCAAGGCAGAAACAGGGGAAAAAAAATGGCCCTTTTTAAAATTTAGTTGGGTTTTGTGGACAAATAAGCCTGCATGTGTTTGCAGTAGGAATGCTAGATCCCACATCCCACAGATTCAGTGGATTGACCTTCCTTTCCACTCAGTGTCAGCACGCTCCTTTTTATTCCAGGATCTCCTGGAGCCTGCACTGGATTTGTGTGCCCAGGCAAACAGCACACCAAGGTTATTTAAAATCACTTCTTTCTAAAAATACCCCAGGAAAAGTAGCCTTTTTTAGCCAATGCAAATAAAACAGCATCCTCACTCCAGAGCATATTCCCAGAAATGCCTTTCCACAGGAGATTTTAAGGATCACAGGAAGTGTCTGGAGAGCTTTTGGGTGTAGACAGGATGGTCCAGAGCAAATGTCAGTCTGGGATTCTCCCTTGGGAAGAGAATCCAGTGTGGAGTTTGCCTGGGCTGGGCCTGAGCAGGACAGGTGGGAACTTCCAAAGGGATCAGGCAGGGATCCTGCTTTAATTAAAATAAAGAGCAGTTTCCCCCTGCTCCCCAAGGATTTCAGACAGGGAAGGTTTGACTCCTGACCAGTCACCAGACCTGTACCTTTATTTTTAGATTGCTCTTTCATCTTCCTCACCCTCCAAACTGTCACTGCTACACAGATTCAACCTGAGCACTTCTCCCAAAAATAACTATTTCAGGGCATGCCTGGCAAAGAAATTACTTATTTAAAGTGTCAGCAGAACTTTAAATGTCACTTGCAGATGTTGCTTTAGATGTGACTCAGTTCTCGGGCAGGGTGAGGTGTTTATGTGTTGGATCCTACGTACCAAAGTTCATCATGGCTTGGAATTTTGAGTCAGGAGTGTTTTCCTGATCCAAACTATTCCACTTGAGCTGTTTTTGTTTGAATTAGGGCTATTTACAGCTGCCATTAATAACCAGTGTTTTATTCCAGATAAACAGTTCAGCTGGCCCAGCAGTAAAGAGCAATCTGCGAGTGACAGGCAGTGGGGACACGGCAACTCTTTTTTTTTTTAATCATTTTATGAATTAGTGATTTTGCAGTAACAGAGTTCCCAGTGCCCTATTTTGGGATGTGCAGATAATGATTTTCTGGTGGGAGTTGGAGAAATCCGAGTGCAGTTTATCAGGAGCTCCCTGGCCTGGCTCCTTGGTGTAATATTTCCTACTTTCAGTGAGAAGGTCGAAGTTTTAGCTGAATGAAACCAAACATTGTGCAACAAAGAGACCCAGCTGCAACAGTTTTGTTTCCTTTAAAATATTTTGGTTTTGTTTTTGGTTTTTTGGTTTTTGGGGTTTTGTTTGTTTTTTGGTTTTTTTTTTGTAAGTATGATCTCAATTCTTGAGTAAAAGCAAGAAGTACTCAGAGAAAAAAACTATGAAATGTGATTTTTCCCTGCTGTCCTTGTGAGCAGATACAAATCCTGACCTATCCAAGAGCTCGTATTCATCATTTCTGTTCCTTTGCAGTCCCAGTGGGTCTTTATTATCCTGCTTGGAGCAGGTGAAGACTTACTTGCTGACTGATGGAACGTGCAAGTGTGGCCTAGAATGTCCTCTTGTTCTTCCCAAGGTAAAGCACGGCATCATTTTGGATCTGGGTGCAATAATATTTATGAGCTACCCATGCTGGTGACTCAAACTCTGTTCACATCATCTCTAAAAGAAGTGGTGTCCACCCAAAGTTAGACCTTAAAATGCAAAATTCAGCTCCCCTCTTGCCCTAGCCCCTCTTGGAGAGGATCTGACTCAGTTATAATAAATATATTCGTTTTTTATTTGTTGTTTCCAAGCATCCTGTCGAGGAATCTCTTGGGCAGTACAGGAGCAGTCAGGAAGAGAGGAAAATTCCTCTGTACTCCATATAAAATTCCTAATGGATGTGAATTGGGTGACTTTGTTGCCTGTAGTCATTATTTTAAACGCTGGGATTTTCACTGCCAGGTCTTTAATTTTGATCCTGGAGCTGCTGTGAAGCAGAGAACTGCTGAAGATGTTAAAGCGGACGAAGATGTCACCAAACTATGCATTCACAAAAGGAAAATTATTGCTGTGGCTACACTTCATAAAAGCATGGAAGCACCACATCCTTCACTGGTTCTAACTAGTCCTGGTGGTGGAACAAGTGAGTAAAATGAGATCATGCAGCATCATGTAATAATCTGATTTTTATACACATAATTACTATGCAAAACCACCCCGAAAGTCTGACTGCGAGTGCAAAAATAAGCAGATTGGAGGAATAAATAAAGGGAGTAATCAGAGATGGAGGCAGATAGAAAATGAGTCTAAAAGCAGGTCAGCCCAGACTAAGAGCATGATTTTCTTGGAAAAGATATCAGATTGTTCTAGACAAAGAAAATACATTAGCTCTCATCTTTTGGAACTGTAGTAATATGTCTGATATTCTGTCACATGGGAAATTAGAGGAGCAGAATAAAGTGATTATGAAGGGATTAGGATGTGGCTAAGGACTTGGCTAAATGGGAAATTGTATTGTAAAGGAGAATAGACAGCAAGAGGAGATCTCCACTGTCATTTCTCAAGGATTATTTTTGGCCACCAACCTGGATTAGCATTTTAATTATCCCCATCAATAAAAAAAAAGGAAAAAAAAAAAAAAAAGAGGAAATTTGTTGGTGGCTGAGGCTGACAGGTATTCTCCAAACAGAAGATCAAAAAACCAGGGGGGCTCCCTGAGACCTGGAGTGAAAGCAAAGTTGGCACTGAAGCAGCTCCAAACCCAGAAATTCATCCAAAATTAGGGGCTTTGTAAGGATCCCAGGAACAGGTCCTGAGGAGAATTAGAAATCCCAGTGGGCAGGACAAAGGAGGGAAGGGGGCTGAGTTTCTGTTTCTGTTCTCTGGTGTTGCAGCTCCTGGGTAAAGGCCTGAGAGCTCTCTGCACCCCTCACTGCTGTGAGAACACCTGGCCAATTGCTCTTCCCACTTCCAAGTGGAAAAATTATAAGAAAACCAAGAAATAATAAATTTTAGATGAGTGCCAGTGCTAAGATCCTCATGCTGTTCATGGTACTGATGTGCCCCTGCGTTTTCACCTTGAAATTCAGGATTTAAAACCTTTCTTGAAAATTTTTTTTCAGTGTAATTTTGTTTTTAACCAACAGTCCGATTTCCCAAGTTCCTGTGCATTTCCCTGCTTAATTTTTTCAATGAGTAGCATTTAAATCACATTCCTGTTTCCAAAAAAATAAGCAAAACGAAGGAGGTAATTTATATATTTATGTTCTCTTACTTTCTGTGTTGATCAGAGTTTTGTGCATAAGCAAAGAAGAAAATTCCCCAATAAATCAAAATAAGCAAAATTTTTGCTCATTTATATTTGACCTTTTGCTTATTTCCAGCACTCAAGGTGAGGCCTTTCATAATTATTTTATTTTGCAGTTCAGCCTTTAGTTTTATGCCCTAAATAAGACTTTGGTTGCATTTTGGGACAGGGGAAATGTTTGTTTCTCTCACTTTGGAGCAAATGGGATGAAGGCAGGACTGTCAGTGCCAGCTGACCAGGCTGAAGGAAAGATGAACAGAGGAATTTCAAGGCACCTCTGAGTTCATCTGAACACAGAATTTTTAGCTCCCAATTCCAGTTGAATTTTGCACATCCAGAGGCTGCATGCCAGGCACTCCGAGCTGAATTGCAAATTCCCAGAGCAGCAAAACTGGCAGAAAGTCCCCCAGACTTGGAGCTGACTGTGCTTCTAGACTGGAAGTAAAACATTGGAAAAAAAACCTTTTTAAATAAAGATGGAAAGTCGTCTTGTGTTTGTTGGAAGGTGTAGCCTCAAAAGTGGGATTTACAGGGAGCTCTTCCATCATGTGCAAATATCCCCAAGGCTTTTATCCTGAAAACAACCAGAGAGCATCCAGGATCCCTCATCAGGGATGGCATTTGGGACAGGACCTTTTCTGTGGGGAATGAGTCTCAGTCCTGGACAGGCTTTGTTCCTCCTGTCCTCAATAGATGGTGCCAGAGGCTCCTTTTACCTGCCACAGCCATCCTGCTCCTCCTGCCAGAGGGAGGATGCTGCAGATGCAGGAGGCTGGAGGGGGTGGCTGGAAAAGGCCAAAAGGGAAGGGAAAAGGTTTAAAATGGTCCATATTCCTATGGGATATGGAATCACAACTGTGTAGTTGGGAACAGGCACCGTTCCAGCAGCCGCTGGGTGATGGAGGGTTTCTCTCTGCTGAAGCAGAAGTTTAGCCAAAGGCTCCCTGAGCTTTTAGGGAATATTTTCACCCTCTGTAGCTTTGTCCTGAGAGGTGGGACACTGGATTTCCAAGCAGTAACTGTCGTGTGTTCCCCATCCCAGGTGCCACGCCGGTAGTTCCCACTCGAGCAGCAACTCCAAGGTCGATGAGGAATAAATCACATGAAGGAATTACAAATTCTGTGATGCCGGAATGTAAGACTCCTTTCAAGTTGATGATGGGGGCATCTAATGCCATGGGTAGGCTTTATGTGCAAGAAATGGCTGGAAGCCAGCAAGCAGAGCTCCACGCTGCCTATCCCAGGCAGAGATTGGGGAGCAATGAACTGGGGCAGAAGTCTCCGTACCGCGGCAGTCACGGGGGAATGCCCAGCCCGGCGTCCTCGGGATCGCAGATCTACGGGGACGGCTCCATCTCCCCCAGGACTGACCCTCTGGGAAGCCCCGACGTCTTCACGAGGAACAATCCCACTTTTCATGGAGCACCCAACTCCAGTCCTATCCACATGACCAGGACGCCTCTGTCCCCGCCATCGGTCATGCTCCACGGCTCTCCCATACAGTCATCCTGTGCAATGGCTGGAAGGACTAATATACCTCTTTCCCCTACCCTGACCACCAAGAGCCCAGTCATGAAAAAACCCCTGTGTAACTTTTCGGCCGGTATGGAAATACCCCGAGNGCGCCCTTCAGAAAAAGCCATTAACATCCGAGAAGGATCCTCTTGGCATCCTGGACCCCATCCCCAGCAAACCGGCGAGCCAGAACCCCGTGATCATCAACCCCACCACTTTCCACTCCAGCGTCCACTCTCAGGTACCCGTGATGAATGTAAGCATGCCCCCCGCCGTGGTGCCCCTGCCCAGCAACCTGCCCCTGCCCACCGTCAAGCCCGCCCACATGAACCATGGCGCCCACGTCCAAAGGGTTCAGCACTCGGCTTCCACCTCCCTGTCGCCGTCGCCGGTGACGTCCCCCGTTCACATGATGGCAGCGGGCATGGGAAGGATCGAGGCTTCTCCCCAAAGATCCCGTTCTTCTTCCACCTCGTCCGATCACGGAAACTTCCTGCTGCCCCCGGTAGGGCCACAGTCATCCTGCAGCGGCATCAAAGTCCCTCCCAGGTCCCCGAGGTCAACCATAGGGTCGCCGAGGCCATCCATGCCATCCAGCCCTTCCACCAAGCACGATGGACTTAATCAGTACAAGGACATCCCCAACCCGTTAATCGCTGGAATGAGCAATGTGTTGAATCCTCCCAACAATGCCGTTTTTCCCGCTGCATCGGCTGGAAGCGGTCCCTTGAAGAGTCAGCCCGGTTTGCTGGGAATGCCTTTAAATCAGATCTTGAACCAGCACAACGCTGCCTCTTTTCCAGCAAGCAGTTTACTCTCAGCAGCAGCCAAAGCACAGCTAGCAAATCAAAATAAACTTGCTGGTAACAACAATAGCAGCAGTAGCAATTCTGGACCTGTTGCCGGCGGCGGCAGCACCGAAGGACACAGCACTTTAAACCCCATGTTCCCTCCTGCTGCCAACGTGCTCCTGCCCACCACGGAAGGGCAGAGCGGCCGGGCGGCACTGAGAGATAAGTTGATGTCTCAGCAGAAGGATCCTCTGAGGAAAAGGAAGCAGCCCACCACCACGGTGCTGAGCTTGCTGAGACAGTCTCAGCTGGACAGCTCTGGGGTTCCCAAAGCTGGGTCTGATTTGATAAGAAAGCCAAGTCAAAGCTCCTTCCCCATCAGCTCCATGTCGCAGCTCCTGCAGTCCATGAGTTGTCAGAGCTCCCACGGGAGCAGCAATAGTTCCTCGGGCTGCGGGAGCTCCAGCAGCGCCCTGCCCTGCCCCGGCACCCAGCTGCACCTGGCAGAGCCGGCCGTGGCCCCGCTGGCCCCGGGGCTGCCCCTGCGTGGGGAGGGGCTGCCCTGCCCCACCCCCGGCTTCGGCCCCACCGCCGCCGCCGGCCCGGCCCCTTCCAACCACCTGGCCGGGCTCCTCAACCAGATGCAGGCCAGCGGGAGCTGCGGGATGCTCCCCCAGGCTGGAATGGCCTTAGGGAACTCCTTACATCCCAACCCAGCTCAGGCCAGGCTCCAGGCGCCCTCCACGCCGGGGATCCCCAACAGCATCGGGAGCAGCTGTAACCAAACCAGCCCTGAAGCAGGTAGGTGCCCTCCCCGGGGGGTTCCAGGAGGGCTGGTTTTAAGTGTTCCTTGTTGAACTTGGGTTTATCCTGGTGAAAAGTGCGCCTGGTTGGTGCTGAAAGTGACATCCTCAAAAATAAACCAGAAAGGAAGGAAAAAACAAAAAAACTCAGTGGTAAACTAAAACATATCTCCTTTTTTCTGGGCAAAATCATCCTGGCCTGCTTCCTGTGACAGCTCTTGTTTCTGCTAGCTTCCACACACTCTCCGTGAATAAAATCCATTCACTTCTGGACATTCCCACCCCTCTTTTGTCACTTCTCCAAATAAATTAGAATTTTTTTTGCAGCCTGCCCTCTGCTCCAAACCCAAAAGGTTGTGGCTTACCTGGCAGTGCATGTCCAGGTGATCCATGAGTTCTTTCCTGCTGGAATTAAAGAGCAGTGTCAAAGATTGGAGCAGACCCTGGGAGTACCAAAATGTACAAAATAACTTTTTTCAGGGCCAGCAGGAGGCAATGCCAAGCCTGTGTTTGCTTTTATTGAGGTAATTTTACTAAGGTGGTGATTAAATGGTTGAATAAACAATTGGAGGTGTGTAGGGAGAGATTTCCTGGTTCGTTCATCAGGGAGATTTGGAGAGGAACTGGTGTAGTAATTTCTGGGGGGTTTAAAGAGAGAAAGGAATCAGCTCAAAAATGTGAATTTAATTGACTATTACTGATTGAACAAAGTATTGGAAGACGGCAGTGGTGTAAATTTCTGAAGTGGAATGAAAACCCAGGTCTCATCAAAGTGTTCAAGTGGCCTCTCCTTAACCCAAGCAAGAACCTGCTCTGCATTCCTCAGCTTCCACCTTAAAAATGGAATGGAATTACAGGAAAGCTGAATTACAGTCAAATAATGTTCTGCTATTACTCTGGTCATGGTTCCTGATGACTTCTAAGGGTTTCTCCCCATCCCTGGTGTAAAAAGGTTTAGTTTTCTCTTGCCTGGAGTGGTCACAAGAAGCAGCTCTCAGTCCTTGGTGGCTGTTCTGCCTTGTCATGCTAACACAGAGGGCATTTCCTGATGCAGCTCCTGAGACTTTGCACTCTCTTTGCATGGAACAAAGGTCTGGGATTGCCTTGGGACTTCACTTCCCTGTCCCCTGAGCACAGGACACAATCCCTGGGGCAGGGACCCCTTGGTTCCCAGCTTGGCTGGAGTTTCCACCTCTCCCAAAGGCTCCCGTGGTGTTCCTGTGTTAATCAGAGCCTGTGCTTGTAATTCCACTCAGCTCCAAGCTGAGTTTCCTCCCAAAAATACAAATGCTACAGAGCAAGTGAGTCAAAGCCCTGGAGAAAGGTTCCAGCATCAACAGCCAGCTTGGTTCTCATCCCTGTAGGGACAGGAACAGGGACATAACCACACCTGGGGACTCCTGCTGGCATTCCCACTCTCTGGGGATGGCTGAGAGGCTTGGAGCCATCGAATTACAAAGCCTCAAGTGACACTTTTTTCCCCTCATCTGAAAGATAAAAGGTAATTCTGTGTAGGCAAAGGCTGGAAAGTTGGGAAATGTTCCATTCTCTGCTGCTGGATGTTCCTTTAGTTTGGTGCTTGCAGAATGCACAGCCTGCATTTAATTATTCCTTGAATATCCATGGTAAAGCCTGGAAAAGGTTTTCTTCTTTAAGGTGAGGTCTCAGGGTGTGTTATCTTTGTGCTATTCCGTAAAACTCTGCATAAACCTCCACTGAGCCTCTTGCCTGACCAGCACAGGGCTGTGAAGATCCAGAGAGGGGAATTCTGTTGGATTTCCAGGAAAATGGGAATGTTCCTCCCATGAAACTCAAGTGAAATGTTGAGTGGTTTGGGTTAGTAATAGTTTTTTTTTAAATAAAAGTGAGTTGCCAGCCTGCATCCAGCTGTGTAACAAAGCTGGGAAGAGGAATATTGGGATTTCTGCTCTGTTAGTTTTGGGGATGGAGCTGGTGAAAACCTCTGTACACTGAATTTTCAAGAGCGGTTCAGCCGAGGAGGATGTCTGAAGGAACCTCTCATGTTCATATTTCAGCTTGTGGCTTGTTTTTTTCCCTTTGTTTTGAAGTGTTTTAATTGCTAAATCTGTTTTCTGTGTCTGTGCCAGCAATTGAGAACAGCTACTCCTCAGAAATAGCTCCTGAGAGAAAAAAATCCTCTGAATCCCCACAATTAGCTGGTTATTGCCTAAGCTTTTAATTATGATTTAACCACATGGACCAAGTTTTGTTATTCCAGCTCTTGTTTTCTTCTCCCACAGATAATATCTTTAGTTCCCAGGTAATTTTCAGGGTGTGTGTGGTGGAATTTGTTCTTTTTGCAGGCTGGAACTGCACCACGGGGCGATGGATTTGATTGTAGGGTTTTATTTATTTACCTTTTCCTTGCTCTTAAGATGTGGTTCACGGGGTAGAAAAATCTGTGTTTGAGTGTCCAAATCCTGCTAAGAAAGCAACATCCATAAATAATGGGATGGATGGAAAGGAGTGAAAATATTTGGGAATAAAAGCTCTTATACAGTTGATAAGGGAAATTAATGGAACCTCAATAACCAGAGCAAATAAAGATGATCAGTGGTCTCAAATATTAACATTATAAAATAGGAGAAATTCTGGGTCTAGAAGTTAAGAAGTGACAAAAAATTGGCAGATTTGGCCAAAAAAAAAAAAAGGCTGTAATTCCTTCCCTGGAATGGGAATTTTTTTCCTGGTGAAATGCACAGAATAGAAACAGTAAAATAAAATTAAACAGGGAGGAGCAGAACGCCCATCACTGAAGGGTGAGGAGAGGAATTTGCTTTAATACAGCCAAGAAAATTGGGAATGGAACATGGCATTGGAAAACAAAACCCCTAAAAGAAGGGGGTTAGGGGGCTTTGATTTAATCACCTCAGTGCAAACTGCCAAAAACACAAATTAAACCAAACAAGTCTGGATTTGATTCCCAAAATTGCTTTATATATCCTAGAATTACAAAATCAGAAGAACTTTTGGGGACTTGTTGTGTCTGAAAAAAAAAATCTCTTATGCAATTGCAATCACCCCTAAACAGGAGGGCAAGAACCTGCTCTTCTAATTATAAAGCAAATTTAAATATCCCATTGATTTGGGGTTCATAGAAACATCCAGAGGGACTTTTCCCTGCTTGGGAGAGATTAAAAGGAATCATATATTCCTTTTATTTCCAGCTTCTTTTTCCTCTTCTTATTTCTAAATAATATAACTTGCTTTCCCTTGTTATTTTGGGGAGAGGAAAGTGATTTTTTTTTTTTTTTCCTATTCTGGTAAGAACTGGGAAGAATAAGGAAAAATCTTTGGATGATTTTTGTCCAAATTGCTTGGACACAGCTTGGGCTTTTCTGGTGTTGTTTTACCTCTTAAAATTTGAATTTGCCAACAATTGACAGTCTCAGTTAAGCTGGCCCTTACCTGCCATGCAACTTTCTAGGATTTTATATTGATAATAAGTCAGGGGGGTTGTAAAAAATAATAACAAATTAATATAGAAAGATGAATCTTATTAGAGATATTATTACTTAGAAAAAACCAAATTAATTCTATGGGATTTCCCACCCGTATTTAGCTCTTACCATCTAAAAATGGAACCAGTGGGCAGCTCCAGCCCTTGCTAGAGGGAGGGGTGGGGATTATTGGAGGGAAGAATGCATTTTTATTGAATTTTTAGCTTCCCAAATTCGTGGTTGAGTGTTTGCCTTCATTTGCAATGCATCTGCCACAGCTGCGAGTGGGGAGAGACGAGAGCGAGTGCGAAAATCCCGAATTCCTGCTGCTGCACTCGTGTGCTGTTGTCTTGACAGTTTTCTGCTCAGACACTGCTCTGCTTTCTGCTGACAGCTGAGCACATCACAACACTCTCCTCCAAGTCATTTTCAACCCAGCAGTGCTGGGAAAAAGCAGAAATCACAGGAGATGGGCAGGGAGAAGAGCCAAGGCGGAAATTCGGACAGCTGTGAAATCATAAAAATTAAATTTTAAAAAGCTTAATTTTGTTACGTTTTAAAAAGCTTAATTTTATTAATTTTTTTTTTTAAAAAGCCTAATTTTATGGGACTTCTGTTGTCCTATAAATAGTTCTGGGCCTTTTGCCCTTCCCCTAAAATTTTAGGGCCCAAGATTCCAGCTTTGTTGTAAATGAAAATCTCCCTTGTGATCATGGAGCGTGGTGCCCAGGAGTTCTGGGCAGGCAGGTGAATATTTCCCAGCAGAGCACATTCCAGGGGCGTGGAGTGCTGCATGCAAGGGCAGTTCAGGATTTTAACTGGTTCTGACAGGGATATTTCATTTATTGGTCCATTTTTGGTGATTTCTGGGCTGTCTCAGGGCACTGCAGGATCTCGATAAGGAGAACGAGTGACAGCAGTTTGTGCTTAACTGCTGAATTATGGTTTCTTTGGAATTGGAAGCAGTGTAATAAAGGAGATATCGGATAAAGATCTTGAATGTTTTCCATTCCAGAAAGAAAAGGGGGAATATAATTGCTAAAATGTTTAACTCCTGGTTCCAAGTGTGCAGGTAAGGGATGGAGTAGGGAGTTACAGCAAGAGCTCATTGTCTGGGATCTTTATGGTCCCTGAGGCTGTGCTTTCCATCAGCAATTTCACTGGGAAGTGAAGGCTCTGGAAATCACTAATTGAACAATCTCCCCACTGATGCAAACTGGGAGGTTTTATCTCTAATTTGTGATTAATTCCAATTTCACCCCGGTGTGGCAGCAGCTGCGCGAGACCTCGGGCGTGGCTGGGTGACCCCGTGGTGGCTGAGAGTGTCACAACCCCTTGGAGCTGTGGTAGTAATTAAAATATCTGAGTGATCTCCTGAGCTTTCACACCCTCCTGATCTCAGGGTCAACTCTCTGCGTTCACACTGGGGTTTTTGAGAGGATCCTGCAGATTTCTTCTGTCTGAGCTGCCGCGTTTCGCCGGCAGAGGATGGAGCTGGTGAGAGCTGAGTGAGGAGTTCCAAGGAGAGAAATGGGAGATTCCAACAAGGGTTCCCAAAACTTGAAAGGTCCAAAATTAGAAAAGCAGCCAAGAAAATATCCAATCTAAGCAAAGCTGGCTGTGGTTTTAAGGGCTATGCAGGGAGAGGTTATTTACGAGGGCTCGGAGTGACGGGACACAGGGAATGGCTCCCACTGCCAGGGGGCAGGGAAGGATGGGAGATTGGGAATTGGGAATTCCTGGCTGGGAGGTGATGGGGCCCTGGCACAGGGTGCCCAGAGCAGCTCTGGCTGTCCCTGCATCCCTGGCAGTGCCCAAGGCCAGGTTGGACAGGGCTTGGAGCAGCCTGGGGCAGTGGGAGGTGTCCCTGCCCATGGCAGGGATGAGCTTTAAGGTCCCTTCCCACCCAAACCATTCTGGGATTCTCTGAAAAGCAAGAACTGAGAAAGTGGAAATTACACCATTTATTTGTGCTCAGCTCTAAAAATGTTTCAGGTGTTGGGTAATGAGCAAGTTGTGCACTTTCACTTTTCTCAGTGCTTCATTCACCTGTTTTAGGGACTATTTTTTTCCCACAAATTCCAGCACTGTGTTTTTGAGACTGTTTAAATACTAGGATATGTAATGGAGAGTTTCTCACAAGGAAAAGAGCTGTAAAATAGCACATCTTTCCTTTACAAATCGTGAATTCCTGCTGACCTGGAACAGTCTCATCATTCCATGTATCTTTTTAATCCAGGACTCCAAAACAGTGCCTTAAATTATAATCTAAAATCCAAAACCCTGTGAATGAATTACAACTGGAAGTGGATCATGGACTCAGTCTTTCACCCAGCATCATTCCTGTGATCCTCCTTCCTGGTCCATGGCTAACTCTATTACATCATGGTTGGTTTGGGGTTTACTTCACATATAATCACAATTTTTTTGTTGAAAATCTGTGATTATGTGTTAATTAAATGCTGTTATAACCCCTCTCCAAGAACTTTTAAGGGAAGTACAAGTGCACAATACCATAATCTCCAATGGGATGTGGCACAGAGCGTCTGGAGCATCTCATGGCAGATCCATTTCTCATTTTCAAGCTCTCCAGNCAGATCCATTCCTCATTTTCAAGCACTCCAGTCTGGATTCCCCAGCACCTTTTTCCATGTGCTGGGTGTCCCATGGCTGAGCCTGGTGCTGTGTGCCCTGCAAGTGTCTCCCAGTGATGCCTTGGGAAGGCTGACCTGGAACAGAGACTGGGCAGAGCTGGAGAATAAAGAGGGGATTTATTGAAAGGCCTTCAGGGTACACCTTGGGCAGGACAGGAGCCTGACCAGGGCTGCACCCAAGGTGGACCAAAAATGGTCCCAAAACAGACAAATGGTCACGAGCTCTCCTACTTCAATAAGTTTTGGTCCATTTGCACCTTGGGGTTGAATTGCCCAGTTCCAGCCCCAGCTGATGCAGTCCCACCCTTCTTGTTTTCTCCCTCCAGCCCCTGCTGGTTGTGCTCTGGGGCTGAACACTTGTCCCAGCTGTGCTTGGGGTGCAGCAGGAACAGGATTTGTTTTGTGTCCCTGCTCTGTGCAGAGCTGAGTGCCCCTGAGTGTGAGGCTGAGAGCTGCACCCCTGGGCAGCACAGAGCCTGAAACACATGGAAGATAAAACCGAAGGCATCCCCAGCAGGCAGCACCCTGTTCATATTCCTGCTTTTCCCTTTGCAGGGGGATTGGGCCCGTCGTCATCGATAGCCATCGCTGGCACCGGCCAAGCTGCCATCACCAAGACCACGTCTGTGCTCCAGGATGGTGTCATTGTCACCACCGCAGCTGGGACCCCTCTGCAGCAGGGCCAGCTGCCCATGGGGGGCGAGTTCCCCTTCGCTGGCCACGAACCCTCGCTCCACTTCCCGCAGAACAGCTCTTCAAACAACAATCTGCCACATCCTCTGAATCAGAACCTCCTCAATTCCCTGCCTCTCTCTCTGCCGGTGAATCAGCAACATCTCCTCAACCAGAATCTCTTAAACATCCTCCAGCCTTCAGCGGGAGAAGGCAAGTCCGAGGTCAACCTCAACCCTTTGGGTTTTCTGAACCCCAACGTCAATGCTGCTTTAGCCTTCCTCTCGGGTGACGTGGACGGGCAGGTTCTGCAGCCCGTGCACTTCCAGCTGCTGGCGGCCCTGCTCCAGAACCAGGCGCAGGCAGCTGCCATGCTCCCCGTGCCATCCTTCAACGTGACCATCTCCGACCTGCTGCAGCAGCAGAACGCCCCGGCGCCCTCGGTCACGCAGCTGCCGGCTCCCCCGGAGCCCCTGCCCGAGGGCGGCAGCAGGGTGGAGAGCCTCCTGCCCAACCCCATCCCCGGCTTCGCGGGCACCGACCCCGCTGCCAACCCCCTGCTCCTGCCCGCCGCCTCCGGCGCCTCGGCGCTGATGGCGCTCAACCCGCAGCTGGTCGGGGGTGTCCTGGGCTCGGGCGGCCACCCCGAGGTGGCCATCGCCACGTCCTCGCAGGCCACCGCCACCACCACCACCACGTCCTCGGCGGTGGCCGCGCTGTCGGTGTCGGCGCTGGGCGGGGGCACGGCCGTGGTGTCCATGGCAGAGACGCTGCTGAACATCTCCAGCGCCGCCGGCAGCGCCCCGGGGCCGGCCAAGCTCGCCAGCAGCTCCGTGGTGCCGCAGCTCCTGAACCCTCTGCTGGGGACGGGCCTGCTTGGTAAGTGCACTTCCTTGGGGGAAAAAAACTGAGCAGGTTCGGGGAGGGAGAATTGCAGGTTCTGGTTTTATCTTCC
>VWYO01022656.1:0-11300 GCA_013400275.1 Rhadina sibilatrix | reverse complement strand
TCCCTTCCCTTCCCTTCCCTTCCCTTCCCTTTTTTTGTTTTTTTTTCTTTGTTTTTTTCCTTTGTTTTTTCCTTTGTGTTCATTGAGAAAACATTGATCGTTCTTGTAAGAAATTTAAATCACATTCTGCTTTCATTCCATAATGTTTAATATTGATCTTGGGAGTTATTAATTCTGCCACCTAGACCTACTAAATCCCCCTGAAAATTGTGTCAGCAGTTGGATTTATTTCGTTGTTCAAGGAGCAGCAGCTCAGGAGCATCTCTGGGTCAGCTGGAGGTGCCTGTGGCAGCACAGGGTTAGTGGGAGAAGCTGTGCTGGAGATGACAGACAACCAACATCCCAAAACAAGTGATGCAAAACCCCTTAAATACAAAGTTTTTCCCTCCTGGGTGATGATTTTGTGGTTATTTTTACCAAAAAACATATAAAAGAGTAGGTACTCCTCTGTTTCTAATCTACTCCTGGTGGGAATTAAATAATAATTATATAATGCCTCACCCCGACCTAAATGGCTGCAGTGAACTCAACCTACTTGGCATTTTCCATACAAAATACATCTAACAGTGAATTCTCAAATGGAAATTTTGAGGAAAACGCAAGATTTTCATTTTAAAAAAGAAACAAAACTAGAAAACGGATGTATTTTAAGCTTTATTATTTCATAAAGTCAGGTTTGACAGTGCATTTATTTTTTAAGGGTAAAATGTTCATGCAACAAAGCGAAATTTTCATGTAACAGAAAACATTCATTCAACTTTTTCTCTAGAACATAAAAAAAAAAAACTTGTTTAGAGTGTTGTGTGACATGGCTGAGCCTTTTCTCCTTCACAGTTGATAAAAATCTCATTTTGTTTGGGGTTTAAATGATTTTCTCTCTCTCCCCTCCTCATCCCCCAAGTGAGATTCCAAGGCCTGGAATTCCACAGGAGCTCCTGCTGCCATCCCTGGCTGTTCCAGGAGTCCTGTCAGGAGAGGTGACACTAAAGACCCAAGAGTGGAGAAATAAAGAGCAGGAGAGCCCCATCCCTCGAGGATGGAGGGGAGCAGGGTTGTTTTCCAGAGGTTTTCGTGGCACTCAGAGAAACTGGAGTGCAGGGAATTGCTGAGTGGTGTCTGCCTGTGCTTGCCTTGCAGGGGAAATGTCATCTCTGAACACTACTCTGAACAACCATCAGCTCAGCCATCTCCAGTCACTCCTCAACAACAATCAGATGTTTCCTTCAAATCAGCAGCAGCAGCAGCAGCAGCAGCAGCAGCACCTTCTCCAGGGCTACCAGAACGTGCAGGGCTTTCAAGGCCAGCCCCAAATTCCTGGCCCAGCCAACAACCCAAACCCCATGGCGTGTCTGTTCCAGAATTTCCAGGTAGAAAACAGAATTGAATCAATATTCAAGCAAGTGGGCAGCTCTCAAGCAGTAAAATTCCATCCTCCAGAGTCTGGGTTTCTTTGCTGATTAAGACAGCATCGTTTATATAAATTACATGTATACTATATACAATATATTCCTTCAGTAGCTGAAGGATTTTGCAAATCAGGAGCATTTGTTATTGAAATTTTCTCCCTTTCTCCTCAGGAACTGGGTTTGGTTGCTTTGGAAAGAGTTATGCTGCATGTATTGAAAAAAAGTTCCCCAATGTGCTGACAATCACTACAGAATTTTAACAAAACTCTTTTCCATCACACAGAAATGATCCTAAATTTGTATTTAGCCCGTTCTGATAATTCAGCAGTGAGAAATAAATGCTGATAGCACTTTGCAGTAATGAGAAACTTAGTGAGTTGTTATAAGTGATGGTGTGCACCAGTCCTCTGGTGTTCCCACTGAAATGGGGTGGAAGAGCTGTGATGGGGATTGTGCAGCCTGGAAGAACAGGGATTGGAGTGAATAAACACTGACAAACTGGGCACAAATGAGACTTCCCTGCTCTCCACGTAACACAATTATTCCTATTGCAGCTTGGGTATCAAGAGAGCAAAAATAGGTGACAAAGCCAGGGTGCAGACAGGGGCTTGTTGTTCCTCAGTATTGCTGCAGAAGTGCAGGGGTGAGGAGGGGAATGCAGAGGGGGCCAGGCAGTGCTTCCACCCTTCCAGGAGGAAAAAGGAGCTGTGGAGAAGTTTCCCTGGAAAATCTCATTTCTCTGCCTGTTCCCTCTCGTGTAGGAATTTTGGTCTCTTTAGCCTGGTATTTTTTGTGTCACATTCCCAGTTTTATAAATAGTCACAGTAAATAGTTAAAGGGCTTTTGGAATACTTTCCCTGCGTTTTTTACTGTTTTTGTTGGAATGCTGTCATTGACATCGTGTTCCCTGCCTGTGGATGTGACAAGGAACAGGAAAAGCTCAGGTGTTTGAATCTGGACGTGCCAGTTTGCTGTGGCTGGGCCTGGCTTAGAGCACAGGGGTGTGGGATAAGGGGACTGGAGTCCAGGAGATCCCATGGGAGAGGCACAGAGCGAAGGGGAAAATAGGAACATGGACCAATTCCAAAAGCACAGAGATGGCAATCAGGGGTTCATTGAGGAGCACACAAGGACAGAAGCAGTGTTGGGGTCTGGGAAGGAAAGAAAGGGAATAGTTCAGAGCAGAGCTCAGGGGCTGTGGAGTTGAAGTCTCCTCCTCTGGAGATGCACAGACCCCACCTGGATGTGGTCCTGTGCTCCAGCAGGAGGCTGGGTTAGATCAGCTCAGCTGGAGAAGAGAGGGCTCCCTTGTGGCTACTTCCAGTGTCTGCAGGGGCTGCGGGGAGGCTGGACAGACAGGACAAGGAGGGATGGGTGAGGGGTGGGATCAAACTGAGAGAGGAAATTTAGGTGGGAGATTGAGAAAGAATTCCTGGCTGGGAGGGTGGGGAGGTCCTGGAATGGAATTCCCAGAGAAGCTGTGGCTGCCCCTGGATCCCTGGAAGTGTCCAAGGCCAGATTGGATGGGGCTTGGACAGTGGGACAATGGAAGGGGTCCCTGCCCATGGCACTGGGTGGGCTCTGAGGTCCCTTCCCACCCAGACCATCCTGTCTCTCTGTGTCAGAAATATTGGCCTTGCTGAGGCTGTTTAGGACTTGAGAGAAAACAGGAGCCTGCTGACACAAAGTCTGAGACGGTGGTTTTGTCTTCCTCTAAATCAGGCTTTTAATTCTCTCTCTCCTGTGTTCAGCATGAAAATCCGTACCTGGTGTGTGACCAAAAGAAATGTTCTGTAGTGAATAACCACAGAGTTTATCTGCTGACACCCAGCTTGAGTTAGAACAGCAATTCCCATCCTCTCCTCTCCTTTCCCCAGGTGAGGATGCAGGAAGACGCCGCCGCCCTCAACAAAAGAATGATCACCCAGATGGGAATGGCGCCGGTTCCCGAGAGCTCCAACACTCTCCTTCCTCCCTTCCAGGAGCCCCCCTGCGACCTGCAGCAGAGACCTGACCCACCCTTGGGCCAGCAGGCCAAGGACAACCCCAGCAACGCCGCCGCGGGCGAGGCCTCGGTGGACGCCATCTACAAGGCGGTGGTGGACGCGGCCAGCAAGGGGGTGCCGGTGGTGATCACCACGGCCGGCTCCAGCTCCAGCTCCGCGCAGCCGAGCCCCATCCCCGCCCTGAGTGCCATGAGTGCCTTCACAGCCTCCATCGGGGACCCCCTGAGCCTGCCCGGCGCCGTCGGCGCCGTCATCCACGAGGGGCGCGGCCGCGGCGCCCGCGGCCCGCGGGGCCCCAAGGCCTCGGAGCACGGCAAGGGTGCCGGGGAGGGCGACGGCTACGAGTATTACAAACAGGCCGCTTGCAACACGCCCAAAAAGCAGTGGGAAGGGGAGCAGAGCCCCGTGGGGGAGATCAACAGGTGGAAATGCGAGGAGTTCCTGGAGCGCTCCGCCCACCTCCACGGCAGCCCGTGCCGCGAGAGGCCCAACAACGCCTCGGCGCTGCCGCTGCTGCAGGGGGAGCAGCACCAGGCCCTGCTGGCGCAGCGGAACTGTCAGAGCGAGAAAACGCTGGAGGAGAATTTCAGGTATAACAATTACAAAAGAACTATGATGAGTTTCAAGGAAAGGCTGGAGAACACTGTGGAACGATGTGCACACATCAACGGGAACCGCCCGCAGCCCAACAGGGGCTTCGGGGAGTTGCTCAACGCTTCCAAACAAGAGCTGATCCTGGAAGAGCAATCCCCCAGTTCCTCCAATAGCTTGGAGAGTTCCTTAGTGAAAGACTACATCCATTACAATGGAGATTTTAATGCCAAAAGCATTAACGGGTGCGTGCCCAGCCCCTCGGATGCTAAGAGCATCAGCAGCGAGGAGGACCTGCGGAACCCCGAGTCGCCCTCGTCCCACGAGCTCATCCACTACAGGCCGAGGACGTTTAACGTGGGCGACTTGGTGTGGGGCCAGATCAAAGGACTGACTTCCTGGCCTGGCAAACTTGGCAGAGAAGAAGAGGTTCACAATTCATGCCAACAGAACGCTGAGGAGGGGAAGGTATATTTATATCTCTATGCACGTCTCTCTCTCTCTCTCTCTCTCTTTCTCCCGCCACCGGCAGGCAAATCAAAATGTTGTCTTCTTTATTTTGTCTCTTCTCTTAGCAGCATAAATGGGAGGGGGTTTTTTCGTAGCTTGCAGAGCTGAATTTCCCCTTAATTTCTTGCCAGGGCCATGAGACAGGTTAGATTTGGGTTTATGCTAAATGATTTTATGGTGTTGACAAAAAAAGTGGTTCTCGCTTACGTGGTGTGTTCAGACAAATCCCTGGCTGTGTCCAAAGCAGCTGATACGGAAATACCTGAAAGTGTTGAAACTGCAAAAAGGAGAAGTGGCCTAATCAGATCGAGGAATCTTTCATGAGTGAAATCTTGCTGATTGACACACACTTTTCACAGGAAATGCACGCACGTTTCCAACTCTAAAGGAGGTTTTGATCATCATTTAGTAATAAGGAAAGTGTTCCAATTCGCTCTTTCTTGCTAACATTCTTTTTCTTGTGTCAAAAAATCCTGTGCTTGTTGGGGAATATACAGGGAATTATCAAGGAGTTATTGGTTATTTTATTATGGGAAATATTCCCAGATCTGGTTTCCACTGCTTGTGTAACATTTTATCTTTGTAGTTTTATAAAATGCTGCACATCTTCCACCTATAAATATTTCCGAGTGCCATTTACAAAATGCAAATTGAAAAAATGCATGGGCAGAAAGGGGAGATTCAAGGAAATGGGGGTTTGTCAGCAACACAAAGAAATCAAAACTGAGGAGAGAGGGTTGGACCAAAGTGTTCCTTTCCCCAAAATTCAGCCAAGAGCAGATACCCAGAGGAGAGAAGGGACAAGAAGCTCATCCCATCCCACCCCTGCCATGCCCAGCAACACCTCCCACTGTCCCAGGCTGCTCCAAGCCCCATCCAGCCTGGCCTGGGACATTCCAGGGATCCAGGGGCAGCCACAGCTGCTCTGGGAATCTACCAGTCCCTCCCCACTGGAGCTGTAAATCCTGGATGCTCTTGAGCCACTGTGGTTTCACCCCCAGAGCAGGAGGACTTCAGTCTCCCTTGGCAGGTGAGAGTGCTGAATATTCCAGAGCTTCCCATGGTTTCATTCATCCCAGCCCCAGCCAGGCCAATGTTTCAGAGCTCATCCCTTAGGAAGCTCAGATCCCCAAGTTACAAGTCAGGTTAGGAAGTGGAGACACAGGAGAAGATCACAGACTTTTAGGGATGAAACAAAACCAGAAGAATTCCACGTTCAATATCCCTGCCAGTGGGAGTCAGGAACACAGGAACAGAATTCCCATTGCCAGTGTGCTTGTTTGGATTACCTGCAGAATCTGTGTGTGCAAACCTCTGTCAATGTTTGATAGAATTGAAGGGTTGATTTTTTTAGAACTTCTGTAAAGAGGGGAATTTTCTTAACCTGCCTTCCTGAGCAGTTCCATGTTTCCTCCCTGATCTGTGGATACCAGAAGGTGCTGTTGGTGTTGTGCAAACCTCCTTTGCTGTGCTGGGGGTTTCTGTGCATTGTATGGAAACTGTGGGATGTTCAATCCAGTGGCACCCATTTTATTGGATACTGAAGCACAAAAACCAGGGAAAGCAGATCCTCGGAATGCACACAGCAAGGTGGAGACCAGTCCAAGTTCTCCACGAGGAATTCCCACATCATGGATCACCTCTGGCATCAGATCACCTATAATTCATCATTTTAAATTTAAAAAGGAAAGAAATGTGTTTCATTCCTTCATCAAGAAGTGCAGAGTGATCAGCCATTCCCAAGGGCAGGAGTAGAGGGTGGAAGGTGGGATCCACAGGGAAAAACCCACACCAAACCTGCAGCAATCACCTGGAAACCCACAAAGAAATAACCTTGAAAACCAAATGTTCTTCAGGAATTCTGCACCAGCTCGTGGTGGGAGTGATCTGCAGCACTTGGGGAAATTCCTTTTTCTCTGGAGCTTCCTGAAAACATCTTTTACTTTGTGTAACCAGACGTGAGCCTCCTGTGTTGTATTAATTTGCTGTTGGGATTTGTACCTTCTCTGGTCTTTTGATTGTTTATGATTTGATTTTTGTTGCCATTTAAAAGACTTTGGGCAGTCAGGTGTTGAATGGAATAATGGATCTGTTTGGAGGATCCAGACAGGAGGAGGAGGAAGATTGCACTTCCTTTCCTTGGTTTTTAGCCACTGGAAATCAGAGGACCCAAGGAAGTGCAGCAGAAACTTGTGGGAAGAAAAGGAGAAAGCCTGAATCGAATCTCAAACCAGAGGAGTTGGATCTCATCAAGCAATTAATTTGATTATTACCCACCCTGGTTATTATTCATCACCTAAACAGGAGCAGAGCAATCAAAGGTTTTGTGGGAGCTTTTCATGGTGAATTTTAACAGGGCAACTCCTGCTCTCAGTGTGACTTCCCAGGGGTTAAACTGGGCTGATTAAGCTGGGCTGGTTAAACTGGTCTGGTTAAACTGGCCTGGTTAAACTGGGTTGGCTAAACTGGGCTGATTAAACTGGTCTGGTTAAACTGGGCTGGTTAAATTGGGATGATTAAAATGGTTTGATTAAACTGGGCTGGTTAAACTGGGCTGGTTAAGCTGGGCTGATTAAACTGGTCTGGTTAAACTGGTTTGGTTAAACTGGGCTGGTTAAATTGGGATGATTAAACTGGTCTGGCTAAACTGGTCTGGCTAAACTGGGCTGGTTAAGCTGGGCTGGTTAAACTGGGCTTTTCTGGTTCTGCAGGTAAAACAGGGAGGATTCCTCCCATCTGTGTGTGTGATTTGGTGTTCACTGCCCTGGTGTTGATACTGATGATTATTAATTGGTTATTAATTGTTATTTCTGTTGGAGTTGCTTTCCATACCCTGGTTTGTAGCAATTTGATACTTGCACCCAAAAAACCCAAGTGGGTTGTTTTTTTTTTTGTGTATAACCATCACAAAATGCCAATAATTTTTTTGTTTTTTGTTACTTTAAGAGGTCCTTTGTTTCCCAAACATGATATTAATTCTTGATAACATTGTTTACACTGAACTTTGCAATTTCTCTCCTGGCAGCCCTTGGCAGTTTGTTCCTTAGATACACATTTCTGTCATGGATGGGAATAATTCTTTTTTTCTCATGTCTGTGCTTAGAAAAGCTCCCCAGGTTCTCAGTTTTTTCTGAATTTGTATTCTTCCAAAATCCAGTGAGGGGGGAGGGGTTATTGGAAATATTTGCATGAAAAGTGAGCAGGTTTTAAGGGAAAAACATTACAATTTGTGGCATAATTGAATTTATTTCATGCAAATTGAAATCTCTGCTCCTCGAGTGCAGATTTCTCCATCAATGACTCCTGGAAGTGCCTGAATCAGCACATTCCCAGTTTCTTTAGCACAGGTGTGACTTCAAGACACTGAAATTTGGCCTAAATGTGTAATTTTGGGCCTTATTTTGAGAGATTTTGGCAACTGCTCACTCATTACCTCCACCTTGTCACGTCCACACATCAGATCCGTGGTGAATATAAATTATTTAGGAATTGGAAAGCTGAATCTGGAGGGAATTTGCATTCCCATTTCATTTCCAGGTTGGGTATAGGCACACACTGAAATAATTTGTATTTATGTAAAATGTCAAGTAAGATGTAGCAAAGCAACAGGAATTGGACCATTTCTTTTCTTTAGGTTGATGTGTTCTAAAGATCTGATTTTGTTGTTTTTACCAGCAGGAATGACTGAGCCAGCTCAAAATAATAGAGTGAAGTGGCTTCACGTTTTGAGATGCAAATGATGAAATTATAGAGATGTTATAATTAATTTTCTGCTTTTGTTGTTTACGCTGGGACACCACACAGTGGTTGAAATTGTTTATAAATTAAAAAAAATTCAAGATTGAAATTCCCAATTCTCTTGAGCACGTGCCCAAACTCATCCCTGATCGCTAAAGAAAAATAATTTAAAAAAAAATTAAAAGAACTGATTTTTAAGACAAATAAAGAAGCTGGATAAAGCTCTGCTGAAGATTCCTGGGCTGAGAAGGCAAATAAGGATTTCCTGCTGGAATGGGAATGAATTTGGCCGTGCCATGAGTTGAGCAGAGACCTGCAATTCCTCAGCCAGGTGATGGAAACACCGGTGTAAAAACGAGACCATCAGTCCCATTTTCCACTCAGAATTCCAGGTGTAAAATCCATGTGAGTGCAGAGTGGGAGAATTCAGCAGCCTTGCCAGGAAAGGGCTTTTAAAGATTCTTCTTAAAAGATTCTTCCTAAAAGATTCTTCCTAAAAGATTCTTCCTCTTCTTGGTTCTGTTGCCCCAAATGCGGCGGCTTCGCCTTCCTGTCGCTGCCGCTGAGAAATTCCAAGAGGTGGATAAATGTGGGAGGGCTGGGGGAGCTCCAGGCGTGGTTCCTGCCCTGCTGGAGGGGGAATTCCAGTGCAGGAGAGGTGGGATTTGCTGCTCTGGGTAACGAGGTGTGGTGTCCATCCCTTCCCCAGGTGGAGCCGGAGAAGCTGAAGACACTAACGGAGGGGCTGGAGGCGTTCAGCCGCGCCAGGAAAAGGAACAGGAAGTGAGTCCATCCTGCCTCCCCACAGAATTCCAACCATTCCCTTTCTCTGCTGCCCTTCTGGGCCAGCTCAGCCAAGCTGAGGGGTTCATTCCTCGGAATTCCTCACGTTGCTTCTGGGATCTGATGTGGGATGCTCTGTAAATATGGCAGCTTCTGGGGGGATTCCTGAGCGACAGGGAAAAAGCCACTCCATCAAAGCTGTGCTGGCCAAACCAGGCTTTTAACCACGCCTGACCCCTCCCTTCCCCTGGGACAGCTGAGCACAGCTTTATTCTGAGGAATTCCCTTCATTCCCACTGCTGAGAGGTGTTGCAGGATCTGTGGGGTCTGGCTGGCCTGAGCTCTGGGTCACACCTGTGTCAGCTGCTGGGTTTATCCACCTTCCACCTTTCAGTGACAAATGCCAGCAGAGGAAAACTGTGGGACAGCAAGTATTGGGATGTGAAGCATCTCAGGATGGGCAAAAAGAGGAAAATTACTGAATTTTGAGGGGGAAAAAAAAAACCTTATCTGAACATCTTAAAAAGGATGACAGAGGAGAAATTGTGCTGTGATTGGGTTTGTTCTATGGTGGTGCTTCTTTACTGTCACAGGGAAAGTGTATTCTTAAATCTGTGAGAATTCAAACTCAGCTCTGAACAACCACAGGCTGAAAGGGATTAAATAATTCCCTCTCTTCCCCTCCTTTTAAGGGGTGAGCTCTGCTTTTATCTCTGTGTCCCACGGGGCCAGGGAGAAGGAATTTTTATACCAGTGAGAGTGGTGGTGGCTGGTTTTACCAACATCATCCTCAAAATACCTTCCTGGGTTTTAAGGGAACACAGCAGGGCTTTTGGCGACTTCCCAGTTATTTATTCATGTCCCTGAAGTGAAATCAGTGGCTGAAGGACAGCAGCAGCAGATTTAAAGTGGATAAAGCTGACACAAACCACTGCTTTACAGCCCTTACAGAGGCTCCTCTCCACATTTCCACTTATTTCCTGGTTCAAATCCTTTGGTGGACTTTTCCTGGTTTCCCCATGCCCTGCTGTAGATTTAGCTGGCAAAGTTCATGGGTTTCTTTCTGGTTGGTGATGTGCTGGTGGTTTGAGGTCCAGGTTTTTTTAAGACATTTAGGGTTAAATGTAATTGCTGCACTCAGAGTCCTCATCACACAGGCCCAGAGTTGGTTCAGCAGAGCAGGATTGGCATCCAAGGCCTTGAGATGATGTTCACATTCCAGAACTCCATGAATTCTTGGTGTCTCAGTTCCATCTCAGCCACCCTGTTCCTGCTGGAGCCACGGCCCTGCCTTGCACCCCAGGCCGTGGCACAGATCCCTCAGCTCTCCAGCTGTGCTCCCCTGGAGCTTTCCCAGCCCCTCCCCTGATCCAGCTGTGCTCACCTGGAGCCTTCCCTTCCCAGCCCCTCCCCTGATCCAGCTGTGCTCACCTGGAGCCTTCCCTTCCCAGCCCCTCCCCTGATCCAGCTGTGCTCACCTGGAGCTTTCCCAGCCCCTCCCCTGATCCAGCTGTGCTCTCCCCAAGCTCCGTGCTGATCCCTGCCCCTCTGAGCAGGAGCCTTCCCAGTCCCTCTGCACACAGAGAATCTTCCAGGGCTCATCCCCCAGCCCCAGGGGCTCCTCCTGGGCTTTCCTGCTGCTCTGGCCATTCCCAGATTCCTCTTTGGTCAGGGATGTGCCACTTCCATCCCCTCCATTCCATTCCATCCCCAGCAGTGCTGTTCAGGTGTTCCAGGCTGGAGTCACCTCTGCTCTCCCTCCTGTTGGACACAGGCAGGGCTGGACAGAAGTGCAGGAAGGGAAGGTCTGGTGAAGGTCCCACTGCCTTCCCAACTTCCAGGGTTGGTTTAGATTGGATGCTGGGCAGGAATGTGCCCCTGGGAGGGCAGGGAGGCCCTGGCACAGGGTGCCCAGAGAAGCTGGGGCTGCCCCTGGATCCCTGGCAGTGTCCCAGGCCAGGTTGGACATTGGGGCACCCTGGGACAGTGGCAGTGTCCCTGCCCCTGGCAGGTTGGGCTTTGAGAGATGGGCTTTGAGGCCCCTTCCAGCCCAAGCCATTCCAGGATTCTGTGGTTCAAAGGAAAGGGTTTTCATTGGAGGTGTCTCTGGGAGGGACAGGCCTGGTGTCCCTCATGGCAGACATGGTTCCCTCATGGCAGACATGGTTCCCTCATGGCAGACATGGTTCCCTCAGGACAGACATGGTTCCCTCAGGACAGACATGGTTCCCTCGTGACAGACGTGGTTCCCTCAGGACAGACATGG
>VWYO01022611.1:0-22250 GCA_013400275.1 Rhadina sibilatrix | reverse complement strand
AAAAAAAAAAAAAAAAAAAGTCCCACGGGAAAACAAAAAAGAAGCCTAGGAAATGAGCCGCTCCGCTGATGTTTGGGTTGATGCTTAACGAGCATCTATAGGATGGTGTAGAAAAGAGAAAGAAACATAATCCACATGCACATTGCCCTAAATTAACTGTATTTTCTTCGCCTTCCCTCTCCATAGTACCAGCATGCTTTTGCTCAGGGTTGCATTAGCACAATCACCAGTAATTACAAGCGTGTGTACACTGGGAGAATGAAGATTGGGAAGGTGGGAGGTAGGACGTGATTCCCCTTTGGAGCAATCAGGACTGGGAAAGGTTTCAATCCATGCAAACGGTACGTTGATCATATTTAATGGGCTGGTTAGGCTGGCGCAGGAGCCGAGGTGCCATTTCAGCGCAAGTTTGCTCTTTTCAGGCGAGAAGGGGAGGCGGGGGGAGGGACGGAAGGACAGCGATGGAAGCGGCCACGGCAGCTGAAGTTGCATTCGCTCCGTCCAGCGCCCCAAGGGAGCACAGCTCAGGGGAGAAGGCGCTTCCTTACCACCGACACCCTTTTGTGGGGAACGGGGCGGGAGGGGGGGNGTGCGGAGGAGCGGCCCCCGCCCGGCCACTCGCTCCGCCGGGGATGCCGCGCCCGGGGACACCCCTGCCACCCCGGGGACAGCCCCGACACCCCGCTGCGCCGCCGCCAACTTCTCCAGAGCGAGCCGACTGCTCCCTGCCTTTCCGTGCCCGCTCCAGCAGCCTCGGCCCCGGCAGCGGGGCAGCCGCTCCCCCTCGGGGCTTTTCCCGGGGGAAGGTTCCCACCGGGAGTTTCCACCCACGACTGTGGCCCAGGGGGGGTGGCGGAGGTGGCAGCCGTGACAGCCGGCGGCTTCAGTGCTGGGAGTCGCGACTCCTGCCGTTCCCAGCTCCATCCTGCCCACGGATCGGGGACAGAGCCCCCCACACATGAGGGTGACAGCGACAACAATTACTGTCATCGTTCTCCCTAACACTCCGCACAGGAGGCTCCATTTGCTCCATGAGCGGCTCATAATTACGGATTTTAAAAACTTTCTTCCTTCTCACTAAGTCCTCTCTGCTCCTCTTCTTCACTGAAAAAAATCTGCGGGGTTGCTGAAAAAACTCTAACCAACAACGCATGGTGGGGAGGGATGGGAGAAATACTGAGATCTGCTGTGGCCTCAGTTGCTGCTCCTCATTCGGGCACACAGACACAGAGCCCTCCTGACGAATTCCACAGCCCTAGCTGATATCTCAGAATTGTTCACAGACCTTTGCAGTAGATATTGTTAGAGAATAAAATCGGTTAATCAAAACTTTAAAAAAGACAGTCTTTTGTCTTTATGACAGTCTTTATGACATCTGGCCTGAGATTAATTATAAAATGGGCATCACAAGTACACAGAGGTGAATGGAGTGTTTTAAGATTTCAGTGCTTTTTGGGATAGCAAAAGGCAAGGTTTCTCAGAAGATGCAATCTAATCCACAGTGGTCTCTTCCTAAAACCAGATGATAACAGAAGGACAAAAATGAAGATGTGAAAATGGGCAAATGCATCATGTCAGTGACTGGTGGGAGAGGGGCAGAAGGATGCTTTCAGCCTTACACTACTGATACATAAAAAAATAGTTGATCAAATAATGATGGACACTGGTTTGTTTGGTTTTGTGGTTTTTTTTTTTTTTTTGGTTGTTCAACAGTGCATATCTTTGCTATGACCTAATGATATGTGTGCTATTGAACTTCACAAAATGCATTCATGCTTCCCTTGGCAGGTCTAGGTGTAGGAGTTGATGACTAACAAAAGTAATATAGATTAGAATCAATTCCCCTTATCTGGTGACAAAAAATAACATCGTGTCAGCACTGTGTACATCCTAGCGTCAAATGACACAATATAATTTGATTAGTTGAATAAATAATCAGCTATATAGGTCACCTACTTGTAAATTAGATTACCCTGCTTGGGTACAGGCAGCACCTGATTAAGAAACAGCTTCTCTCTGTGTCACTCTAGCTTCTCTTTAGAAAGAGCATCTAATATTTTCAAATGCAAGGGCTTTTGAAAATGCTTTTATAATTTGCAAAATCCTATATGTGTTTTCATGTTTGCATGTAACATTTATGCAGTTTGTGCTGATGATGCCACCTTTACTACCAAAGCTAGCTGACTTGTCCCTGAGTATTTGCAAGTTGTTTGTCTGAGTATTTGCAAGTTTTAAATGATAGCCCATGAGCTGTGATCTGAAATAAGGATAGCTGAAATACAATCTTTTTGAAAACTAGGCAGCATACATTTCCATAAATGATTTTGTCTAGCCCACTCAGACTGCACACCCATATGAATAACAGGAATGTGAGAAAGAATAAAGTGTTAGATAAGGGAGCATGGAAACATTTAAATTCTGAAGTCCGCTCTGAGGAAGATCATCAAATCTCAAGATAAGTGTGTTGGCTTTTCAATGTAAACCATTATGTCACGCTACAGAAACAGGAGAAAGCTCTAAGTATGTGGGAAGGCTTTTAAGGGTTGGCATCTCTGCTGGGTTTGAATCTTTTTGTAATACTCTATTGGCCAGAGAGATTTCTGAAAAACTTTCTGGTGTTTTCCTTTTTCCATAACTTGTGAATTTTCACAAATTAAGTAAGCAACATGCCGGAATATGGTTTCTTTTCAGACCATATGGGTTATCTCATATAGTGTAGCCTGGGTTAGAATCATTCAGAGATGTGTAGAAATCAGGAGGAGGAAAAAAACCGTGCAGCCTATAATGGATACTTGGTAAAGAGGTGCTATTAAAAAGGAAGAAAAAGGGGAGTTTGATAAAACAGATAGGAGACTGAGCCACTTGAGTAGTGAGAGAATGGTGGTAAGGGCAAAAAGGTGAAACAGAGATGATGGGAAGGGAGATTACGTGGACAGAGAGAGAAGAGGCCTGTTGTGTGACTGTGGAGAAAAGAAGTGTTTCGGAAATGAGTTCACAGAAATTAGCAAATGAAAAATAACAGCCTTTATTTTACATGAAGGATTATGCAGGGTAGTATTTGTAAAAATGGCTGGAGACTCTGAGTAATAGAACAAGATTCTGAGGATTTTGGTATATCAGACCTGTGGATCCTGTCTAAAACTGCTTTTCTTTGAAAATAGAATAAACCAAAAGTTTGTTTGAGAAGTTTCTAGGCATAAAGGCTAATTTCTGATATGGCAGTGTTGCTCTCTTTGGATGCACCATTAATAAAATGAAAGAAAAATATATAATCCTTCCCTACTTTTCTTTCTAAGACCTCCAGAGCCATGTGTCACATTATTGTGTATCTGTTATGTACATATTTTATAAATAAAAGGCACACCTTTTAGTTTAAAGTGCTTACAATGTGACCATAAAATAGCATACAGTTTCAAGTATGCACATTTGACTCCTTTGCTCATGTCACCTGATAGCCTTTTCATTTAAGGTAAACCAGAATGGCAGTGGCATTAACTTGCTGGTTTTGTTGTTTTGGTTTGTGTTTTTTTTCTCACCATTGAGAGTTATAAAATGGTGGGATGGTGATAGGGGGAGTGACTCAGATAAAATTTATAAGGCACCACCTTTGGGTCGCAAAGATTTACCTAAGGAGTGCAATAATGCTCCCAACTCATGATTTTCTACCATTATAGCAAAATGTCTATCATTGCTGGGATCAAAATCAATTGATCAGTCAATCATCCTGCCTGCCTCTGCCTGCTAACAGGAATGATACTGCAGAATCTGTTCTTACCCCTCTTTGTGAGAATAAAGAAAGAGTTTTGCTTCCCTGTTTGAAATCTGTTTCCTGAATGAATGTACCAGCTTTTCTGTGCGTGCATGTGCATCTATTTCTGTGTATAGAAACATAGAATCATTTAGTTTTGAAAATACCTTTAAGGTTGTTGAGCCAAGTGTGTACATTTCATAGTCACATATGGAACTGTACAGATATATCCATGTAGATCTGAAAACTGTTTGCACACCGCTATTCTCTCCCTGAACACAGAGCTTGATTTTAAAGTAACATCCAACCATGCATTCCTCTTTTCAAAAATGATTCTCCTGACAATCTGGGCAGCTGATTGCAGTATCTATCCATGACAGTAGTTGTGCTGTGTTTTTCCTGTCAGATGCAGAGAAATATTTCTGCTTGAAAGATCCATCTTTCCTCATAGTGGGAGATTTCTTGTATATACATATTATTTTGTGTGCTCTCAAAGCAAAAAAAATGCATCTATATAATGTGCTACAAGCACATTTTCCAAATGTAGAGTCTGATTCAGAGTCACTATTAAATTCATAAGAACGATGAATTCAATCCATTAGGTAAGTTTCTCTTAATTTTACAAATACTTCATACGTTAGGTTTGCACTTAAACTAGAGAGGAACAGAGACATACACAAACAGAGGGGAGGTGAGCCAGAAGGTTGAGACGAACCACACATCTTATGGCTAGAAAAATTTTCCATGATGGGCAGGCAATTTTAGAGTCAACATCAGTATGGTTTCTGACATTCCCCTAAAGCACCTGGTACAGGTCAATGCCACAGACATTGACAAGTAAGCCAGAAAACTGTCCTGTGCCAGCAGAACAATTTGTATGTCTTTCTGTTCTCTGGCAAGGGTGCATTACATCTGTACATCTCTAGTGCTTCCTCTTATCTGCTTGCCTGTCTCTGCTTTTCCATGAGAGAGCAATATCAGCTCTGTATAAACCAGTACAAGTTGCTCTCTTTGAAACAACCTTCATTTTATTTAGTTGTGGAGGAGACTCCAAAAGGGAGAGGGAAGGTGCACAGGGGCAGGAGTGACTGCTGTGATGACAATGCTGTCCTGCAGGTCCATCCTTCTGTGCATCAAATTCCGCCTGCAACACAAGTATTATCACTTCACCGCAACACAAGTCTGATTGCTGAGTTTCACCACGTCCCTGATCATGGAATAGGGCTAACACTCTCTTGTGTTGCAGGTACTGGACATTAATTCATGCTCCAAAGGCAGACACTGCGTGAGTATGGACAGTGCCATGCTGTGAAGCCAGGCACTCCTGTCAGGAAAGGAAGAGCTTGTCCTCTTAGTTTGTCACCAAAGAGCTGATTTATGCCACAGGTTTGCTTTTGAGGGAAAAAGCCCCTCCTTTAAGCCTTGCTGCAAGACACTGACATGCAGGAAAGTCAGGTAGTCTTGTTGTGTTATTTCCATGTACTTGAAATCCATATAATTTATTTTAGTGTTCAAAAATAGGATAGGTGAGGTGATGCCACATACGTGTTCTTTATTGCCTGTTTCATTAGCTGAGTTGTTTGGGCCCTGTTGTTTTCAGTGAAAGATTTTGTATTTGACACATGATGCTAATATCAGTCATTAGGTACAACTGCCTGTGATTGGTGCTCTATAAATACCTGTGCACAAGTGGTTTGTGATTGTTGCTGTGTAAATACCTACCAGAGATAGCCCTGCACTGACCAGGAAATGAACTGGATTGTCCTACAAGAAACACCTAGAAGTGTTAGTAGGTAATGAGAGAAAACTGTTCTAACTCCTTTGCAGAAGTAATGAAGATGGTTTCAGGGACAGGTGCCCTCACTGAGGGACCCTACAGGTGCTGCTCCTAGTTTCAGACTCCTGGAGCTTTGTCTGGCTTCCAGGTAGAGTGATATCAATGGACATGCACAGTGTGTTTTCTCCACTGGCTATTCCTACCTGAGGGCACCAGACCAGAAAAGATGGTGTGCTGGAAATCTTGGTGTCATGTGGCTGAAGTAACTACTCAAAGGGACTTCTGCCATGGCAGATCACTGAAGTGTGGAGTTTGCCCATCCTTAGCCTCATTCTGCTGTCATTGTTTGACAGTTTGTGCATACCCTCTAGTGCCTTTCAAAAATATCTTCAAATGCATATGTAAAGCCTTTACACACAGACTGAGTAGTCTGTGTTGGGGATTGTTTACAGTCCAGGTTCACATTGTCGTTGTGGTAGGATTTTCCCTTTTTGCATCAAGAATACAAGGTAAAACCACTCACATTATTGGTTCTTTTTGTAATTTGACAGAGAGATACATTCTTAACCCAGGAACCATGGATCATACCTCCAGGTGAATGGAGGTAAGAAAAAAAAGTGAGAAAAAGGTTTTCACTCTGTTGATACAACTTACAACTTTGCTGAGTGAAATTTCAGTCCAGGCCATGTGAAGACAGAGGCTCAACTTCAGGCTCATTGGATAGTTAAGACAAGCTCTGAGGGGCTCCTACATAAACAAACAGGACCTTCAGTGCTGGTGTGTTAGTCCAGCCAGGAAACTGTTCTTGGGTTGGCTACTCAGGCTGTTGGGAAAGCTGTCTTGAATTCAGTTGCCGAAAGAAAAATTTAGTCCTTGGAGAGGTGTTGGAGGTTCGGAAGTCCAGGCATTTCAGATGTATGAAGAACAGCAATGTCTTAAACATTGATAAGACATGTTTAAGGAAATGTTCCATGAAAAGGACAAGCATACCAATGCCCCTCTGATTTGCATTTGCACAGGGGCAAATATATTCCTGCTCACAGAAGCCGGCAGTCTGATAGCCCGAATTATGTGGACCTGCTGATTTCAATGGGAACTGCATCCTGATATAATATAGAATCAAATTTGGCTGTTACATCAGATTGGTGTAAGTTACAGTAATTTTGAACATCTGTTGAATCACAATTAAGTATGATTATGTACTTCACCCCCTATAGTAATTTCCTTGCCTAATTACATCCAACCACTTTGCATGCCACTTTTGAATTTGTGCAGGTATATTTCTGAGTCAGTACTCCTGTAGCTCCAAAAATGTGATGATGTTGAGACAAGAAAGTACTTTTTTAAATTAAGAGCAATTTACAACATGTTACACTTTCAACATTCAATTAAATAATAAAGATATGAGAATAAAATCCTTTTGCAACTCCAGGGAGCCACTGATGGAGTAATCTGCAAATAAGATTAAAAGATTTCAGTACAACTAAGATTGCCTTTCATGACCTTAAATGTCATCCACATCAGATTTAATTCCAAACACTGAATTTTTCCTTTTTCATTAGTCAATCCAGGAAAGAAATGATAATGCTTTATCATGATGTACAAGATGTGTATTAGTATGTGAATAATAATTTGTTTTCTAGAAATACATACTGCTTGGTTTATATTTCCATTTCAACAGTAAAACCTTTGCTGTATAATATATGTAGAGCTCCCACCTGCAAACATGATTATTCTGCACTGTTGACATCACATTATTATGCAATCAATGCTTTGGCATGACTTGCATTTTTTTTAGTTCCTCTGGAATTTTGCTACCTTATAATTCTGCTTGAATAAAGAAACCTTTCCTACTTTCCTACTATCCAAGTGCATTTTTGGTTAGTAATTACACATTTCCACATGAACAGCATATCTGATGGAAGAACTATCCCTCTCTCCCCCCATATATCACAAAGATGATTTGGCCTAAGTAAAATTTCAGTAGTGTATGAGAGATTCTGAAGGGGGAAGGAAGAGGAAGAATTTTTTGTTCACTTGGTATTCAAACAACCATTTAATATGAATTAGTTTCACAGACAACCTAATCTTGGGCTGTTGTACTGCTGAGCATATTATCTGAAAGAATTTAACAAAGTCTCCTACAGTATTATCTGAGTTCAGGCTGAAGGGCTGTTACCAGAGTTTCCAGGTGGACCAACTGGCAAAATTGTATTAGAAGTGAACCATAAGAGGGTTTACTCAGATTCTTTTAAAGGAAAGGTTCAGAAATCTATTAGACTCACTACCAAAACTGATTGCTTTTAGTGGGGTATGGGTTTGTATCCTTTTGTGTTCTAAGCAAACAGCCAAGCTTAGTCCAGCATTATATATTTCCAGCTTGTTTAGGAAAGCTGGCAGCATCAAACCACCCAATTGAAAAAGCATCAAGTTTCAGAATTCCCCTGCAAGATATCAGTTACCGAGACCTCCATTTCTAGTAGGAGGCTAGTAAGGCAAGGATATGAAAAGATGTCAGGAGTCCCATCCTTGCCCTTGGGAGCTTAAGTCACTTGTATTTCTAATAGGATTTTCCCCCATGGGCAACTCTCCATCGGAACCATACCTGTGATTTAATTAGGATGTATCAAACCAGAAGATTTTTCATTAATGTTATTTTGCTTTGATAAATAGGTGTTCTCTGATAAGGCTTGGTCAGAGCATTCTTTGCCAGTGTTGGTGACCTCAGTTCTTGTACCCGTTACAAAGAGCTGTAATAAGTTGTATTCAGATACTACAGCTTTCATCAACTCCAAGCATCTGGAAAGCTGCTAGCCTATGTTGGATAACAAATACAAATGCAACATTTCTGTTTGGTGAAGTTTATGCTTGGGCCAGATGTATAAGAGCTCCAAAATGCAGTAACTGACGTGAAATTACATAGATAAGGTAGTAATGAAGTCTGAGTTAGGACTTGGGTTTTCTGTCTCCTGCAAATAGTCTCTAATGCTTGCACCTATATTTATGTACTACAACTTTAGAGATACTTTCTTTGATCATGTTTGATACATGTTTGGTGAATCCTAACGCTCCTAGTGACACTGTGATGCTCCTAAATCTCACAAACTAATATTCAAGCAATAACCAATTGCTTGCAGGTAGACTGACCTGATTTGTTTAAAGCAGGATACATAATTCTGAAGCAACATTCAAAGACAACTCCTTGGCTGGTGACAATCTATGAAAGATATGTGTTTGCAAACATTACTTACTGAACTGAATTTCATGACAATTTTATGAAATACTTCAGCATTGGTCTTCCTGTGGCATTTTAGATGAGACTGAGGTTAGATGTTAAGATTGCTCTTTTTCAGTGACAATTAGTGATCAATATACCCCATGGATTCATGGGGTATATTTTCAGAGATACCAAGGACATAGAAATTCCACAAAATCACAGAATCACTAGTTTGGAATTGACCTCCAAGATCATTGATTCCAACCCATGCCCCAACACCTCAACTAAATCATGGCACTGAGCGTCACATCTAGTCTTTCTTTAAACACATCCGGGGTTGGTGACTCCACCACCTCCATGGGCAGATCATTCCAAACATTTTCCTTTTACTGTAAGGCAGACATTAGGAGTTGTGTCACCTGAAGTTCAGCCTGGATTGTCACCAAAAGACCACTCTACTGACACTAACCTGCTCCCTTTATCTCTACCCAAAAGGTAGAGAAGCAAAGTCAAATAAGGATGTTTAGTGCCATCTACTAATGACACTGTTAAAATAGCAGATTAAGTAACTTTGTGCCCTCTTTTTGCCCTGTTATATTCACATGGAGTTCCAGAAGTTCTCAGTAACCTGTAAAACCTTGTGTTTTGGAGCCTCCCTTTGTCTTGCTTTCTTTGGTATGTGGTACTCACTCCAGCAGCTGAAATTATATGGGAAGTGTTATCAGAATGGAGAAACCAGACATTTTCTGCAGAGGACATCCAGCTGTGAACAGTTCAGAAGTTATTTTCATCAGAATGTGTTCATTTCTTTCTCTTTTTCTTCAGTATAGGTAAAACGGAAATATGTGGTTTTTGGAAACCAGTGGTGTAACTGGTTTTCAGTTACACACTGCTCAGGCTGTGATATATGAAGTTTCAAAAAAGGAATCAGCAGTTTACTTGTAAGCGCAAGAGATCAGAGCTCTTACACATGTTAATACAGAAGGTCTGCGTAAGATTTCATGGCAATGGGAAAAAGAATTTGATTCTTTTTGGGACCCACCTCCAGTCACCATGGGTGAAATACAAATCCTATGTGAAGGATATGCATCAATTTCCTTAATGAGAATAGTAGAGATGCACCACAGCATGGAACTGAAAGCAAATGAGCAAAGTTGCAAAGGATACAAAATCTCCCTTTCACAGGAAATTTCAGGATTTCAGGATTTATTTTGCTTCTGAGGCAGAATAAAATCAAATCTCTTTAAGTGATATTTTCAAAACAATTTCATTTTAGACCCCAGTCTTTAATCTCAATTTAAAATATAACACAATCTGAAGGAGTAATTTCAAAATGAAAAATGGAGTCACTGTTCTGAAAAGGTTAATGTGGGGTACTTTAACCTTACCAAAGGAGTTGTAATTGTTTTCCAGATTTTGTTGAAGTTGACACTTTCTCAGAAGAGCTTTGTTTTCAATCAAGCAGCAGTTTTCCACTGAAAAAACATTCGGTTGGAAAAGTTCCACTCAAGCTAGATGAAGCATGGGAGGTTTGCAGATAAGGAGAATATAATTAGCTACAATAGAAATTTTGTCAGAGGGCTGAGGCTAAGAGCTCTCATGCACCGAGTAAATACTACTGCACTCCTGAAAACGGGACAAGCAACTAGGGCTGTTATTTTGCTTCCCTTCCAAAAGGTTGCTGCTGCTGTACTGCATCAGTGTCCTCCCTGCCTAATCACACTGATTCTACACTGATACAGTGGGCATGAGAAAAAACAACTACTTGCTGGGGACCTATTTTTGGGAGAAAATCTGAGCATATGCTCTGCTTTTGCAGAGTGTTAGCAGTTACACTGAGGTCCATCCCAGAGGATGTTTCTCACAGCAGGAGTTGGGAGACAGCAGCAGCACTGCTAAACTGCCTATGGTCTGCTCTCTCAGACATCTCTTTCTCAAGATGTGATCTCATAAGATACCATTGAGGCTGCTGGGATGACAAAGCATGGATTTATGCTGACAAACAAAAGCCAAAATGGAAAACGTATCTCCTAGAAATACTGCACAAATATAAATGAAAAAATATTTATCTTCGGGTTGTTATTCAGAATCGTCATCCACTTTTTAAAAGGTGAAATGATGCATTGATGTGCAGGTCTGCATCATATTTTGCTAAGGCAGGAATCACTGCTTTAAGGCAAACTTCTTAATCTTGTTGATTTTTACAAGGGCATATACCTATTCCTGGAATGTAAGAAAGATCTTCCTTTACAATAAAGTAACACATGCAAGTTGCCAAGAAGCATCAGAAAGGAGCTGGGGTAGAAGGCAAATAATTTCCTCTACTAGGAGAAGCAGCATAGTGGAGACGAATTGTCCAAAAATGTTATTCAATTTCTCACTCAAAGTCATTTAGCTAGTGAGAGTCAAATCCCATTTTGATATTGAAAGGGTAGGATGACTTTTTATTAAGGCAAGTATGACTCTGCTTGTTTATCATTATTTCTGCCAAAACAAAATCTTCAGGGTGAAGATTACAATATTCCAATTAGTATCACACTTTGCAAGGAAAGCATCCAATCATTGTGAGAAAATTGTGTTTCTCTATTAAACTAGCTGTCTGTGGAGGCTTGGTGTTTATTTTGATTTACTGCTGGCATAAAATCGGTGCCAAAAATTTATGTAGGTTCCAAACTCAGTAGAGAAAAAAATATTCACCAAAAGCTATTAAACATGAAACTGTGGCCCAGGATGCTTCAAGCCACAGGCTGCTGGAAGATGTGTTACTATGTCAAGAAAGTGTAACCAAGGGTTTACCTAACTTTCTTCCCTAAGCATCCTTTCTCTCTGGTGAAGACTGAAATGACAAAGTTAAAGCTGTATCTTAATAGGCAAAGTATTTTTTAGTGTGGCCGCAGAAGGCAGTCCTTGGAAATCTGAATATTCCTACCTTAGGCAGCCACTGATCTGTTGCTATATCTTCAGTGATGTGTTTTTGTGCTGGTGAGGTGCTCATGAATGCAACAACAGGTTGTTGTCCTGCTCCTTGCCTGCAGAAGGGCAGTTGATTGAATACGTGCTGCAAGTATGTAGCAGTGCAAAGGAAACAAAAATAACAAGGAGACCAAATCCAAAACAAACAAACCAACCCTCAAGTTCTTGAAAGTGCATTTTCCTAAAAAAAAAAAAAATTCCTCACAAATCAACCCTGTGTAGGGCCAGGGAGCAGACTGTGTGAGCTGGGGCAGCAGTGAATTATTAAGACATGCTACCAGGACTGAAAACAACTTATCACTTTCCTCAACTATAACATGGGAAAAGTGTCATAGCAAAGCTGAATTAATCAGAGCTGACTTCTGGCAACATTTCTCTGAGTAGCAGGACTCTGCATTTCATTCAATCAACTGAAACTGATGTACTCAAAGTGACACTTCTCTGTGGTCTTGGTTTCCTTGGCTTCCTAGGATTAAAAATGACCCTAAATTAACGTCCTCAATTAAAAATGCCCTTAAATATTTGTACTCTGTAAGAAGCATTTCTAGGATTTCCAGACTGGCCTCACAGTCTCCCAGAACAAATTGAGCTGATCTATTTTCATTTTGCCTGGGTGACTACACACAAGTGACAGTTGTGGTCTGATCCCACATTCTCCTTGCTGCTCCTGTGTGCCAGAAAAACACCTGACACAGCTTCTCTCACCCCACTGGGGCATTAGGTACATCACAAGGTGTTGGTGGAGTCCCAATGCAAAAGAAATTCAATTAAATAGTCTTTCTTCCTTCCCTATGCAGAGTGATGACTGGAACCAATGGAAAATTAACTGCAGGTGGCTCAAAATCACTGACGCTTTATTGCCTGCTGATTTCTCATTGGAGCTCCTCAGTCTCCTTTCATTTACACACATTTCCTCCTTTCCAATGGAAGGGGCACTTAGGAGCAAATAACTTTTCTGTAAATTGGGCCATATGTCTAGTCCTCCAGGGGCCCACAGTTTCAGCCTCATCTAGAAATTTCAGAACAAATCAGAGTACGACAGACCCTGTGCTAGAAGTACTTTACTGTTTATGTGAGAGCTTTGTCCTACAAATGGACTGACTACTTGAATTTGAAATCCTTTGCTCATCTGGAAAGTCTCTGATCCAGTATCTGACAGGAGAAAGGTCTCTCCTATCCCAGTCTCAAAAGACTTTCTTACTAGATCATTTCCTGGAAAGCATGTCCAACAGAGTGCCATGAGCAATCATTTTTCTGTCTAGCCAACAGTTTCCATTTTAACTTGGTTTTCTATAGGTATTTTTTTATGTGAATATGAAGTCCTCCCGTGGTAGCAAAAAGTGCAGATGTAATAATATACATAGCAATATATTTTCAAACCACCAGAGCCATTTCCTCCTCTTTTGTTCCCTTTTATGACCCTGATGTCATTTGGAATAAACTGTAATTGGGTCATTTTGTCATCTGCTGAGCAGCCTCCATTAACAAACCTTTACAGCAGTAAGTGCTGGTAGCAGGATCTCTGTCACAGGCAGTTGCCACTTAGTGAAGTTTCACAAACATATCTTCATTATTTATGCATGCTGTGCTTTATTACCGACGCCAGGTGTGAGCCAGGAACACTTCAGTACACACAGGCAGCTAAAGAGGTCAGATGTCAGCGCTGAAGTAATAACGATAAAAAACTGAACAAGAGACGTGTGTTCTCACGTCACTGTCAGCAGCCCTGTGCCTTCTAAGGCACTGCAGCCATACCTCTGCTTTATAGCACTGTTTTAAACCACCGTGGCATTCCTGGGAGATCACAAACATCCCTGTGTTTGGATGAGCACCTACGCATATGCATATAATAAAGAAAATTCTGACAAAAATTATGTTCCTAAGCTGTAGGATATACTACACGTGGAGTAATTTTATCTGTCCATATTGATTCCACTGAGACAAAAGAAATTATGACAGATTAAGGTCAATGTACATAAATGAATCATGACCATGGGTTTTACAGGTTTCATTCTAGTTTTGTTAAAGTTGATGGCAAAACTATAAATATATTCCCACAGACTTTTGCAGGGCAAAACCCAGCCTCTGGTTTTAAAACAGCCAACCTAATGTTTTAGAGCAGCACATAGGAGCTTTGAATTAGCTGTTAGGTTTCTTCTGTTATCATATTGTAGTTGTAATATATGAAAGAATTACAAAATTTAATTAGGGAATGGTTCTTAGGTCATAGCAAAATTGGCACACTAAACACACAATAAATGTCTACTTTACTTTTAATTAAACAGCTTCCCCTTAAAGGTTTTTAATCACTAGTTTAGATAAGTGGGATTTGTAATGATTGTTAAGGAACTGTGAAGAGTGGCTGAAAACATGCACCTGCATGCAGTTAGAAGGGTGAATTATGGAAAATGCTATTGAGACTGTAGGGAAGCTTTTCTTTATGTTTAATATATTGTTAGAATGATGAATACTGTCATAACTCTCATTAAAACTGGAAAATCCTTTTACAGTAGCTTGTTAAATGCCATCTTGATGTTAAGCTTTAAGAGTGTCTTCCATCATTAATGCAGTCCTTATTTGTGTTTACCAAGTAGGAGTGCAATTTAAAATATTCCAGCTCCACCAACTGACATGAAGGTAACATTAAAGAAATATATATTGAAAGAAAACATTTCACTGAAAATTATATATTAAACTTCAAAACTTTGGACTTTTCCTGTGACACTTTTCCTATGCTTTTGTTTAAAAGCACTGTTTATGCACATAATCATATCTCTTCATATTTATTCTCTGGTTTATTGCTGGAGTAGCTTAATTGCAACTCTCAAATCACACATTTATCTGGTAGTTTTAATTGTTTTTTCCACACACTTTATTTAGAGTGGTGTGATTTAAAAATGTTATTCTATATCAACTTCAAATGCAAGAAAACTTCAAGCACTCATGCTTTTCTCTCTGGCAGCAGACCTTTTCTCATCTAGGCAGTATTTTGTATAGTGTTTTTTTCCATGGATGTATATCCTGTCATTTAAAGCAATATGAAATAATGTGTAAAGACCCTCTGACAGGAAATTAGGAATGACATGTTTGAGATAAAAGGGTGCAGCCACTGCAATGGTGTCTGATGAAGATTTAGAGCAATGACTGAAGCACGTGAATTGTTTATCCATTCTGCCACACTATTGCTGCAAGCCAAGAGAGGTGTAATAATTTATTTGGAAAACCACAGTTTAGTACAGTGAGAAAAAGTAATCTACCACAGTTCTGACAGGCCAGGCAGATAGATATGAAAAAGAGAAACAGATCTATTTCTCGAGATGTAGGCAACAATTATGAATGAATAGACAGCTACCTTAATATATGAGTTACCATCTCTCAGCTGCTTCAGCAGATGGCTTACTGTGTGAACTCTGCACCAAGTTACCCATTCAAAGCTTAGATGCTTCTGAATATAATGCATCAGGAGACTTTTCACAGATCAGTATATATATATATATAAACTATCTTCTTGTTTATGGCAAGCCTGTTCTTTCAAAGACGACAGCTGCTTTTGCTGTAAATTATATTAAGAGGTCTAAGCTATTTAGCCACCACAATAACATCACATTGCTTTGATTGCTAGCATCTACCCCTGAATTTGCCATTCCTCTGCTGTCTCATTTTTCCTCCTCAGTTCCTGTATTTTCCATCAAGTGGTCCAGCAGCTTTCGAGTAGCTGCCTCCACAGCCTGGGTGCTGGTGCCATCCTGCAGCTGCCCGAGGGAGGCTGCAGCCAGAGCAGCCTGAGCATGTTGCCACTGCTTCAGCACTGCTGGCTGGGTCTTCCCCATGTCCATTAGAAACGAGAAGTGGGCTGAAATGCCAATTAGATAATGTCGACATTTGGCAAACAGAGCTGTCTGCCAGTTTGCAGGCAGTCTGGGCAGTGTCACAACGAATCCGTCAAGAGGCATAGAGTCTCCCCATGGGATTCAAAATCCAGCTGTCACTCAAAGCTACTGTATCTGGGATTTGGGTGACAGGGTAGCTGGGGGAGGGGGCTTGATTTCCCTATGGAAAGTGGGTGAAATGCCTTTCCTAGATTTCTGTGACATCCATTTTATGCACCCATTTGAGTCCTGAAGTTGCTATGTAAATGTGTAATGCATCTGCATGTGCAACTTCTTAGAAGTTTCTTTAGCATCCTACAAGATGCTAACACAAGCATTTGTAAAATAATAGCGAGCTTGGATTTTCTAACTACTCCAAAGTTTCAAAAAATGGTGACACATGCCAAATGACAAGGCCCCGTAATTGCTCACGTGAAGTTTTAAACCTGTTCCACCAATATAGGAGGGAATAGAGTGAAGGGTCCTTCTGGAAAGGACATGTGCATCAATACTCTTATCTTGATCTCTGAAAAACTAACTACTAGTTGTTTATCTAGTATCTATCTAGTTGATACTAGAAGTATCAAAGCACATGCTTACAAACATGTGACTTCATATAGAAAATGCAAATCTGTATGATGTCAGATTAGTTCGGCTGGTTGGAACATGGTGCTAATAATGTCAGGCTCGTGGGTTTGACCCACCATATGGGCCATTTACTTAAGAGTTGGAGTTGATGAACCCTGTGGGTCCCTTCCAACTCAGAATGTTCTGTCGTGCTGTGAAAAGATATTTTCAAACAAAACATAAAATGTTTTTTGCTACTTTTTCTTTCTCTTTTCATTAAGGTGTTTATACAAATTGCTAATTTGTATACAAATCTACAATTAGTAGATTCCTTAGAGAAGAGGGGGAAGGTAAAATTTAGCAAATGCTTGAAGTTGTTGCTGAAAGCCTTGAGTTATTCTGTTCCTCTGCCTTAGAAAAGGAAAGGTCTAAAACCATACAGATGAATTTTAATCTTATTAGAGATCCATGCCTCAGCTGATCTTGTAACACTACAGACTGACTGCCATGAGTGACACTAGCTTGGGGATTAGGGTGTCAGAGGACCCAAGTGAGAAGCAACATCCAGAATATCAGAAAATTGATATTAGCTGTGGAAGACCCAGGATATGCAAATGTGATAGGGCATTTATCAGATATCCTGTGCAATCGGCAGAAGCCTGCATGAAGATGACTCCATGTCTTGACGCTCTTGACAGCTGGGAGATGCATGGATATCTTCTGCAAATGCAAACATACTTTGTGGCTCACTTTTCATAATCTTGCAACTTGTGTGCCCACACTGAAGTTTTTCAGTCAGTCTTGGGATAACTTTTCATACTGAATTTATACAGAAGCCAGTGAGGTTTCCCATGTCTTCAGGCCATAGAAGGGAGTGCATTGAGCATATTGATAAAAAGCTTAATTTCAGAATCAAGGTCAGATAAAAGTTCTCTGTCTTTAGAACGATGTAGGTAAAGTTGTCATTTTAGACAGGTGGATGTTCAGCCACCGTTGTCCTGTCAGGAAAGATGTGACATGATGAAGGATAAACCAAATATTTTTTAAACATGAAAAACTACAAAGGCTAAATAAACAGTGCTTTAGTGTGAGTGTCAATGTAGTAATTAAACTGCTGCAAGAATATTTTTTTTTATTTTTACTTTTTTTTTTTCCTTTTGAAATTCAGCATTTAGTGTGGGCTAAGATTTTCATTTCCCTCAGCAGATTGTATAAACAAGGAAAGATTGTGCTAGCAGACTCCTGAACTATTAAGGGCTCTGCACACAAAGCTACAGAGTCAGAAGCAGAGCTCTGGCTAATACTCAAGATAAGACAGAGTGGTCCCTGGGCCTGTGATGGGAAAAGTTCTCTTTTGACGCTTAAGTCTGGCGAGCTCCATGAATTTGTGCAAAATGGAGTTTTGAAAATGCAGACTTAGAAAAATAAAAACCCCACTTTGTCTTTCCCCAAGTCTACTACTCCATAATCTGAAAATCTTTACATCTTAATCTTGCAGTGGCCAAAAAAAGCATTTTATTTTGATGAAGACAAGCAGAAATCTATTCCTTGTATGGTGCTAGAGAACAATACTTGAAAGAAGGAAGAGTCAGAAGAGATGAGGCTTCAACAGTATTTGGGGAGATAATCTTCCTAAGAGAGGTAGAGTAAGTTTGAGCCAGTAACAAAATCACAGAATATGCTGAATTAGGAGAAACCTACCAGGATCATCAAATACAACTCCTGGTGCTGCACAGGACCAAGAGTCACACCGTGTACCCAAGAACATTGCCTAAACATTCCTTGAATTCTGCCAGGCTTGGTGGTGTGACCACTTCCCTGGGGAGCCTGTGCCAGTGCCCAACAAACCTATGGGTGAAGAACCTTTTCCCAATATCCAACCTAAACCTCCCTTGACACAGCTTCAGGCCATTCCCTTGGGTCCTGTCACAGGTTATCAGAGAGTAGAGAGCAGTGCCTGCCCCTCCTCTTCCCCTCACAAGCAAGCTGTAACTGCAGTGAGGTCTCCCCTCAGTCTCCTCCAGGCTGAAAAGACCAAGTGACTTCAGCCCCTCCTCACATGGCCTCCCCTCAAGGCCCTTCACCATCCTCGTGGCCCTCCTTTGGACACTCTCTAATGGTTTAATGTCTTTCTTATATTGACAGCAGACTCACTGGCACTGTGTGGTGTGGGAAGGGAGGGAAGGTCAGCATGGAGAGCTAGTGGTGATAACTGAAGTGTTTCACCAAGAGGTACAGGTTAGACAGATTCTGTTGGCCTGAAGCCTCTTGCTCTGGAGCACACTTGCTTCTGAGAAGACTTTTAGTCATATAATTGACACAGGCTCCACTTTCCACAGCTTCTTGCTGGAAATGAGTAGAATAATGCATTATCCTAACAACGTATGGACCCTAGCAAGCTGTCTTTTACTTATCCTTGTCATGCTGATTCCTAACCCCAGATGCTTTCTGCTCTATATCTGTAAATGTTGTAGGATCCTTCAATGTCCGACTCTCCCTCAGACATACTGCAGAGACCACTCAGAACAAAAGAAATATTGCAAAGATTTATTTCCCTATTTTTTTTTCCACTAAAGTTACTGCATTTTTTTCTCCTACACAAGACAGGCTATGTGTTAATATTTCTGCATGATACTGTAAAGAAAAGAACCACTTATATACTACTTATATGATACAACATCTAATTCAAAAACAAGCTCTCCTGAACTAATCCTACATGCAGGATTTTCTCCCCCCCACCTTTCACACTACTTTTGTGTGCCACATAAGGGAACATTTTTGGATGATAAGCGTAGCTATCTCAGAGGCCTGTTAAACAACATGAAAATCCCTAGGACTGTGTAAATGTAAACAATAACTGCAAACTCCTGCCTGGAGGATTTTTACCCAGCTAGTCATCTCCATATTTTAGCACCACTATCACAGACTTGGGATGCAGAAGACTGCCATACTTTTTGCACTTGCATTAGTCAAAACTGACATAACCTGAAAAGGAGAGGTTTGTTTTTTTTCCCTAATAATTGTATGATCACATGATAACTTTTTTGTACTTACGCATAACATTTGGAGTAACTGCCCCAGTGGATAAAGTTACTGCACCAATGGATAAAGTCACTTCCACGTGGAACTGCTTGTTGGACCAGATCCCCAAATCACCCTCTGAACTTGGGGTGAAAAGCTGCAGTCTTTTTTAGAGCAGCAATGCATCTGTCTTCCCTTCAGAAGCTATTTAGCCAGCAATTAATCTGTAGTGCACTAGTGCATAGTTCCACATGCAATATGGACTAACTAGTCACTGGTATAACTCGGGGAGGTGAGAGGGAATAAATGTAAACAACAGCTAAATTTTGTAGTGTCACTGCTTTTATTTGCATTTTTGATGGTTTACCTTATGCCCAAGTGGATGAAAAGAGACAAACAAACCAATATAACCATTCTCCACCAAATTCACTGGACTTCAATTTCACATGTGCAATCTAGATTGTTTGCTTGAAAACTTGGTTAATGCAAGAAGAGATGTCACCTCTTGCTCTGAGCTTGGAAGTTCTTAGGCAAGAGCAAGTCCAATTTAGAAAGGCACTTTGTTAATAGATAGTCTTACAAGATGCAATTAAAAAAAAATTAAAAATCATCTCAGTATCTACATATCTGCCACAGTTAAATGCAACACCTGACACTAAACTAATGAAAATAAATCTGAATGCATGGGAATAAAGGAGAATCTATCATTTTTATATTTAATTTGCACTTCTGATGGCACTTTCTGCATGATTAGTAGCACCATATCCCCTGATATTGTGGTGAACAGTTTCCCTTGTTGAGTACTCAGAATTAAACACTAACCAACATAGGAGAGGGCAAAATTAATTCCTTAGAAATGAGGAAAAAGTGGTTGTAAATTTTTTGTCAGGGCACTCTTGTTGAGACATAAAATCTTGTTTTAATTTTATAACCGTATTTTGAAATTCATGGCATGAAAGTTTGAAGCCCATATTACTGAATGAATAAATGCCATCTGTATGCAACCACTCTGTACTTGGAAATATCTGTATTTATGGACTGTAACACAAAGAAATCTGTTGAGAAGGGGAGTACCTAGAACACAGGCTCTGTCCTCTGGTTTTGCTGAGTTCAGTGCAATGAAAGCACTTAATAAACAACAGTTAATCCACGACAGCTACTCACCATTTCAAAGTTTTGATATTTTTATCTATTACCTGTTTTTCTGTTTTCTTAATGAAAACTATCTGTTTGCAGAAAAATTCTCAGGAAGGGACAGTTTTTGTGCCCTCATTTGAAAAACATGATCTTCCTTTAACTGGCATTTTAGTTGATAATTTTGCCTATGATTCATAACACAGTGTTCTCAGGAACACATTTACCAATGTCAAATGAAAAGCAAAACAAAATACACTTTAAAATACCTACCTGATGGCTTAATAAATCCTCACTAGGATTTAAATAAATCTGAACCTGGAGAAAATAAGGTGAAAACAGAAAGAATAAAGTTTGGACCTAACAAGCAGTAGTTTTAATAACCTGATTTATAGAGAATGAAAGAAAATATAGGTGTTCTTTCTGTTGCTGATGCAAACAGAACCCAAGATGTTAATTTAAATATTGCTTTCTTCCTCTGGATATAGTAACAGAAAAAAAATCATCTAATAGTAGCACAGTTTTTAATTTCTTACTTGAAAATAATGAAAATAGATACATAAACTAGTATATGCATCCATACAATCACATGCTTTTGTATCCACACATACAGAAAATAATAATTTTCCTAGTAGCAGCAGATTGAGAGTCCACAGTATCTAGAGCTACATATAAATTTTCTTTATAATTATATTTAGGATGTCTTTATGTAGAAAGGGATAGTAATAGACCAAAGTGATAAATTCTCCCGTTATTAATGCTAGAGTTTGTGTTTCTGCCTGAGCAGTTAGGAAAAGCAAATGTTATTGATGTGTTAAAGGAAATACTTGTTAATAACTAGATAATTTTAAGATGTTGGGTTCATACCATCTGTTAATCTTAGTTGTGATTAAAGAGGTAATCCTAATGCCCATTATTCCTAATGACAAGACCAAGCAGGCTTAAAGCATTAGCTGTCGGAGGCCAAAGAGAAGAAGCAATGAAGGATATCAGCAATCTTAGCCACAATTGAGGAATTGGCCCGTCCTCTACACAACAAAAGTGATACAAAAGAATTACACCCTCACTAAAGTCTATTTCCTTGTATAATCACACAAAATGATTTTTCTTAAATATGATAATAAATCACAGCTAAAAATCAATGTGGCAGGGCCCAACTGCTATGGCCTGATAACGCATCAATCAATATTTAGTATTTAGATTTTAATTAATACATAGCAAAGCAGAGGCCTTTTAAGAGAGAAATATTATCTCAGATAAAAAATCCTGCACTGTTAGCATGCAAAAGTTGTTGCTCATATCTGTCATTGATCAATCTGCTAGAGTTGTGATTAAAACCCCTTGAAAATATCAGACAAGAGCATAAACCAGACAGCCAAAGAGAGGATGTCTCAGGCACCTCAGTGTGCAGAGCGGCTGGCGTGTGGTGCTGGGAGAAGCCAAGGCACAGCCTCGCACAAAGGTGTCAGCTAAGCACAGAACCCATCCCTCCCTCCAGCTCTGCCGAGCAGGACTCCGAGAAATGTGGGGCACTTGCAGCGCTCCAGCTACAGGAAAAGAGTTTCATGTTATTGGGCCCAGGACAGAGCTTGCACCTCCTGACAGTGAGGCCTGCTGTCCCCACCCTGGGCTCACCCCAGGTCACAGCTGCTTACAGGATTTAAAGAAATTACATGATCACAAAATATTTTAACATTAGCTCTTAATATTTTTTTTTTTTTTCGATCAGAGATGATGTCCAGGGATTTATTCTAGCCTGTTCACTGTCTGATTACATCGAAGACAGATGAACTGGATTAGAAAACATTAAGCAAGAGACATTTTCACACTCTATAGGTCTCTTCCTGATCATTTCTAGAAAACACTCTGGACTAGATCCCCACATTTGATTTCAATGAGGATGATCTCCTTTTTGGAGTTCTTTAAAAAGAAAAAATAGAAAAT
>VWYO01022593.1:47430-60959 GCA_013400275.1 Rhadina sibilatrix | reverse complement strand
TTATCCAGACAGGAATGCCTGGGGCCCTCTCCCCCACTGCCAGGGGAAATGTGATGCATCTCAATAGGATGGTGATGCTCTGGGAAAGGGTATAGCCTGGGGGGGTGTTAATGGCCCATTATCAGAAGGCATCAGGCCTCTCCCCCCTTGAGTTACAAGAGATAAAGAAGAACATCCCCTCAACTGCTTTCAACAGATGAAAATACAATACACGCCTTTTGGTTCCATAACCCAAGACATGCTACTAAAACTTATTTTACTGTCTTGTATCCATTAACAGTAGAAAGAACAGAAAGATGCAGTTGTTTGAAAAGAGAAAAACAAAAACTAATAATCAGGGTAGAATTTAGTTTGGTGTTTGCTTTCATGTACAAGTTCATAGGCTGTCCTTAAACCTGCAAATGTAGGCAGTTGCTGAACTAAGTAATTCATAAATTACCATGTGTTACCTCTGCTAACTTGTTAAAAATTCACTGGCAAGTAGACAAGAAAACCTTCGCTGATTTTTCTTCAGTAAGTGGATGCAACTCAGTTGCCTAGGAGTTACAGGGCTGCATCAGTGCACCATGTCTGATGTATTTCATTGTCTTTTCCACACAAATGCAAAAAGAAACACATTTTTTATAATAGACTGTATTGTTAAGTTTCTTAATGTAGTCCTCAAGTGGGCTTTTTCATGTTTATTACTTGAAATGTAATTACTTGAAATTTAATCATTTGAGCTTTCTGGTTTTCAGATTATATATTTCTGGAATAAGAAGTAGGCTTTGGCACGTGGTCTTTCATTTCCATTCATTTCAGCTAGAATTCCTTCATAATTTATAGATGTCTTTCATATCAATATTTTCTTCATGAAAGTTTAGCTTGCTGGTATTACCTGATGTTACCTATTTAAAAAGTAATGTATTACACAATTAATAAATAATTTTCACATTCACTTTGCAGAAAGAATCATACTAATGACTAGCAATCTTCAGTACTTAAACGTGATGGTTCATTATCTGTTTCAGTCATGCCTCGTGTACTCACAAATACGTTGTACCACCAGCTGGTAAGCAATTCTGAGCACTCTTGTTTTCATCTTGTGTAACAGTCTTGTACTTTAGTATTGAGAAAACTTCCCAGAGGAAAGACATTTTCAACAGCTGTCTTAAGTGTTTGGCTAATTCCCTGTATTTCTATACTTCTGTGAAAATACTTAATCCCTCCCTACATTTTTTTACCTATCAGCAGCCCCCACTGTGAGCATTCCTCTCAGCTGTGTGTTCTACAGTGACTAAGCAAAGTTAGCAAGGCCATACTGACATTCCCTCTCAAGCATAATAAGACCATCTTATCTGAGGTTTTCTTTTACATTCCTGCCATAGCTTCTTCTTTCTGAAAGTCTGAGTGAATTCCCATGCAGTAAACAAACCAGGTATTGCCAAACCATTTAGTCTATATGATAGCTATCTTACTAAGGTAAAATTTAGGACTCAGTCGTCATTCTGAATATGAAAAAATACTCTTTCTCTTTTTTTTTTTTTTTTACCAATTTTCATGTATATAAGAGATTATTAACCTCCTGGGTGAATGGGATATCAGGACGCTAAGATTTGAGGAAGATAACATGATCTGTTAATTGGTCCGTAGGAAAGGAATCCAAGGACATACAGTAACGTGAAAAAATTGCAGTGTTTGTCCAACTGACCTGACTTCTCACCTGACACTAAGAAAAACAAGCTGTGAATAATCAAGTGCCTTGTTTCTGTGAAGTAGCACCTGGACTTGTTTAAGGAAGGGATGTCATGTTTACAGAAAGCCTAAGAAAGCTTATCAGATGCTGCAGGTGCTGCAGTCTGTGCATGTCATTTGGTTTTTATAGGATTCATTTGTGGATGAATCAGCCATAAAATATTATTTCATAGATTTCATAACTGAGGGCAGTACAAATTACTGAGTAAGACTGAAGCAGTTAAAACACTTCTAAAATGATTCTTACAAGTTGCTTATTTACTTTTCAGAGTATAAAACTGAGAACTCTGGAAAAGGATCAATCTCCTCTCCAGTAACCACCCACACTGTCCCTCAAGCTCTGTGCTATCATGACCTGTTACTTCACTTCCTTTTGCTGGTATCACCATCTAAATATGATTTAGATGTGTAAATTGGCAAAAACTTGTTCAGTAATTTAACTTCATCATTCTGGATAACCTCTCCATTTTCTTGGTTAGATTACTTGCAATGACTGTAACATGAAGTACTAATCAGTTAGTAAGCTTGCCCTGTTTTCCCTTACGACTGCTGCTGCTTATTGTTGACACTTGAAAATGCACACATTTTTCTCTACTGGAGAATGTAACTGATAATTTCAATGTAATGGATAATATTGACAAAAAAATTCTGCAATCTAGAAAAAAGAATTGAGGAATATGCAGTTAGTTTTGTCTTAGCAGTACTTTGGTTGACTCCCTGATTTTTTTATTTGGTTTTGATGTTTTGGTTTTTTCCCTGTCAGAGCTTAAGTCTAGGGAGTGTCTATGTACTGGTTGCAAAACCAGTATGGGAGGATTACTGGCCAAGATTTTCCTCATAATGAAAACTAGGAAAAAATATTTTTAATTATTAAAATTAATTATTAGAATTAAAATTATTAAAATTAAATATTAAAATTAATTATTAATGCATATAGATGACAAACTATTTCAATGTATTATTTAAAAATGTTTTTATTTAGTTAGTTTATGGCTATGAAAATGTTGCAGGCATGTTCACAAGTGTTTCTTTCTATTCTTTTGTTTTACGTAGAGGGATGGAATTGAATCCCCCAATTCAATTTTTTTTCTACATTACTGTTTCCAGTATGTTTTTGTTTCCAACAGTAAATCAATTCCTGCAGCATATGATCTTCCCCAGTCAGACTAGAACAGGAAACCACTCTTAATCTTACTTGATAGTAATGATCTTTTCAGCAGAAAGGTCAAATGCCTACTAGATCTTTCATAGCTTTTCCCCCTTCCAATGAGACATTTCTAATAACTCAATTAAGGGAGGTTGCAGATTGTCAAAACTTCCTAAAAACCTTGACTCCTGTTCAAAAGATCCCATGGAATGGATTAATTTCTGTTCCTCTCTGGGGGATCTTGTCCAAGACATTATTTTTCACCTGCCTTGGCTCATGTTTAAGTACACATACACAGATAAACCCAGGATATAAATATGTATTTACACACATATACATACATGCACATACACACATATGGGTATCTATATACACACAAATATATACAAATAAATATATCTCTATCTAAACACATATGAAATTCTTCTACCTGTAAGAAATTATGAGTTTGCAAGGGTGATAAGCTCATATAACTAAGTAGTACCTTTCAGACCTTGACTTGAAATTTATAACTTTATTTTCAGACACTGTCCTTTAGCATGTTTATTCTCTGTTTCATTTATATCTAATAAACATATATGGGGTTTCCCCCAATTTTTCCCCCTCAAAATCTGAGTAAGGGTGCAGTTAAGTTATAAAAAACATGTGAAGCTGTGCCCAAGGTGGCCATGCTGGCAGTATGCTAATGACCACTGGCATTTTGGCATTACCCAGTACTGTTTTCTTCTGGCTCATGCTTCTCTAGTTGTGTGTAATGTCATGTGCAACTTTTTCAAAAGCTTTTCTAGACAAACCCAATACATGTGATTAGTGCTTTCCTTTTCTCAGGAGGCTATTAAGCTGTTTGAGGAAGAAAAGAGATTGCCTTGGCATGGTTTGGTTTTTGATGGAGTTTGCCTTTTGGCCTGTTCTCGTCTGGTTTTATTTGAAGGGTTGACATTCATTTGCTTGCTTCATGTTTACTCTCTCTTCCCTTTGGCCTCATGGATGTTAATCTCAGGGCTGTGTCTCTAGAGATCATCTGATCCAAGCCTCCCAATTCACCCAATAAAGCAGGGCTCCCTCAACAACTCACTAATCCTACTCCCTCATGTAGTGAGGCCACAGTCAGGTGCTGTAGTATCCTGACAGGTTTTAGTATCTCTAAGGAGGAAGACTCCACAACATTCCCCAGAAAACCTATTTCTTTTGCAATTATTAAGCCTGTTTTGGGAAATATTTACTTGGCAAAAATAAGTAGTGAATGAGAATGATCTCATTCTTCATCTAGCAAGCAAAAGTTGTACAAGATACCACCTCTACCTGTGTCCTTTTAAGTTCCTTTTTTTCTTTCCAGATTTAGTTGGAAACTGGAGTTTTGACAGATGTGAAAATCTGAGTTAAAATAATGAAGCTGAGTTAACTTTAGGTCATAATTTTATCTGGGAGAAAACATGTTAGGATCATATTTCGAATCCCTGAATTGGTGCTACTGCTGCTGCCAGCAACTCCACTGTTTTACCTATCTGCTGCGAGTACTCCATCTATGGTTAGTGGATTACACAGAGGGCAACACCTTTTCCTCCTTTTCATGTAGAAAATAAAGTTTATCATATGTCCTCAGGAACAGTGTTTTGACCATCAAGCCATAAGATGTTTCTAAATAGGCTGCTTTGTCTCTAGCTCTATTTTCATTATATCATTTTGGATGTCTAGTCATGAATAAATGCCCTGAACAACAACTACTCCGAAGTTGTTACTCGGCTATTGTTTATATTGAATATCTGGTAAAATACTTAATCTCATCAAACTAACTGCAAGAGTGTTATAATCCCCTATAATGCACAAATGAAATTCTCTGTGACGATAGACATTCCAAGTTGCTCTTTCTCCTCTGTCTCTACTGTAGGGGTCAGATTCGTAGTTAGGGCTCCCTGACTCCAGTGAAAATCTTCATCTGAAAGTCATGCTTTTTGCTGTGAGAAGGAAGAACTTCATTTAGTAGAGATTATAGGATACTAGTAGAAGATGAAATCTTGCCTTCTGAGGTTTATTGCTGTGGCATTTAAACCTTACTCCTTCAAAAATAACATGAAAAAAGTAATTTTAGAATTAAATTTAAAAAGGAAGTGTTATAAAAACTGATTCCCTTGAAAAAAATATATAATTGTCCAAGCATTTTTGCTCACTGAAGTCTACTTCAGCAGTTTAAGTGTATGAAATGTGCAACATACATACAAGCAGAGCATAATTTAGGATCCTGTCATCTGTGCCTAAATGTCTAGACCAGGTATCCTGTTCAGTTCAGCAGCAGGCCAGCTATTACAGTATAACAACTACTCTATAACCACTTGGATAGATTTCAAAAATACTAATGGTATTTGCTTTTCTAGTCTGGAAAATGACACATTAGCTCTTTACCTACTGTATGTAGACAACAAACAAGACCATTTCAGCTATAAACTTGAAGACTTCTGGTTACTTCAGTCAGCTGATTTATTTCATCATTAAAGCATAACTGTTGGACTTGTTATAAGTAGCAATGGCGTTTTGATTTTTGTTAAAAATATCTTTGCCTGGGTAGAGTATATGTTTAGCAATTGGGATTGTTAACATTTGTCCCTTATTCTTGAAATTATTTGTTGCATTATTCCAGGTAAATCACTTCCTCATCTTTCAAAATGCACAACACAAGTTTTAAGCACTTTTCAGAATATAATACTGATACCTGTAAAACTATTTGATATCATTGAATAAGCAGTATTAAAAGTAACGAGAACTCTTTCTAGATGAGAAGGTTCAGATGCAAATCCAAACATAACTGTATTGAAACCACCCATAATATTATATACTTAAATTTATCCATAATATTATATACTTAAATTTTCTTAAATCTGGGAGACTAATAAAAGAAGCAATTAATTACTTTACTTGGAGTAGATAACCATGATGTATTCTTCCCTTTGTCTTTGGCATGGAATTTTATCTGTCTCAGTGGAAATTCCACATGTAGTTCTAGATTAAGGAATGAAAATTGCCTTTAAAGAAATATTACCTGGAAAATGTTCATATTATTTTCTGGGTACTGAGTGCTGGGTACTGACTTTAACTAGCTCTGGACTTATTACCTTTTATTGAACTTAAAGTTCAATATCATGCCAGTTTCAAAAATTAGGAAACACTGAGCATTGTTTATGTATCAGTTCTGTCAGAATGTGTCAGGTGAATGTAACTCCTTTAATTAGATGGTTAGAAATACAGGAATACAGCATGTCTTGCTTTTTCTATGATACTAGCTCTCATATATAGGGTGTTATGGAGAGACACATTCTATTCAGCTTATATTAAAGACAACATGCACAAATATTAAGAAAAAGACATAACAGATAAAATGGAAATAGTATCATTAAGTAACTTCAGGATGTTAAAGACAGACATAATGTCAACACTCATTTTTTAAAAATCAATTTAGGAATAAATATAGTAAAATATGCTAAAACTCTGAGAATAATTGACCCTATAAAGTTCCTCTCTTGCTTGCAGAAATAAGGTTTTCCAAAGGTAAAAAGATTACCAGTCCTTGTCTTTGAATTACCTAGAAGGGACTTCAGTGGTATCAGTTTAAAAGTGCCGAGATAAAAACATGTGGTTTCCAATGCAGCCCTGGAGGCCTCACACTGCTCACTCTGCACTGCCTGAGGAGTTCATTTTACTGAAATATAACAGTCTAAATGAGGGAAAGACAATTGCAACATGACCCTTTGGCCCCATTGGAGTGACCACTGTGCTGAATTAACAGGCCCATTTGATTGCAAGTGTTGCAAAGCTGAAGGCTTAAACATAGAGTCTTTTGAGATATGAGCCTGGGACAACAGTCTTGATTAAAATAACACAGTATATACAAGGAGTAATTTGGTTTATTTTACCTGACCCAGAATAGAAATAGGATCTTCATATCAGTACGACAGTGATGCACTTTTGATCTTAAACTCCCTGCAGAGTACCAGCATCCTTCAGTCTTCTGCTTTTTTAGATGAGATCAACACCTCAGAAGTTCCTGTGGCTCTGTGTCTTCCCCCCAGATGTGTGCAGAAAGCACAGCTGGTCAAATCTGACATGTTGACAAAACCCAGAAACTAGAATTCTGAATTATTTAATTTTTTTTCTATTGCTATAAATTTTGCTTCTATCCAGGAGGAAGGTCAGGCAGAACTGGATAACAGAAGTAGATGATTAATCAGAGTGGTTCCACCGGAAAATCTTGGCAAAACACAATTAGGTTACAGGGAATTATCAGCTTCTTATGTGATTAATTTTAAAACTTCAAAATTGGCCTATGCAGGAGATGTTATCACAATTTCTGGTTCTGGTAAGAAGTGAAGTTCATTATGTAGGGAAAGCTAAATAAATATTAGGAAAACTGGAAAAAAGGAGCCAACAAAATAATTTCTGATATTTTCTTTATAGTAAATATAACTCTAGGGATGGTAAACATAATAAATGTAACTCTAAAGCTGTCATAAGGATTTCTATGAATAAGTCCTGTGATGAGAAAAAAATTTAGCCTTCAATCTATGTAACATGGTTCTTTTTCTGCCTTACCTGTAAATTTAAAAGATTTAAAAGATTCAGCTTTCAGTAACAAAATCATTATGATATAATTGGCCTAGAATATTAACTGAAATGCAGAACAAATTAATTCCCTTTAAAATTAGTGGTATTGGTGAAGTGAAAATATTGTAATGACAGGTTCTGTATTAATGAAATACTTGTTAATAAAGACGTCAGAAATGCTTAATTTGTATTACACTACCCTATTACTTCCATGTGACAGTTAAAGGTACTTTATTGATAGATATAAGTGTTTCATTTTCTAATTAATCATAAATGGATTATTTAATCTGTTTTGCTGTAATTAAATATGGATATATAAGAGCTATTCTGCTCTAATAATGGCATCCTATACCAAAGAAAAAATAATTCAAGCTATTATGTAATTTCAGAGTGACATACTAATGCTCTACTTGTTATAGTGTCAAAGTAGCTGTGAATTTAGGATTAGAGTAAATCTCAATGCAAAAGGGACAAACTTAATGATTTCAAAGGAATTATTCTTGTATATCTTTGGCCAATTTCTAGTACTCTTTGCTCATTATGAAATACATGTTGAATCCCTGTAACACCTTTTTTACTTCTTGTTTTTGCTGAAAGCTCTTTGGCTTGGTATGTGGAATTATGACACTAAAAGTATTTAGGTATTTACCACACTTTATTGAATTGCTTTGGCGCGTTTGAAAGCTCAGTCCATTGGATAGATATAAAAAATATTATTGCTCTGCATTCTTCATTGGTACATAGTCTCTGTGATGTTCCTACCTCCTATTAGAATATCTGAATTTGTGTCCTGAAACTGAGTCTTGCAATGCCTTTAAAATAGATACAAAAATAACAGCCTATAAATTATAGGAGAATTCAGATAAATAGATAGTGATAGTTCTGAAACTTTTATCTCTCTGACAGTTGTATTTCGATTTTATTTTGCATATTTGATTATTTTTTCTTTGTCTGTAGGTATTTTTATAATAATTATGACACTAGGTAGTCTTCTAGGCTAGAAGAACTTTAGAGTTAGATTAGTTCTAGAGTCTCTAGATTCTAAAGTTCTTAACTCTAAAAATATATAGGAATGATCTTCATTCATTACTTTGTGCCATAAAAATATCAAAGCAAACTAAAATACTACCTAAAATCCTTTATTTTGGAAGATAATCAAAGAGGTCTTTCACAAATATTTGTTTCAGCCTAAGGAACATTATTAGTTGAAAAAAAAAAGGCTTTGGCTGAAGAGTTACACTTGCAAGATATCTTTCTGAGCACGTGGACTCCTTGTGGTGTCACAGAGAGAGTTATGTTAGAGAGAGGCTGTATCAGGCTCAGTCCTGTTCATGAACTTGCTGTGTTGGGCCCATGAAGAATCCCATTGATACCATGAGAGCCCAGGGAGACACAAAGCCAACTATGCAGCAAAGATTTATTTGCAAGGATCAGAGTCTTAGATGGAGAATGTGTGAATTTTGTTGTATGGCTCATTAATTTTTCATAGCTTTGGGGGAAACACAATGAATAACAAAACTATTAGTTTCACAGTTCATAGATCACAGCTCTCAGAAAAGGAGAGAGCCAGCAGACCAGGGTACAGTAATAACCCACCAAGGACTCCCACCATCAGGAGCACAGACTTCCTGCTGTGTGGTGGGAAGGCATCCGGCTGCACTTGCCAGCCGACATCAATTATTTCAGAGGTTTGCTTTGCTACAGTGCAAGGGTGTAGGATTTTATAGAATAATTTATAGGAATTCTAATGGTTTCTTTTGCCAGTATTTATCAATGTTGGGATGTACCTTTAGAGTGTTGAACATAAACCCACAAATTTAAGGGGATCTGAGACTTTAACAAGATATGACCTTGAGAGCAGTTGGTCTTTTCCTCTTACTATATAATTTTTGAATTGGCAAGTGCAACATTGATCCTGTACTTTTCAATTATTGGACTAATTTAAAATGTTTCATGGTTTAGTTGTTTCTCATGACAATGTCAAAATAGGGCAAAGGTAACCAGGTCTATGAAAATAAAATACTCTTTTCTTCTATGCTCAGGAAAATTGTTATTTCCTATGAACGGGCTCCCTCAGGAAAGAGCAGAGGAAAAGAGGAAAGAACAGCTAATCTCATTTTTCCAAGCAGTAGCACACCTGAAGAGCTCTGACCTACACTGCAAGCCCTGCTGGGCAGGGCAAGACTTCCAGGACCATGGCAGAGTGAGCTATGGATAAAATAGTTGTTCAGAAAGGAGATTAAATAAATGGGATTATCTTTAATAGGATCACTCAGTAGGGCAGAAAACTGAGAATGAATACTCCTATGATAAAGCAAACAAACTCCAAATTAACAATAGATCAATGTGACACAGGGCTAAGGCGAGTGAAAATTGAGTTCATAATTGGACTACTTGCCTTTCTGGAGCTTGGTTTAATGGAGGGAATTTAAAAAACTTTGGCTCTTTAAATTTTAGACATAATACAAAGAAGTTGATTTCTTTAAGCTTAGAGAATTTTTACTAAATATGTTTACTATGCAAGGCTTCACAGAATGTGCATTCTTGCTGGCTTGCTCAAACCTAGAACTGGTGTAAAATGTGATTTTTTTCATAGTACCATGGTTTTGTTTTTACGCTAAACAAAGTTGAAAAATTAAACTTTCAGAATGCTAATAGCAGAAGTAGTGTCAGGAGCTTTCAGTTCATTAAAGGAGCATACATTTCCTAATTGACTTCCTATTTAAATAAAAGAGTGCAATTCTTTTTGTTCAGCTTGTTTAACTGCCTTTCTTCCTTTATAGAGATTCAATGGAGCATTATTGCTCAATTCTGTAGGTGTCTGGCAGATAATGCCTTCCAGATAAGGCTTGATAGAAAAGAAGGGTGCACTGCAATGTAGAAGAGGAAATCTTCAATGGGTCTAACTCTTAGAAAGAAGTATAGTAGCTTGTATTTCTTATAGGGAAAGGGGTAGCTAAGAAAATGTTGAACTGATTATTTCAACAAACAAAAAATTCTGACGGACAACATATTTTATATCATTGTTATTGACAGAGAAGAATGTGAAGGCCAAACTGTATTCTAATTTTAAGCCTAAAATTTTCAAAAAAGCTGATAAGTGTAAAATGTTGACCTGTTACACATTAAATTATCTGTTGCTGAATAGCTACATTACATATGATGCCATTTCTTCTGACAAGCAGTAGAAACACTTGAGTGTGAATTAGGTTCATTGACAGAATGTGTTCAGAAACTGCTGTCCCAAAACCAGTAATTTTAACACATCCAACATCTGTGTTACATTATATTTAATTCATATAGAATAATTCCAGTCATTTACAGTAAGAATTGAAAGCAATTTAAAACATATGTCTCATAAACTGTCTGCCATAATCTATGTAGGTTCTTTGCTGCAGCACAGATGCTTATGTTCAGGATGTGAAAGAATGGTTTTAAGTGTATATCTGCATTTAATGAAAATCATAGAAAGACTCTGTCAGTTCTTTAGTTCTGTGCATCACATAGGACTGACTTGTCTTGGGATAAGTTGCCACAATGACACATCTCTAGTTGAGCTGGACTAAATTCAGCTCACCTTATGAGAACTGGAAACAGCATTTTTTTCTGGATAAATCCGTCCTTTCATGAGTGTGTCAATAGTCATGAAAAATTATCTGTAGTTCTGTGTATATAATACATATATATGTGTATTTCTATGACACCTGTCCATGATAATTCAACAGAATGTGTCACAAAATATTATGACTATCTCTGATTGCATCTTCAAATATTCACCTTGTGTCCTTGCTAGTATATATGACATGCTGTCTTTAGCTGTTATAATTTTTCATCTATAAAGCTCATCAAAAATGCTTCTTAAGGATTTTTCCCATGTTTGTAGTACAAACTAGTATCACTACGACTGTAGTTTTTTCTTTTTCTAGGAAAAAGAAATCTGATGAATGACATTGGACATAAGATAATTGAAAGAGTTGAAGAAAGAGACATGAAGCATGGGATGTAATGACAGTTATACACTTTATGGGTACTAACTAAATTGTTTTAATCCTCCTCTTAATCTCATCCTGTTTTAACAGAAAACCTGATCTCAGCACTCTAACCTCTAGAGCAACAAACCACAATTATGTTCTTTGACCTGGAAGTGTGGGAAAGAGTGCCAAATTATTAAAAAGAGCAGTTTAGGTTCTTAGGACTTCAGGGAGCATGTGCATGTGCATATATGTATATATATACAGGTATGTGTGCATGTCACATATTTTTATACATATATATGTAAATAAATACAACGATAGTTATGGACTGAAGCAGAGGGCCACATCCCTCTGAGGGGTTTTGACTTTTAAATGCATCACATAGGGATTCTCCAACTACATCTGGATAACAATCATGGGACTTAATTTTGTTTCCACAATGGGGTAATAAAGTTCATCTGCAACAGTTTTAGAGGTAAAAGAGAAAGAGTGATGTGATAAACCTCATCCTGTTTTAAGAAGCAAGTCTGCTTCTTTTCCTAAGCTACAACAGGACATCCTCTCTCATACCTCCATTCCTTCTCTTTCAATGTTTTTTCTTGCCTACCTTTCATGAAGTGATTTTAAATGTGAGGTAAACAAAATAGTGGCATAGAGATCATAATTTTTATACCTTCTATTTACTTTCAACATAGCTTAGTTTTCCAGTGTGTTAGAAAATCTTCAATAAAGCAAAATAAACTTTGGGAAATAGCATTTTCTTTAAAAATGTTGCAGGGAGTGTGTACATGGAGTGATCCTTGTCACTGATTGAACCTCATGGGTAAAATTCTGGCAGCACTTGAATCAGCTCTTTTCCTGTTCTATCCACTGAGACAGGATACCCTCTTCTGGTTTTCACCATCTAGTAAAATAAAAATAAAGGAAATGTTATTATTTCCATGAGTTTTGTAATGTCAGTGTCAGAAAAGGCAGATTTTTTCTCTTTTAGTTGCAGATAAAATGCTTAGATGCTACTGACAATAAGTCAATTGGTAACTAAATTTCTAATTAGTCATGTTCCTAAAACAAATGCAACCAAACTTTCATTAAAGTAGAAAGAGGATAGGAGTCGCAGACATTTCATGTGAAAAAGACATATACAAATTAATGATTATCCTCCTGACCTTCCACAAACATCTTTCCAACATCTTTGAGAAACCTACCAGGAAACAGGAATCAAAATCAATAGTCCCTAAGGTAGTTAAGCATAGGTTGCTAAAGTAAAGAACTCTTTGTTGCCTGAACATTTCCTTTGATTTAACTTGGAAAGGTTGCTGGAAAATTGTTTGAGTTAGCCTTTTCTCATCCAATGATTTCTGTGTAATCCACATCTAAGTAAATATGTAATCACAACAGCATAGAATTATGTTAAAATCTGATTCCAGAATAGTAAAGTATTTGGAGACTTTCACAGCCTTGACTTTTTACAGTTGAGAGTTATTTGAGGGGGCAAAGAAGAGAAGACAATCCATTCTGGTTCTTAGAACCCTATAAAATATTGTCTAGATTAAATCAGATTCTCATAAAACAAGTACAAATTGAAGAACACCACACTGAATGACATGTGAGAGAAATAGCTACAAGAAATGCAGTAAAAGGAAATTTCAAAGGAAATGCACATTGGATTTTCCTATAATGTGTAGAGTGCATCTGTACCAGTGAATCCAGAAAAATTTATTGTTCATGAAATTCTGATGTTTCGCACTTATTTTACTAAGAATCAAATCAGCATATTATGGAGCAACCTACAAAATCACATTCCATTAAATCAAAATGTATTTTAACTTTGGTAATGATTTATTCCACATAGAATAAAAATTTACATCAACCTCAATGGTTTTCTTTCACTGCCAGCCAGATTATATATAAAGTTCTAGGGAAATAATTTTTATAAGCTTGCTTTTGGCAACACTTACAGTGTGAGTGATATGCAGTATGACACCAGATTGAATTCCTGTTACACATTATAAAGGACACCTAGATGGCAGTCTCCTCTCCTCTCCTCTCCTCTCCTCTCCTCTCCTCTCCTCTCCTCCTTT
>VWYO01022593.1:18327-47250 GCA_013400275.1 Rhadina sibilatrix | reverse complement strand
CTCCTCTCCTCTCCTCTCCTCTCCTTTTTATTTTTCTTCCTCTTTCTCTTCTCTTGCTTTATATCAAATCTTGCAATGAATTTCTGAGGAACAAGAAAGCTGATAATGAATGTACAGAGATTTGAATAATCAGCCAGTTCCAAGAAAAGCATTGGAACAAGTAATCATTATACTGCAGCGTTATCTGAATTCTTCTTTCCAATTTCTAGGAACAGATTTTACACTAATGTACTATGGAGACTATGTAAGTCCATACTAATGTGTCCTTTGAACATATATTTTCAGAAATATAGTGTTATATCACAGATACATATATGCACTTGTTCAACAGATAAAGAACTACATAAAGGTCACGGCACTTTATATTTCTATTTAATATATTTTTACTGAAAATTATTTCCAGTCTTCAGTTTTCATCTTTATTTTCCAGTGACAAAGACATTATGGCTTGAAGAAATAACCAATGTGAACAATTTATGGAAGAATAATACACAAGTTAAAACTAACAGAATAAAAGGGAATGTGAGCAGAATTGAATTCTAAGACTTCACATAACAACATTTCTATATTTCTTTTGGAATACTAATGAAATTTCTTATCTATATATTTTACTTTACAAAGGCGAAAGTATTTTTTAATCTACTCCATTTACTGTTGTGAGATGTTTCTTTTACTATTGACTTTTGTGAGCTTCAGCTGAGATCAAGATGAACAGTACTTCAAAGCATTTGTTGTTTACAAAGTATCTGATTTTTTTTTTTTACTCATCTCTTCAAATGGCTAATAGGAGTCTTTCTTTAGACAATATATAGAGGTTTGAGTGTGTCTGATTTTTGCAATTTTCAGCTTGCAATATTCAGATAAGGTTTTCTGCACTCTCTTTGTCAAGAAATGTGTGACTGACACTGATACAGCAGCCCACACATATCTGTAGCTAACTGAGAAGGTGGCAGCCTGTTGAGACAGAAGATTTCTTATAAAGAAACTATGTAAAAGTCTTAATCCTTCTTCCTGTAGAGGTCGGTTGGAGTTTTGCATTTGATTTTGTGGAAACCAAATTGGTCCCCAGTTGAATAGAAAACAATCACTCACTGTATAGTGAGAATTTATATCCTGCAAAAAAGTATACATTATTAAAAGGGACTGACATAGGGGTCACTGAGCAATTTTAGTAGCCTACAGATCATTACATTTATTACTCAGTTTTTTTCCTTTTATGCAAGAAAAACTCACAGTGAGTTCAGTAAGAGTTTTTCTTACTTAAGGAGTACAGAACTGAGTACTTAGTTGAGAACGAAAGCAACATTAATGACTTCCATATGTTATTGCATAAACCTCATTCATATGTTTTTGATTTTAAATATTATAAAACAAAAAACAAAAATATTCTGTGTAACATTTGGTGAGAAGCAGAAATGTTCTAAAGATCACGGATGAGAACAATTGGATTTTAGTTAGATGTGCAGTAATTGTTTGAACCCTGGAAATAATTTCTACAAAATAGTCTCTTGTTCTTTTCGTTCAGTCTATCTGTCTTACATACTGTTTCCATTCTCTTGTCTTCGCCATTATTATTTCCAAAAACCCTGTGGGGATATTATGTCAGCACTTCTTGACCTCATGTGGTGAAGTTGTCAATGTTGAATTAAGCATTTTTTAATATAACCATATCAATCTGATTCACAGTTCTTCCCTACAACACCCTTGATGATGTAGTGAGGTGAAAATAAATAGGAAAATGCTGTAACTGAACTGCACTGAGAATGTGGGAGCTTACAAACAAATTTGAACTTATGAATACTGTTCAGCTCCTACTTTCACGCAGAAATCATTAAGCAGAGACAAAATCCCCTGTCCAAAGATAAGGAATTGCAAACACAGCAAGACTAAAATTCAAAAGAGAAGTAAAACATTATTTGTTGCTGTAAGTAATATTTGTAGCATCCTTAGGTACTGAAAATAGTAAACTTCTTTTAAGTCTATTTTTTAAAAATAAATTGCATACCAGATTGTAATATAAACTACTCCTGTAAGGACAGTTGTCTAAAGTGGACTTCTACTTTGATCTTGGTATCCAGAATTTGAAATTATATGCCCTCTCTAGCTCAAATTTCTCTTCATTACCATTATTTGGGTTCCTCTGAAGATGGTTGTAGCCAGACAGCATGAAAACAGCTGCAATTTTTGTATTTACTGTATTCAAAATTTAGCTTGTAATTTATCTGGATGTGAACCATATAAAATAGTGTAAGCCTTAGATCATAATACAATCAGTTCATAATTTTCTTCACATTGATTTAATGAACTGTGCTGTTTTATTCTGTTACTCATGAAGAGAGGAAGAAAACATGACTACTGTAGTCTTCTAATGAGCTATGTTCATACCAGACTAGTAGTTTCCAAAAAAACATACTGTGTCTGGAGATTTAGGTCAGGAATTACTCTTTTTAGAGAAAAAAAAGGCTGACACTGACTGACAAGGCTGTAAAATTTAGTTGCACACGTTGAAGCATGCCTGTGTAAAACCTGCAAACAGTGCAAGCTGAGGTGAAATAAAAGGATCAAGGAACTCTAGTCCTCTTCCTTTTTATTGCTACATTTTTAAGAGCATTGAGGAAGACAAGTCAGTAGGATGAGATGAATAAGAAATCATCATTTCATAATTTTATATTTATATTAGAGGCAGATATAAAACATATAAATATTTATTATATATAGGAATATATATATATATATGAATTTGGTACTCTTGACTCAACCTAAGAGTAGCAGTAGTTGCTTAGTATATAACTAGTTGAAAAAATATGTATGCTCATCCTCATCCTGCCTACAATAATGTAATTAGAAAATTAAAGGGAAATAAATATTGTGTACAATTTTTTTCCTGGGGTACACTACAGAGCTATTTTAAACATATAGCAGGTTATTGTATTATTAGTGCAAATTACTGTGAGGCTTTTCTAGCACTAGATAAAATGATAACAAAGATCAACTGTGAAGTAGATAACTTGGATCAATACTACAAAAAATATTTTCTCCCAAACCCTCAGCATTTGTTTTTCTTTTGATGGCAGAACGTTAATCACATTGTGTCAAAGACTTAGGAAATATCACTTTGACAAGAAGGATTTATTTAAAGAGTGCGCATTGTTAACAGAAGTGGTAATAATAGCATAGGGAGTGTAACATATACACTTGGTCTGGCTTCCAGCTGTTTGACTGCACAGTCATTATATGCACTGTGAAACAAATAAATCTTTCAATAATGAAGCAAAACATTTTGGAGTCCATGAGTTACCCTTTTTGAAGATGAAAGAAAAGTTTTCTTTCACTATTAATTTTGAGGTACTACGTAACCTCTCTCAGGGAAATCTTTAAAAATCAGAATGACCAGTGAATTTTGAGGGTGAATCTTTGTGGGGATTGTTTGTTTGTTTGTTTGTTTGTTTTGTCAGTTGTTCTTAAAAATTCATTTGATGGCAATACTTTGAGGTGGCTTTATAATTTTTGAAATACTTTTGAGGGATCACATTTTTAATAGGGAAGTATTTCTTCTTGAGCTATTTCTTGTACTTGCATGTAAACTCTTTACAACATAACCTAAATCCATGTTTGTATCTAGGAAGAACTGTACAGGTGCAGAAAAAGAACAGAAACAGAAGATGGAGGTAAATAATACTTGGGTGGGAGAAAATCCTGTCCTGGCATTATCACATCCCACTGGCTATAACACTTTTGTTATTGAGACACTAGAAAGTTGAATTTTAAATCAAGTATAAGGACATTTCGAACCCAGTAATTCCTGTAAGACACAGCATTTAAGGAGCAACACTGAGATTTGAATGTGAAATGTACAAATCGTGTACTATGTTGAAAGAATTGGCTGTACAAGACTCGATATGCTTAGGCAGATGGGAATCCTATTTGTTGTCTTATTTAACTGCATTTAAAGGCTGCAATTTTCACCATAAATACAAGTACAATACACAAACAAGATCATCGCTTGGAAGGACTTCTGATAATTTTGCCAAAAAATTTGAGAATTATAGGATAACAGAAAATAAGAGACATGATTTAAGAGTTTAAGTATCTCTTCAGTCTGATCTGTGAGCTCCAGCTGGAGATATGAATACAGAAAGATATAACAAAAACTGAGCAATGAAATAATCACAGTCTTTCCCCTAGGTGTTTCATTTCAGCAAATGGCCTATGTGTTGGAACAAGACACAAGCACAGTAATTATGTCTGTATAAAATACAGGGCTCTCTGTGTGTGTATGCTCTTTTATTCAGTAAAATGAACTTATTATTATGTCATGACTTTTTCCATCTTTACATCTATATTTCACATAGACAAAATATGACTGTCATTTCAGAAAAAAAGTTCTTTTTGGGAGAATGGCCACTGCGGAGTTTGGGTTTAGCCAGTGAGCATATACAAGAGCCGTCTCGGTTTCTCTGTGTTATTCTGTCCAAGTCTCTGGTATTTCTGCACTCATCCCACAGCACTACGCTTGACCTCACGCTCCTATCTGAGTTGAAGTCATTCACCACTACTGTCTTCTTTTTATCACTAGCATTGTATTTTTTCTGTCTTGCTGTTAATAGCTTTCTTGGTGGGCCTTCTGCAATAGTCTTGTTACACTATAACTAAAAAAGTTATTTTCTCAGTTAATGTGATTTAGTCCATGTCTTAGCTGTTTATTCATATTGTATTGTAAGAAAAAGAAAAGTACATTGATGGTCCTGATTCTCAATGTGGAAAAGCACAAATGCAATCCCAATGCTTGTAGGTACCTACTTTGAAAATAAATAACTAAAGAAGATGACAATAGAACTCTATAAAAGCTTAGAGTTTTATTCACATGGGTCTAATCATTGGGATTGGGATCCAAAAATTATGTGGCTTTTGTCCATAGAGATGGTCTGAAGAAGAATTCCTCTTAGTCCAGGTTCTCCTTTTTTTAAATTTTAGTTATTTGTGAAAGTCACATCTATATCACAATACATGTGGGTGCTCCAAAAGCTAAATTATATTTTACAAGTGGGCTCACTTGTATAAAGTGCTAGAATGACCTGCCAAAGACCACAGAGGAAGTTTGAGGCAGAAAAAGAACAGACTGTGCATTTCCTACAATCTTGCCCAGTGCTTGAACCACTTGTTCAGCCTTCTGTTTCATTGTTACTGTCATCACCATGACTCACAAGTCGTCCAATCTGCAGTCAAGCTTGAATGTTTTAGTAATTAGAGCTGGCTAAGTTTTCTTTGTAAAAGAAAAACTTGAAGTATTGAAACAAACTTGCAAAAAATTTGGATTTGGTCAACAGTGAACACCACTTGTATTAATTAATTATTGCTAATTATTCAAGTCAACCTCCTTAAAATGATTTTTCTGAGAAAGAAAGCCAAGTGTCAGACATTTGTAAAACATAATTTTTCTATAACCTACTACATCTTGCAGTGCATGCTCTGCTACGGAAAACTGGGTTGAGAAAAAAAGAAAAATTCCCCATCTGGAATAACAGAAAAAATCAGTGGGGGAAAAAAAATTGCTGATATTGAGGAAGGATGTCCTTTCACTCTAAGATTTTTAAATGTGAGTGGACCATTTCACCCATTTTTCATGGGTAAAAACTGTTAAACTCTTTTAGATATTAAGAAATATACAAACATGCTAGTGCTCTGTAAGGAATTCTGAGAAAAAAGAAAAACGACAATGTTTATTAAATAATTCCATAAGACTAATTCGCACCTTTCAAAGACTTAGTTTCTTTTTTGCCTTTTAGCTAGAGCAAAACAAATGAAAAGACAAACACAAACAAAAGTTTATGCTGAAGAAATCTCTTCTAATAGTCATGACTTAGGAGCTTCTGTTGAGAAGCACTTTTGTCATGTTTTTTAACAAAAAACATGACAAAAGTACTTCTCAACAGAACCATTTTAAACATCTAACATGGTTTTCTTAAAAGAGTAATTTTCTTAATATAACATTGTTTTAGTATCTTAGAATTGCTGTATTTTAAGGGTTTTTTTGCTTATCACTAAAGCTTACCTCACTTGTTGGCACATTTCTTCTGACTGGAAAACTTCGACATACATATTTATTGCAGTTCACTGTTTTTTTGTGTTTCAACTGCCACTAAGGTCTCCTTACACAAGTGCAGAAGTATGCAACAATGAGAAATAATGGCAAGAAAACACTTAGACAAACATTTCTAATGCTGCCAGAGAGTTCGATCTGGCATGATTGATCTGGCATACAGATTCGAGTCATGGGGTTAAAATGGGTTCCTTGCTTTTCTCTAAACTCTTTCTCCTTCTTCACTGTGATACCATGAAACAAAATCTACTACCAACCTAAAATATTACGCCAGTGTGTGACTGAATTTATGTACACCTGTATTCCAGGAACTGCTGCAACTATGAAAGAAGCTGCTCTCATTTTGTAAGACCAAACTTCATTAATATTTTAAGGAACGATGCAACTAAGGTTTTAAAAATAATTTCACATTTTTTCAGTTTCCTGAAAATGCATCTTGGCCTTCTGGCCAAGATAGAGTGGTTGGATATTTTTTGAAGTGTTTACAAGTTACAGTAATTTTTCACATCCTCATTGAAATCTCAGGTCTAGGGGGAAGAAAAGTGCCACTTTACTGAATGGGAAGACAGTTAAGACTGCCTTCGCAGTTTTCTTTGGGGGAAAATTCAAGGTCACTCACTTTAATTAGCTGTGACAAATAGAGTTTGGGCTGAACTTGGGCTAAAAGGAATTTTAGCTGAACATTGCCTGCTTGCAGCTTGTGCAGAGGCTGCCTGGCACCAAGTGAAATGACTTTCTATCTGCTCTTATCTCCTTTTCCACTTTCTGGAACAAAGACAAGCAAAGTATCTTAAAGCTGCTTAATTTTATCTGCCTGACAAGAAAGAACTAGAAGAAGTAAAAGTTAGAAATACTTGAAAAAGTGGGTTAGGAGCTACTATACTATGCTTTTCATTTACTGTCCTTTATTTCAACACAGGCACTAACAGTACTTTTGTGAATGGGCCTAGGCATATATTTGCAAGTCAAAATAGTATGAACAGGAAACTTATGAACAAGTCCAAATTGAAAATTTAGAGGCATACCTCTATTGCACTATCTCCTGGGAAAGCACTTCAGCAGTGCATAAATCTCCTTAGATCTGAGACATAGTTCTACATAGGGCTCTGCTACCTTCCATGCTCCCCTCATTCACTGTAAAGATCACAGCTATTGCCTTACATTCTTTCTTGTTCAACAAGAAGGTAATGAACTTCCCCATGGTAAAATATACAGATGTGAAGGATCAGACAAAATGGTAGATGGATAAGAGAAGAGCTGAAGTATAAGGTGAAACAGCCTTTTAGTATATATATATAAATATTCAGGTATCATTAACCAGAAAACAAACTACAGTGATTTTTTTTTTTTTTTTGTGATTTTATCACTGTATTAGACTTGATTCCTCTTTTGTGCAAAAATCTATTCTAAAAATAAATTCTTTTCCAAAAATTAACACAAGCATCTAGACAGCCAGACACTCAGAGAAGTGCAGTACTGACTCCAGCAGGATTTGTGTCCATAAACACTTGTGGAGCTGAGATGTAGTATTTAGCACCGGAATGGTTAAGGATATACAAGGAATGTCTTGCAGTTGAAGCTGCCTAAATATGCTTGAATTATTAGTGGGTTAGCACAGAAAGTAGGAGAGGTTACTAAAGCATTTCTTACCCTGTTCGAGTTGTTTATTAAGTTCAGCCAAAGTTAAATGTTATGTTCAATGCACTTCAAGTTTTATAGGTGGTATGGGGATAGATACATGTAGAACTCTGCTACTTTCTGCTTGTATTCAGCAATTGCTGACCTTCTTTTTGCTCATTATCTAAAGCTGGTCTCCATGGGTCACAACTATTTGGGACACATACATTTAGCAACACCCCTATGTTAATATGGTTCTCCAGAGACCACAGCTGGGACACAGCGTTTCTGTAGCTGCTTATGATTAGATTAAGACTGTTCTCTTTCCAACCTTTACTTCTTATGTCACTGTAGAATCATGAAGCCTGCTTTTGTAACTTGTGCCCACTTAAATTCTGGAAACATCTCAAGGAGATTATGGTTTCTTGTAGTTTTCTTCTTTTTTTGTATGTGTTGTTTGTTCTAATTTGGATTTTTAATATCTATTTTTAATTACTCCTGCTTTCATTTAAACAATTTTACTGTAAAAATTTTTAAATCACTCTTATTCCTGGAGGAATTACAAAACAATATGTTCACATCCTCCTTCTCTTGTTTTCATATTGTGAAAAAGGAAAGTATGTTCATCACTGCATTTATACTAGAGGGTACTTTTGGTTAAAGCTGCCATCCAAGCTCCTTGCATAACAGGTATTTAACCCACATCGGATGAAATCTGCTCTGCAACTGTAAACTTACTAAGTACTGCATGTGCCCTGAATCCGCTTATTTTAACTGATAAAAAGGATAAGGCATACAAGATTTGCCACTGGTTTAAAGAGTGTGCCGCCTGAGGAGTCTGCACTGGAAGACTCTAATTTCCTGCACTGACATTGCTAGATTTCAAAAAGGATTCCCAATGCCTGAAAATCAGCTTCCAGGCCAGCACAGACACAGATTTGCAGTCAAGAAAACCTCAGCTTCACTTCACAGGAGAGAACCTCCTGTGAATTTTGGTTTTCGACTTGTTGTGTCTAGATTTGACCCTCCTGTCCAATGTCCATAGTTGTATGTGTATGCACGTATGCAGTCTTTCCAACTGATCATATTCCTCTGCTTCTGTAAGCGGTACACTATTTTCTCTCTGTTTAACTGTTCCTGGTTCCTTTTTGCAGTATTCCTCATGGCTGAGCCCACAAGGCAAGCCTTTGTCTTGTGATTGGTGTAGTGCAACCTGTTTTCTTCCTCCTGGTTAGACAGGGTACACCTAAATATCTGTAAAGGGGTACACATGTTGTGTACTGAGTGAAGAAATACGCTGAGTGCTTTCACATGGGGGTCATCTATGCACTCTGGTAGAGGACAAATCGTGTAAGGCTATCAGAAAGTTCTCTGGTACTAAGTGAAGTGATGATATTTTCTATTTAGTAAAGAAAACAATCTTAAATTAACACTGCTTAAGCACATTTAGTGGATTCTTAGGAGAAGCTTTTAGTTTTATTCTTTTTAGTACTGTCCTTGATAAGATTCTTTAAAAAATTAACTAGTTGTTTTGCTTTTCTGGAAAAACCAGGAGAAAAAAAGAAAGCAGTGATGTTGTGATGTCATATTGTGAAAGACTCTCAGAATATCACATATGTAAAACTAGCTGTGGTTTAACAACTACACAATCATTTATTAACTATCTTATGAAAGCATTGTGATTATATCTTCTGTCCCCCATATCTGTGTGCTCTGTGGGAGGGAGACACAGGAATGGAGTCAATGAAGCACATGAGCCAGCAAAGCCAGCTGTTTGGGGTGCAGTGCTCCTTGCACAGAGAGCAGCCTGACATCCCGCACCCACACCGTATGTACCAGATCAATGGCCCCCAGCTGTTGCATGAGGTTCATTAACAACTGAAGAAAGGCTGAGCTGCTCTCCAGTTCTTTCTTGTCTTCCCTTTTTATCACCCAGCTGTGAGTACTCATGCAGACAGTTTTATCGATGTAGAGTTTGTACTGTTTTTGCAGGACAAAGCTCTTAGCATGTCACAGCCTCCTAAGGGGTGATACTTTGCATTAAAGGATTTTGGTCAAATTCCTTTCTGTGTTCCTCCCTTCTTTCCTTGCTGCTAGTCCATCTTTATGTTTATAACGTCTACATTTGAAGAAAAAATAAATTATGATGTAATTGCTGAAAACTTGCTTACTTTAAGGTTTGGTACAGTCATTGCAAGAAAGTACATGTACTGTACATAATAATCTAATTTCTAATGACATGCATTTATTTTATAACTCTTGCATGGTGTTGATACTTCCTGTGCAATGGATGGACACATATGGTACATATACAGTATATGTATATGCGTATGGCTGAGGGCCTTTTGACCCTTTAGCTGGCAGCTGATTATTTAAGTAATAAAAAAAAAAAAGATACTCTTCATCCTATTGTTCTTCTACATGCTGGCATTGCAAGTGTGCAAACTGTCATGAGTATTAAATCACTAAAATTGTGTAGTATGTATTTCTTTGAAGAAGAAATTCACTCCAAAAATTATTGTTAAAAAGTAATTAAAATTTAGTCTAATGTAAGATAGTGCTAGTCTCACAGCTGAGCTTTCTAGATGTTGAGTTTGTTCATGATTTTTTACTGGTTTTCTACTGGCCTTATTTTGATATTTTTATCAAAATTTATTTTGATATTTTATTTTTTATTTCATTCTTCAGTACTGACGAGTGCTTTCTCAGCTGGCTTATTTCTGAATAGGGCCCAAAGGAGAGGGCTCGACATAGCAGAAAGATGTGATAGCTCTTCACAGGATGGCCATAGCCTTCAGGATGGGATCTAAGTAAGACATGTAGAGAAAGTTCTGGATCTGTAACAGATTAAAAAACAACACTTGATGACCCGGCAGAGCCACCAGCTCACGTGATCCTTACATTGCAGCATTTGTTTGTTCATGTTTCCTAAAATCCTAACTACTGAATGAAAATTTCAACTCAGAATATAAATTTCTAACCACTATTTTACCACTACCCATCTATTCTTCCCAGCCTCCTACAATTCACTCCAAGGTTTGGAGCTCTGTAGGGTGTAAAAAGAAAATAGTAATGTAAGAGCAATTATTTTTCAAACCCCTGCATTAGCTAATAGCAAAATATTATTTATCTAAGTTCACATTTTTAGACCTTTTTCATGAATGTTTTTATAATCTTAGATTTAAAATATATTATAGCACCGAAAAAAACATGTTCACATTGCACATAGGGATTTAATCTAGTTGATGGTTAGTCCATGAAAAGATGAAGGACTCAAATCAGAGAGGAATGTAAATGATATTATTTGCATCAGTATTATCAGTTCAGCATTTTAAAACAGGTGGAAGACTAGGTGAAAAACAAGTCATAATGATATTTTATGTAGTGAAATGAGAAAGCTAGTAATTTTAACAACTGTGATTTTATTCAATTTAGTTTATAATATTTAATAAATCCTTTTAATATTGTCATAAGCATAGATTTGATACAGGCTGGGAAAACAATTGGAGATCCTTCAGAGTCAGAATTTGCATAATAATTGTACTCCATACAGTGCTTCACTCCATAGCTACTTTCACTAAAATCACAGGCTTTAGAGGAAGTTTCTCCTACCAATTTCCTAACTCCTTCACTGTTGCAGCTGCAGGTGTAGAACTTCAGAACTTCAAAGGGTATGTTGACAGTAAATCTGCAGAAAAATGTAGAGTACACTCTAGAACACCAAGGCCACCTTTGATAATTTAGAAATGCCTTGGTATGAGTCTGGACTTCAAATTCCAAAGGAATTATTTCTAATAGACATAGTTACTTTAATTTTCTTTCTTCTTATTCACTCTTTTAATTTGTGTACAGTTTATGAATCTCTATGAGATCAGAGAAGCTCCTTGATCTCTAAGATTTGCAGACTATGCACCTGGTGTTTGCTCATCAAGTTTTGGAAGTGGCAATAAACTGGAAAACGTAAGGCTTAATTTTGTTCCCATATCCTTTCTTGGGGAAGAGGGAAGGAAAGGAAGAAGGTGTTTAGCAAAGTTTAGAACAATTGGTTGAATTTGAATGTTGAATGCTAAATTACTGTAGGGCTTGTCTTACCTGTCACAGCCTAGAATGATTCTTGAAAATTTTCAGTCTTATGGGTTGTTACACTTGTTTTTGTTGGCATTTGTTGGCTACATATTTTTTTCCTTCCAGCAGAATTCCTCTTGATAAATTTCTTTCTCTCCTTATATCCAATAATAAAAATATTTTGGGAGAGGCCAATGAACTTCTTCACCTATCCATAGTCTTTCAAATTTGCTTGCAAGTTTGCTATTTCCTTTCAGCTCCTCAGCTGACTGTAATTTGGTAATAACCTTAAAATCCCTCTGAAGTGAGTGGTCACTTCCTAGAAAATGATAGAAATCAGCTGCCGTTTCTTATGTGACCCTATAGACTTCAGAACAGGGCTCTGCTATTCCCTGAAACGCTGGTTAATTGTGAGGCTGGGAAAAATGAAAACAGTAAAAAGCTATGTGAGAGAAAGAATATACGAAATTCCTTTTCTTTTTATTCTTTCTTTCTGTGTCATCCTTTTACTCTCTCTCTCTGACCCCTTTTCTAAAGTGAGAAATGTATTATTGTGAGCAGAAAATTTTAGGTAAATACTACTTTAAAAATATTTTAGTTCTAGGGTTGAGTAAAGTTTTAGTAAAGAGGCTCTGATATTTGGTGTTATGAATTCCCCTCATGAGCATCATGTAAAGCTGTGGAATCTTCTAGAAACAAGCATTCTAATCCGTAAGATAAATATTTTTTAGTTCTGTAAGCAATACAGTGAATGAGAACATATGGCCGAAACAAATGGTAATAATAGCCTTTTTCACCAGGTCATATCAGCATGAAATACGTGTTCTGTCATTTATAACAATAAAGGGATTTGTTTTATTAAAGAGTTGTTTATTCATACGCGCTATGCAGCTGCTAATGTCAGTTTATCATTGTGATCTTGTTTGTTCATTATGTGGCAGCTGGAGGTTTGCTCTCCATGGGTTTTGCAGAGGTCAAAAGAAGACTTTCTTGTAATTTGAAAGGCTGTATTCCTTAAAACAAGCTTGACGTCTTTCAGAACATGGTCCACTTTGCTAATACCAGATTATTCTATGTAGACATATATTTCAGATATACTTTCTGATGAGGTATTTATATATATATATATGAATCATTATACATAGTGCTAAAGATAGAGATTATTTTCCATTTTCTGTTCTGATTTTCCTGTAGGCCCTTAAAAATCTGTCCCTCTTGTGAAACACAATATAGAGTTTGGGGTTTATTTTAGTGACTTTTTAGAGTGGTAAAGTGAAGCTGTAGGATCAATTAATTACATGACTAAGCACTTCATTAGTATTTTTTATACTTGGTTTTTTTTCCTTATAGATTTGAACTGTGACTGACTGAAACTCACAAAAAAATTAAAATGTTTCTATTTCTTTCAGAAAAGATCCAGTCTGGAGGAATGACTATGTGTGACATCAGTCCCTTTCAAAACCAGAGACATAATAAGGTGCTGAAGGATTTATCTAGCTAAAGTAGAAGGTGAAAAGGAATAAATTTTATTATCAAGATTTCTTTGATAAGAGTCTGTGAATGCTTGTATGTGCATGCAAAATAGACACTATTATTTTAGAGGTTTCTTGCAAATGAGAGAGACTTCAGGTTTTGTTTGGGAAGCAGATGGAACTTCTATAATTTTTTTTACTTCTCACATTTAGGAAGATCGAGATTTGACATTTTTCTTTTTATTTTGCCTTAAGGGCAGAAAGAACTGGAGTGAGGTGTATCATAGTTTTGTTTTGTCCAGATGGAAGAAAACATATAGGCTGAAGGTGCTCATTTGAATGTAACCTATAATATCAGTGGAGAAAGGAGTGAATTTCCCATTCTGTTATTAAGAAAGAGTTGTTTTATTCCAGAGGGATTTAGAACTAGTTTTTTGCATGAAATTAAAATTTATACTTCTTTGAAAACCTCACATGGAGTATGTTTTAGTCTGTATGAACTGTTTTGAGATGAATTTTGGTATAGACTTCATAGAATTTTCACAGAACTACAGCAACACATAAAAAAGAAAAGGCTTTTCTCCTGTGTAAACATCGATCATCTATCTCTCTCTTCTTGAACTTTGTTTATTCAGCCCATTGGGGCCAAACTCTTACATACTATAACAGTTTTCAGCATTTTCCATCTCTTCTATTTTGAGTTGTTTGATTCTGTTGAGTTCAGTTGTAAGTCCTGGCAGGAGTTTTAAAGATGACCTTTATATTTAAACTGTTATGAGGAATATGTCCTCAAGGAATTAAGCACATACATTTCAGTGTAACACTTGACTGAGACACTCCTCATCATCTCCTAGAATCTCTGTCTTTGCCCCCAATTTAACTTCTAGAGAGTGAATTAACTTGGTGACCTAATGACTTAGTTTTTTAATAAACATTTAGATACAATGACATAAACCATCAAGACAGGCTTATAGCCAATAAAAAGGTTTCCTGAGATAAAGTTTATATATCAAAAGCAGCTGGTTTTCCAAGACATACCTCTTTCTAATTATTCCTGTTACTGCAAATCTAGACAAGAAAATAATAGATATGCTATTCTATAAAGTATGAAAATAGAATAAAGAATGAAAATAGACCTAAAATACTAATGTGCTTTAATTTCCAAGAGTAGAGAGTAAAAAATCGATTTGTTAAACTTAATTCATATTTGAAAAACATCATTAAACAATTCAAGTTTGTCTTCCAGCTTTAACAGTGTGAGAAAACTAGCTTATATTTTCCTGATCGTTATTCTTAATTTAAAGAAAAGCTATATTTTCCTACTTGAGACACAAAGTTTGCATGAGGACAAGCATAATTTTTGTTCCAGGCCCACATTTATTCCAAGTATGTGACTACAATGATGTAAAACACATAGCAATGCATAATTTGGATTAACATTTACAGATCCTTCTTAACAATAAACACAACTTATATTTCCATTATCCACATTTTTTGATTTTTATATGCATCATTCATTATTCTTTCAGTAAAGCAATGGAGGGAACAAACAGTTTCTTTCTTGAACACCATTTCATCTGAGCATACATTTTTTTAACATTGTGTTAAATTGTTTTGTAACAGATGGCTGTAAAACCAATTGAAGAGCATGTATTTGGAGTAAAATTGTTCTTCAAAGAATATAAAAATGTTATATTTTTTGGACAAATTAATTTACTATTTTAAAAGAATGTACATACTAACATTCATGACAATGATTAATCAAGTTTACATAAGAGTTTTACTGTAGAAGATCAGTCATGTTTATCAATCTCGTGCTAATAGCATTCCTTAGTATTCCAGCTCCTTTATGTCTCAGTCTTGACTCTTTACTCTGGTAAACTTCTCACTCATATGGTTTTGTATTCAGAAGTGAAAGATTAGTGATGAACCAGACACTCAAATACACTCAAAATTCACTCAAAATACACTCAAATTCTGTCCCCCTTTTTCTGATTTTTTTTCTTAGTTGCTATTCAGTTTTAGTTCTTCTTGGGACTCTGCAAAAGTTCTCAGATTACTTTTTATGAAGGAGAAGGGACTTAGCAACTTATCTGTTTATGAAACACTATTCTGAAATGAGGCATCTCACACTGAATGTGTTTTTATATTATATATTAGCTTTACAGTCTAGAAATCCCTATTATATGAGCAGATGTCTATGTGCTCTTGGAAATCCAAGTTCTGTGCATGCTTGACTCTGTATTCATAACAATGTTCATAGTAACATAATTGTATGTGCACATTTAAAAATTTTGTGATGCTGAAATATAATTCTGAAAAAAACCAATCCTATCTTATTATTCTCTTTGCTTGTTGATAGTCTCACATGAACTGGACAGACAAAAAAAGCCAATAAGCTCTTTTCACTGTTTCTTTCATGATGCAACTAATCAAGCTCAAATTATTTACCCATGTAGACTGTAATTTTTAAATCAGTCTTTTAACAGGTCTGAAAAAAACCTTCATCAGTCATATATTGCGCTCCTTGAATTTAATAATTTGATGTTTAAAAAAAGAGATCTCACTATCAAAGGCACTGTAGCCATAACAACAGGAGATTTCAAAGGGAATCTGTGTCATCCTTCTCTGACTCAGTAAAGTAAATGATATAGTTCTGCTGATGCATAGCTAACAGTTCTTAGATCTTTTAACTTAGATTAGTTCTTAGATTCTTTGTGACTTGGGTATTCCAGTATCATTGAAATATAACAAAGAGTATCAGTAAGTATTCAGTACTGCTCTTAAAAAATGACCTCAAGAAATTACTATTAATAATATTTTTGTGCTACCATTCTGAACTATGAATATAAAATAATTTCTTTGAATTTAAAATCTTAAATGTAAATGCAGCTGTTTGTTACCTGGCTCCTACTGCTAGTATCTCACAACTTACATGAGGAAAATTCCCCTTTTGTTGTGAAAGGAACTGTAAATTGCAGAATCATTAATACATATAAAAATTAAGTGAAATTTATTGTTTTCAGAAATAGTTCTTTGTCAAAAAAGACAAAGACAAGAATGTCAAGAAAGACACTATTTTGTAAATAACTAGGCAAATCCTAAACTGGTAGTCATAAAAAACAAATGGAAATAAAAATATGTTTCTAATAGCCATGTCTTCTCAGCACAATTAAAGCAAGAGACAAAGCATTGTAAACAACCTTTTTATCTGCCTAAACGAGTTCAGAGCAACTATCTCCTTTTATTACAGAAGACACCACAATCAAAGCAGCAGTACAACCTTGCTCTTCATATTTGCTTTGCATGTTAGAGATGCTACCAAAACCAAACCACAAAAAAAATCAAGCAATAACCATAAGAGCAGAAAACAGCAAACAGCCTAGATTTCGATATTTAAATTAAGAAGGAAATAATTTTAAACAGTTTGGCTTAAAAATGTAATTAAAAACATTCATTAGTTTCACAGTTTTAGAACAAAAGTGCTTAACTTGCTCTGAAATTATATAATAGAAGTTTTAATGCCTAAAGACAAAACCAGAAAAAAGTACTTTGAAAGCATAGAAATGTAAAACTTTATGCACCTTTCCAGATAGGTAAGGCAGCAGTTAACCGTAGAAATACTGAGGCAGGTTGGGGAGTTCAAACAAGTATACCCTGCCTTCAACTAACTTCAGTGTTCCTGTTGTGCATTCCCCATGGCAGGAGCTCAGTACAGAAACAACCCCAGGCACTTTGGCCAGAGGCACATGGGCCCAGTTCAATTTATTAATGCACTCTGCTGCAGCTGCACTGTATCACTAAAAAACAGATGATGATGAGAAAGAGATGCCAGCCACAGCAAGAAGGGGAGAAGAAAACAAACAAGAAGTAGCCTATACCCATGAGCAGCTATAAAACAGTGCTTATTTTCTCAAGGTACAAAACCATTGGAAAACTGTGCAACAGGGCTGCTTGTACTTACACTCATTTTATGTACAAGAGAGGTCTGAATGGGAAGTACCTCGGAAGTATTCAGTGTGGGAATTACTGATTTGATAGATAGGCAGATAGGACTGGTACCTAGGAGCGCATTGCTGAGGCTGCACCTCAAGTTCTCTCTCCCCCTGTTCTGGGCCCCTCAATTTAGGAAGGACATTGAGATGCTGGAGCATGTCCAGAGAAAGACAACAGAGCTGGTGAAGGGTCTAGAATACAAGTCCTATGAAGAGTGGCTGAAGGAGCTGGGGTCATTTAACCTGGAGAAGAGGAGGCTCAGGGGTGACCTTTATCACTCTCCTCAGTTTCCTGAAAAGAGGTTGTAGCTAGGTGAGCTCGATCTCTTCTTCCAGGTAACCAGTGATAGGACAAGGGGACACAGCCTTTCCCACTAGCCTTCTGTGCCAGGGGGAGTTTAGGCTGGACTTTAAGATGAAGTTCTTCACAGGAAGAGAGACTCGATATTGGAATGGGCTACTCAGGGAGTTGGTGGAGTCACTGTCCCTGGAGGTGCTTAAGAAAAGACTTAATGCAGCACTCAGTGCCATGGTCTGGTTGACACAGTGGTGTTAGGTCATAGGATGGACTGGATGATTTCAAAGGTCCTTTACAACCCAGTTGTTTTTCGTGATTCTGTGGATATTAACATATAGTTTAAACATTTTTATACTTACGAATTTACACACTAATTGTGGTCGATTTATGTTAATGAACATGTCATATGTCAAATGAAAACAAAATTTTTCAGCTGTGCTTTATACAAGACAAAAATCACAGTAAAAAGTCTATTGATAAAATCTGTCTGAAAACTAGTTATTATTTTTTTATTTTTTTTTTACTCACAGTTTTAAAAACCTGCAGATGCAAGTTAAGTTCAGTTGGAAATAGTAGGGAAACATTGCTGGCCAATGTTTTCTGTATTTCTTAGAATTGCATATTTCTGCACCTGTGTATTTTCAAATAACTGGGATTTCAGCTGTATGAAAATAGGTGCACAGGGTAAAAAAAAAAAATAAAGAAAGAAAAGAAAAAAACCTGTTTTTTTCGTGTATAGAATTGATCTCAAAGAATTGTTGAAACTGCATTATGTATGTAGTGTCCTAGTAATCCAGAGGCAATGTGTATGTTAAACTCACATGAGAATAGGACTATGGATACCTAACAAAAAGCAGTAGATAAAAAATACACAGGAAAAAGATTAAAGGTAGCTCAAGTGTACCCAAAAAAGGCACAGTGGAATCTCAGAGTGTGATTCTATATCCTAACAGACCTGCTAACTAAATAATTACTTCACCTCTCTGCTTATGCATTCTCATGAATGTGCATGAGAAATCATATCGCAGAACTTATATCTAAGTAAATGCATTTTGAAGTAAAATGAAATAATTTGTGAAGTGAGTCTTCTCATCAAATGTCAGCACTATAACATATTAAAGGAAAGAAAAAAAAAAATCATGAATTTCCTTACAAGCAACTTGGGATGGGACAAAATTTCCATTTCTACCACCTCTCCTAGTCATATGAGGTAATACACTTTTCCCTACAAATTTGATTGAACTCCCATCTCTTTTGCCAAGCAGAGTTGTGAAACTGCCAAAGGCATAGCTACCAGCTCCAAAATAAGGTGTTCAGATTTTACCCTTTACCCTTCTATTTACAGATTCAGTGCCTGCAGCACACTATTGTGATCTGTCCATGGCGTCTGTGGATAAGGGTGAAATGCATTTGGGGCCCAGATGAATTACTAGATTGTTCTGCACAACTTATCTGCCTCTGTAAATCCTGCAATATTTGAAATTGTCTCTGAAGCAATACTGCTTTTTGCTACACCAGCTTGTCCACAGCAGGCTTCCGCACTATCATGCCCTATTAAGCACCCAAGCGTAGACACTGAGGCCCAATCTGGATTGCTAAATAAGAGAGACCAGGGCCCACATCCTGGCTCCAAAGCCAGGGTTAGCAAAGTAGCAAAGCGTGGGTTGAGTACACGCATCTCAACTTTTCCTGTCTGCAGGTAGGTCTCCCGAAACAGGACAGTCACTCTAGAGTCCTCTGAGCTGGAGTATTTTCTGGAGTTTGCCATCCCCCAAGTTACATTTGGGAAGGCACAAGCTGGTCTCAGACAAAACAATGCCTGGGAATATCCTGATGACAAAGCAGTTCAATCATGCAAACAACGGAGAAAGCTCACACTCTCTGTGTTAGAACTCACACCCTTTTTTTGCCTCTTAGATCCTCGAAAGCTTGAGAGGTCCTGGTACAGGACTCACTCATGGATGGCTCTTATTGAAAGAGCAGGATCTGTTAGTTTGCAATGAGTTGATTAAGAGCTGTCTGGATCTTAGTCTGAATGATGATTTTGTTAGAAAGAAAAGTAATTTCTGCCTACTGAAATGCAGATATATGTAGTGAAAGAGAATAAAATATTTTCCAGTGGTAAAGCATATTTGAATACATTTCTAAACCTCATATGTCAATTCTAGAAGGAGCTATCTAGTCACCAGCTTATGTTAGGAATATTTTCCCAGGTAACTCAAAATAGGCTTCCATTCTATTTCTTTAGCAGGTCTGTAACTTCAAATTTGTAGAAAATTTCATTAACAATAATGGAACTATTCCCATTTTCAAAGTTATGAAAGCTATACAGCATCTTCAGTATATACCTCTCTGCTCTCACCATCTTTTGACATTATCAGTTGTACTTTGGTAGCAGGTGTTGTGCTATTTAAAACAGGGCTGTAAAATTAAATTCAAGATGCTCCCTTTTCCCCCTGCCCCTTTCAATAATGGAGGAGCACTAGGAGAGATTATCAATTGCAATCACAGTTTACTGAAAATCACAATAATCACAACAATTGTAATAACATGGAGTGTACAAAAGAGAGAGGGTGTTTCATCCACCAAAGGGTATTCACCACTGAATAAACAAGAATTTTCGTGGTTTAATGCTTGCATCCATCCCCCTTCACACCCCTTCAGTGCAAGAAAACAATGAGGAGCTGCAAAAAACCCCTTGGAAGCTGGATCATCTCTGTTGCCCCACATGCTCTCCTCAGATGAATCCACACCACTGCTTCTGCTGCACAGCTGCCTCCAGCACCAGCACCACTCCACTGGGCTCTGCTGAGGCTTGGGCTTCACACGGCTTGGCCCTGTGCCACTCTGTGCCATTCTTTCTTTTTTTTTTTCTCAGAGTGGCATCTCAGGCTTGCCATTGCTATCTTTCAGCAGGAAGCCACAAAAGCTGTGGTTCAGAGGAGCAGGAGAAGGAAGTCCAGTGGCGAAGACAGGCTAGGCCTGCCAGGGTGACCCAGGGCCTTTTCCTGCAGACAGCCAGGCCAAAATGGCCAACTTTCCATTTCCAGGCCTGTTGGCTTTTGGAAAGCTTGCTTCCCTAGCCCCTAAGGGGAGCTCCTAGGTGTGATGTGGTACCAAATAGACAGCATTAAAAGCTCCACCCCTCCATCATTGTACTGAGGACAGGTCCATATTTGCATTATAGGTTCTTGACATTGTATGGATATGTCAATCTCATATAAAGAAAAAGAATATTCTTTCATCCAAGCTTGTTAATTTGTATTCCATGTTCAAGATACATTACCCTTCTCTTCAATTAGGAACATAGGATGTGATCTGAAAGTCAGGAGCAAAATTCACAAAATATCAGACCAGATAAGCAGTGAGTACTGTACAGATATTTTTGAGGAAATGGAAGGCATCTGTAAATATTTCTGGAAGAGAACAAAAACACAATATGCAACAGAGAATTTATAAGGGATAATATTACTATTATGGGATATTTATGGATTATTAAGGGATAATAATGAGCAGGTCTAATAAATTAACCTTGCTTCAACAAGAAACATGCTACTGCCAAGAACTGTTTTGTAAGCATTTATAAAGAAAAAAAAATTACTATTGTTGTAGTTATTGCTGCTGATTTCATTTAAGTGTAGATTGTGGAAAGCAAAGGCACTCCTTTTCATTCCAAAATCATTGGTTTATACAACACTGAATGGATTTTTACTCTTCTCTTTTTGCACACTGAAGTCTTCCTCCAAATAATACGTAGTGTAGGTATTTCTTTTCCTCATTTTGAGGACTGCTTAACAGTTTGCGACATTAAAAATATCTCTAGGCACACTTTTAGCCCAGTTTCCTGAGGAAACAAGGCTTAGGCATTCATGCTGTCTGTGTGTCTGTGTTTCTCTCACTGGTATCCTGGAGTGCCTTGGACAGTTTCAACAAAATTTGACAGACATGGAGTTTTCAAAGATATTCAGCTCTTTCAGCCAGCCTGCACGAAGTATTGCCCTGGGGCCTCATTCAGGCTCCAGAGCTGTTTGTTTGATCCATCAGAGCTGAGTTGTTCTGTTTAGCCTCACCCAACAGCCAAGAAATAGCAACTAGCCAGGCAGTAAGCTCACAGAGAGCTGCTGGTCAGTTGGCACGGCTGCATTCTCACAAAGCCACAGTGCGTGATACTTCTTGCTGAGCTGACAAGTCAAGAAAAAATTGATAGGGACCTGACAGGTTGTGGGCAGACTCATGCAGGAACACGGACATAGCTGTATAGAACTGCAATGCACTGGGTTTTTAACCATTCTATAAAATAAATACTAAAAAAAAAAAAAAAGCACAAAACTCCAAAGAAATCCAATAAGAAAACCTCTAGAATTTTATGCACAGAACTACTTAATTGATGAAACAAAACACGGGGTTCAAAACTCACCACTATCCAAATATGTACATAACATATCTGTTAGGAAACACTCAACATCTGGAAGCTACAGAAACAGATATTCACATCCAGAGCGTATGTGAACATGTATGTGCATGTAGATATATATATGCATATTTGCATATGAATGCACTAATCCTTGCATCTTCATAAGCTGATGGATGTAGTCCATATAAAAACCTTTAAATTCTGTGCCCCTGGTATTTCCAGTACATTTTGGCCTCACAGCACCCAGTTGCTACCCTACTAGATGGTGGAGCACACACAGTATTTGGCCAGGAAGATTAGGGTCAACTCTACCAATTTCAATCAAGCTTTTGATTCAGCTTTTCTAAATAAAAGTTCTGGATAAACTATGTCGTTTGTCACTAGTAGGGCTCAAATTACATCATTACAATGTGAGCTGCAAATAAGCTTCATAAGGGCAATGGTATCACAGAAAATTTCTAGTAGTTCTAGAAAGAAGCTTTATTTCAGAAAAAAAGTCAGAAACTATTTCACAAATTTATTTTATTGCCAAAAATATACTTCAAAATGTGTTAACCATTTGCCTTTGCTCTTTAGCATGAATTGCTGTCTGTCTTCAGTTAAGAGCAAAGTGATTGGAGCCAAATGATTAAGGCAACAATTTAATATTTTCATATCATTTAATGAAAAATGTGTATTAAAAATTAATAAAATTGAAGGAAAATTGAGGGAAAAAACCTCAAAATCAACATTTGAAGGGCATAACAGAGTGGACAGCAAATGTCCTGTAAGTAACGCCAGCAGGCAGGAAATAACACAGATTAAATTCAAAGCAGCCATTCGTGTCTTCAGTCTCTCCAAGAATGCTAGTATAAATCCAGCTGGCACCTCAGGTAGCTTCTCCAGCCACATCTGCCTGACGCATTTGGCTGTGTCTGATACTCCTTTTTTTCTTTTCTTAAGGAATGGTCTAACTGCTAGGAAAAGTATAATTCATTTATTTCAGAATTTCACAGAACAGATATTTCACCACGTGGCAACTTCTCTCCTCATCAGGTTTTTCCTACTGTTGCAATGCTGAGCAAGAAGAACTGAACAGCTATGACTGCCATGCTTCATGTTATTTAGAGAGGCATGGCTGTATTTCCACCCACATGTTTGTGGTTTTCCTTTTTGAGAAAGATGCCCAGACACGAGCTTGAAAAATGCTAACTTCTTGCTGTTGCACCTAGAAAGCCCTGAACCAAAGACAGCAATATATCAGCAAACAAATAAATATTCCACCTGATTACATAAAGCACTACCTGGTTAGCATTGAGCTAGTCCAAAATGTTTTTGTAAGATTCATTTTACACCAAGAATTATTTGGCCAGATCTCACCTTCATTTCATTCTGTTGAATTTTGGCTTAAAATCAGGACGGATTTGGATAACAGGCTAGGAAAGGATCATAGTCTCAAAATGTGAATCAAAATTTTCAAAAGCCTCTAAACTGGAAGTGGAGTTTTGTTACAAGCTGTCTTTCTTTGTAACAACAGAACAACATGAGATTATGGAATTAAAATGCTTTGTATTTTGGTTATAAGGTTTTTAGCTCATGAGAGAACAAACTATTTTTCTAATCATTCTGGAAAATTGTATATAAATTCCAAGTTCAGAGTTGAGTTAGAAGTGTTATGTGAAACCTCAAAATGACAATGCTTTATTGCACACACACACACACAAACACACACACACACACACACACACACACACACAAAAAAAAAAAAAAAAAAAAAAAGAATAAAAAAAAAAAAAAAGACTAGAAATAAAAAAGTGCATTATTCAATCTATTCCTTGATGCCTGCACAGCATCAAGCAAACAACTAGCTCTCAATAAACGTAAGAAATAACAAATAAGAACAAGAGAGTACAGCTGAAATAATCCCAAAGAATCAAGGCCAAGTAATTACAGCTTCTTAGACATGTTGACTATAAAGAAGTGTTTTTCTTGAGGGAACTTGAGGTTAACCATATGGCATACTGACCTAATCTTCAAAGGTACAAGAATGGGAGGCTTCAGATGAAGCATGGCATTGCTATCTAATTCTGTGACACAGAACAATTTATGTAGCTCTGTAGATAATTTGGTAGTCTTTATTAATAAAGTAGTTGTGTAAGTTAATATTATGGCCAACATTCCAGTGTAATGTTTTAGGATATAAAGAAAGGAGTGATAGAGCCAGGAAATCAAGTTGCCTGTGTGGAACAGTGATTCACTGCAGTATGAATCACTTGTGTCTAGAGGCAGAACTGGTCCTGTTTGTGTTTTGCATTGTGTCAATATTTCCATAGCAAATCATTGTCTTCAGGGCTTCTCTCTGTGGAAAATGGATTTTTAATTAAAACTGGTACACAAAACACCAGGCCAACAGCACCAATGTTAATTACTGGAAGTTATAAGTGTTTCCCCATACAAAAGCCACTTGTGTCATTTGTATATATTTTTCAAGACAAAACTGATTTTGAAATTAATATTTGAACCACGTTTATATTTTGTGAACTTGAGAGGGAAAGATCTGTGGATTTTGCTGTCTCTCATTTTTTTAGCTTTTATATTATTGTTCATTCCTTGCAATATCTGTTCCTCAAATCCTTATTACTTTGTACCACAGGCATTTTGTTTCAGGATTTAGTTACAGGTGATAAACTCAGTTGACCTCTGAGAGCCTGATCCTATGGTCAAACAACAGCAGATTTTTAACTCCCAGTGTGTTCCTTGTAATAGGACTTATATTTATGCTTTATTTCCTAAATATTTCATAACAGATAAGATGAAACTTACTATAAGTATAAATGTTTTTGGTATAAAAGTATAAAATGTTTTAATCAAAACTTTGTAATCAGAGCAAAAACTTTCCAAGTAATGCCAGTACATTAATAACTCTAGATTTCCCAGTATCATTGGTTTCTGTCTGGCATTTGACAGGGATATTTAAAAATTCAGGTGAGACAAACTCTGACCTCTTCAACAAAACTGTAGAAATGGAGGTGGAGGAGACTTTCTTTGCCCAGTTTGGGAGATGGATAAACTGGACACTTCTGTGTAAGCCTGCTACTTGTGTATCAAACATCAATAATATATCCATATAATTTGAAGATTTCCCACCATGAAAATTTTTAACTAACTTTCTCCAGATTTTAGTGCTTTGGGCTTTATATGCATGTATTTCACTACCAGACACCTACCTTGAAATAAGTAAGGCTGCCTGACACAGTTGGATGAAGGGGGAAGAATTTAAGAAGTGATCACAAAGAGTAAGAGTAGTAGGGCATCATTATACATTTTGTGAAGCTTATTTATCCTGAAAGAGTCTGCCTTGGAAATACCTGAAATGTTCTGGTCTAACTCATCATGGGGTCATTTGGTTTTCTTTGGCACAATGCAAACCACCTAGGTCAAATGAAAAAATTTTTGTTATGGGGAGCTTTTACCTCTGAAGATATCATGGAGTTTAGACATTTCTTGCTTTCTCAGCTGTAAGGAATTTTCTTTTCATTCATGATTATATTTATTGTTAAGGTAAATAAAATTACCACATTGTCACAATTATCACAATGTCCAATGAAATTAATAACACCACTTAAACTGTCATTAAGGAGTGTTTAGGATAGCAAATGTGAACTCTAATAAGTATTCAATAAAATCTCAAATCAGAAACATACTGCTGTTTAATAAATACTAAGGACACAGGATGATAATGGTGGTGATGATGATGATGATTTAAAACCTTCTTAGAAATTTCTTCCACTGACGTCAATACTAGAACACTCACTGTCTTAATATCAAGATCTTTAATGTCCCCCCTATCCCCTTCCTCTTTTAAAGTTTTGTTAAATTAAAAGGACAACTCATAAGGACTACATAACTGTAATGACTTGACCTTTGACACCATCTGTTACCCATGCAGTAATTGTCTGCCACTTGTCTCATAAGAATGTCTTTTTTTGCAAAGAGATGTAGATAATACCATGGGTAATAAAGAGTTCTAAAGATCTGAAGTCCAGCTTTTCTTTTTAATAAGGTACAGAGACTCTAATTTGAAATTGCAGATTATCCCAAATTTTCTTCTTTTAATTTGAATTACTGTATTTAATGTCAAGAAAAAAAAAATTACTACTACAAGGTATTCAGGTTTAAAATTTAGAAAGAGGATGAAGTGTTCCTTCTAAAAACTTTTTTCTGCATAAAATAAACATAGTGAACTTCTACTGCCACTTTTTATTTTTATGGAAGAAATCTTGTTTTCCCGGCTTTTTGTTTTTCTTTCCCTATTCTAACCTAAATTTAAAAGTAGGAGTTCAGGTTTTAACCTGAAAGTACTCAGGGGAGTAGTTAGAAGAAGTCACTTCTTGGAGTGGAAGTTTGCTGACAACAGTGCACCAGCCTACACAAAATAGGAGTGAGAAGCAGATGGGAATAAAGATCATAATCTTGTTTTCTTCTCCATATGACTTAGAAGAGCAATTCCTTGTGTGGGTGATGTGTACTTAATTTGAATGTTTGTGACATTTCCATTTTGCCCTTGCAGCCCAGCAGTCCAGAGCTATATATATATATATTTCAATACTTCTTACTCCAAGCAAGAAAGAGGTGGTTGAGATAAAGGGGAACAGTTAGAGGTCTTGGGTTTCCTGTGGTATATTCACACACTCACTGTGGAGACTATAAGAAAATATTTCACATCTCCTATTGTCTTTACTTTTCCAAAAGTGGAAAATTTTCTCTGAAGTGTCAGTGGATTCATTATCTCTGGCATGGATTATCTGAGTGCATCTGCAGGGAGAGGTTGCTCTGCAAGACTTCAGCAAAAGTCTCACAAGAGGACACTCTCACTTGGAGCTCCCTCCAACACGTAATTGTCTCATTCGATTATTTCAATCCTAAAGCTGCCAAATGGAACTTTAGCTAATGCCTACAGAGAGTTTAGCAATAATACTTTCCCCACTGCACTCTGTGGCAAAGCAGGACTGCATGAGCTGTCAGTATGCTTGCAATGAAGTAGGATTTCTTTGGAGTAACTATTTATTTTGGAAGCTTACTGCCATTAGTAGAAAGCACCCTTAAAGGTATATATGTGTTTCCTGCCATCCATAGGTGTTGGATTCAGAAATTAGTCTGGATTTTGCATGTGTCTCTTTAGTCAAAATAGAAGAGTTTTATATTATATTCATAAAAACACGAGTTTTTAAAAGTGAAGATTACAAAGCTATTATAGATGTCAAAGAGCAGCAGCTGTCTGTTCATCTGAAAACCAGATATTCAGTAAGAGCAGTCCCTGTGCTGTTACACTTCATGTAACTGTGCAAAAAAGGATATAGGTGAAAGAAAATTCATAATGTCAGCTGTATCTGCTGAGATACCTTCTGCTTGTATGCTGCACGGGGGGTTCTGTTATATAAATGTGCACCTATTAAAGGATTTAGTAATATCTTCACCCTTAGAGATATCCAAAACCTATCTGGACACAGCCTTGAAAAATTTGTTCCAGCTACCCCTGTTTTGAGCAGGGGTGTTGGACTTGTTGATCTCCACAGATCCCTTCCAGTCTCAACCACTCTGAGATCCTCCATAATAACACCTATGTGATAATGTGCAAAGTCCAGTTAAGTTGGATGCCTTTCCTTCCTCAGCCATATTCCAACTGCTAATTAATCTATCTTATTTAGCAGGCATCTGCCTGCTAGATTTAGCAAATCAAAATTGGTTCAGCTCCAGCTTTTTTTCCACTTTCTATAATTCTGAGTTGAGAAGAAAACAAATTAGAAATTGCTTTTCTCCCAATGAAGTTAAAACGCTTTATTTTTTTCTTTTTACTATTTTTATGTAACTTATTTTCTGTCTTTATAATTCAAATAGCTTCTCTTAATTGCCATGCCTCTACAGAATTCAGTAGCAGAATGAGATGATTTGTTTTCATAGTAAGCAATACTTGCCCTTGAGCCACTGGGAGTTTTACTTAAATCCTTGTCAATCTAGAAACAGGAGATGAAAAACGATAACTCTTTTTCATCCTTGAAGAGTCAGTACTAAAATCTCAACACAAAAAGCTCCTGAGACATGAAATTTTATAGCTGTGTTTCTCTGGGTGAAAAACATAGTGGAAGTCATTCTGGTTTTTTAATAATTATCTCATTTTGAGCTCAGTGCAGCTGGTTTCATAGTAATTAAAGTACTGGGGGTTAAAAATTCAATACAGAGACCATACAATGAATAAAATTGAACTTCACACTCAGTTGCACTAAGTGTAGTTGGTGTACTGTTGTTAATAATATTTGTTTTTTCTCTTCATTGTTCTGATCCAAATGGTATGCTGTCTCCTCTTCTAAAACAGCTTCTATTGTTTCAAGCTGTGAGTTGAAGGTGGATGTGTTTGCATGTTGTTTGTATTTAGCTGATGAAGAGCATCACATTGTGGAAAGATGATGCTGTTGTACACCACAACGGCACAGACTCTGACTTCAGAAGGCTGAAAATGACTGTGTTTATTTCTGGGAAACTCTTCCCTTTTATACTGTTTTACACAGAACAATTTGGTCGGTGAAACAAAGACAAACTTCTTCAATCACATTGGTCAGACCAGACCAAGAAGTCCCTCCTAGGGAAAAAATGTAAACAAAGGTTACAGTTAGAAAGACTGTTCTGTCTTCCTGACAGAAAACTCTCTGGGAAAAGAGTTTGAGAAAACCAAAACATCTCAGGTACTAACCAGGGCTACACAAAGGTACTGGTGTAAGTATTTTAGGCCACAGAGCTGGATAAGCTATCACAAAAAAGAAGCCAAACGGCCGCTTCCATATGTGTATCTGGTAGTTGTTGTAGTCTTGTAGTTTTTGTGTGTGTGTGTTTTTGGGTTTTTTTTTAATTTCTGGTGGGGTTTGGTTGGTTGGTTTTTTTTGTTGTTGTTGTTTTTTGGGTTTTTTTTTTTTTTTTTTTTTTTTTTT
>VWYO01022593.1:0-17937 GCA_013400275.1 Rhadina sibilatrix | reverse complement strand
TTTTTGGGTTTTTTTTTTTTTTTGTTTTGTTTTTTTAGTTTTAGTTTTAGTTATTGGTGTTCTGGGATTTTAAAATTATTTTATTTTATTTTATTTTTTGTATATTTTTGCCAATCAAGGGTTAAATTAGAAACCACACAGACATTGACTATGGAGTCTCCCCCACCCTGCATCCATTAGAACACTTTGAACTCAATTCATGTCTGCAATCCTCCTTCCATTACAAACTAATGTCATGATCTCTGCAAAGACTGTGCTCTGTTTAATGTCTTATTTGTCATCTAGTTAAATCCTAATGTTTGACATTTAGAATTATCTCTAATAGCTTTGCCACTTTTCTAGGATCTTTCTCCCCATTCAGCATAGCTGTTGTATAATCTTTACTAAAATAGTATGCCTAAAACAAATAACATATATGTTACATAGATTTTGAAACTGTAAAAGCCTATATAAACATCAAGTCCATGGAGACTCAGTCATGTTATTTCAAGTGTAAAGAAAAGAAAACAGATGTCATACATGAGACTTAAACTACCTTAATCATAAACAAAAAAGAAGGGAAAAACTTGTGGTTGCTGTTAGTCTTATTACAATCAGATTCAAAATTACTTCTCACAGTTCTCATCTTTTCAAAATGGAATTTAAAAAGCAGCTGTAACGACCTGAAGTCCTTAGTCTTCCAGGCTGAGCAAGCCAACTTCTCTCAGTCTTTCCTGATAGGAATGGTTCTCCAACTCTCTGATCAGCTGTGTATCTCCTCTGAACTCACACCCACAGGTCAGCGTCCTTCCTGTGCTGAGGACCCTAGAGCTGGATACAGCACTGCAGGTGAGGTTTCACCAGAGCAGAGCAGAGGGATGCAATCTGTAGCCCTTCCCTTGTCCACTGATGAAATCACTCCATCATTCAAGGTCACTGGGCTGGTCAGGCAGGACTTGCCCTTGGCAAAGCTGTGCTGGCTGTCTCATGTCCCTGCCCTTCATGTTCCTTAGCAAGGCTTCTACATCTTGTAAGTAAAAATTACTTTCACTAATATTTAATTATTAATATGAATTAAGGGAATAATTCCCACTACACTACCGGCTTGACTATAGAGCTGTAGCATTAATCTGATATTCAGACTAAACTGTCATTGAGATCAGTAATGTAAATTACATGCAGCTTTTACTCTGCAAATTAGATTGTTACATTTCTTACACTCAAACTTCACTATTTAAATGGAGAGTTAACTTTTTTGGTCAGAATTTATGTTGTTTGCAATTTTCTGGAAGCATTTGGAACACAAATCCATACTTTCTTCAGGGAACAAAGCTGAACAAGGTTTACCCTTCTCCTTTCCTAACTTCCAAATGATGCTTCTGATTCTTTGCCCCAGTGTACCAAGTCTTTGTACCTCTCCAATTCTCTGTGGGATTGCACTGAAAATAAATTAAATTAACTCATTTCTGTTTGAAGTGCATAACTATGATGGTGGTGAGAGATTCAGCATCAGGGACATTCTGGCTTCTTGCTATTGTTTGCAACAGGAGAAGCTCTCTGCCTGGGGCTTGTACCTATTGACATTGCAATATACAGACATGGTGACAAAGTATTCATTGTAACACAATGACTCAGCCAAAATGTGATGGAGAAGTACATTTTCCTGTGTTTACACAGGAAGCAGGAATGGCCAGAAAAGAAGACATAACTATACATCATAATAAATCAGACTGGTTGCTCTGGTATGGGTAAGGAAAGCCACGTCCATAAAACCTTGTTGCACTCTTCTGTGGGTGCACTGTCTACAATTAGCAGGATGACAAGGCCTTCTGAACGACAGGAAGACAGAAATTGCCCTCTGAATTATAGTGAGACACTAGAAACAATACAATGTGTCTGTGAATGAATGTTTTCTAATAATCCTGGCATTTCTTTTCCTAGTTGAAATATCCTGTTGACTAGTTTACCAAGGTAGAACCTAAACACTGACATCCATGGAAAAAAAATTATTTAACCTGACATTTTCCTCAAACTCTGGTATTTGTGGCACAGTCCTCCACTACCCATCTTGGTACAGAGATTTGTAATTTTATTTAAGCTTTTACTGACAGCATTGACTGATGTTGAAAAAAAGTCTGTTCCTAGATCAGCCAGTGAAAACCAAGACAAAACAACAAGTCAGGAGGGTGACCATACTGACGGTGAGAGACCCAGCATCACAGACAAGTATGGAGTAAGTCCCCACCACCACCATGCTAGAAGAGAGTGAAAACAAGCAACCAGGACCATAAGTGAAAATTTTGTGGCAAATGTTACATAAACACTTAGTTGTATGCTCCAGCTAAATAATTCAAAATACATCTACTCCAGATTCAATACCTAATGATCAAGGAGTGCAAATATCTGACATCAGATATCACCAGATCTTTTTAGGGGTGGGAGGGAGAAGGCTGTAATGCATTTTCCATATCTTAGTTTCAATGTTTAAATCATTTTTTAGCAAACTTTCAAAAAATCTGTGAAGACTATAAGTGAAGATAATCACCTTAAATGGCCTGCTAATATGTGGTGACTTGAGCTTTGTAGAAGTCTCTGTATGACTGCAAACACCCTAAAGAATCTATTTTTGGTGGTTCTGTTGTATGGAAGTTGGACATGTTTCTTTGTTTTGGGTCAAATACTATATATGGAGATAGGAAGAGGAAAAAAAAAGAGATGTGAATAGATGTAAGATTTCAAACTGCCTGAGAACTGACCAAAAACCTAAAGGCAGAAAGAGAACTATAAACTGAGTAAGAGAAGATGAATTAACACGTTCTCTTAATTAGAGCTAGGAATGCTTCGGTTGTGTTGGGGTTCAATCCAGGACATGTGATGTTAATTAGAAAAGTGTCTATATGTAATGAAGATGAAATGTAGCTGCTGCTGCTCAGCATTTTCCAAAGTTTGTTTTACATCCCCGGTCACTGCTATTTGTGTTCCTGGTGCAATACAGTAGAAAAAGTATCATGAAATATATAGAGAGGTTGTTCCTAGGGAACTGCCTTGGACAAAGTGACACGAGGTTGTACAAATTTTACTGCAAGTTTACTACTCAGAACATTCACGTTGACTCTGAAAAATACTGAATGCAAACAAATCAACATTGTATTTTGTACAGACTACCAGAAACTGTATGGAAACGCATTGTTTCCTATGAAGACAACTGCAAAACACACTCTGTAAAATAACAAACCTATGTGGCACAATTTACTCAAACACTTTCCCTGCCCTAAAAAATGAGTTTGAGGGACAAACTGTGTTACATTGTGTTTGGCTGAGGGATGGGAAACACGTTGTAAAGTGCAGGATAGAGCACAGACTTAGGCTCCTAATTAACCTTCCAGCCCTCAGGAGAGCTTGCATTTGGGTTGTAAGAAGGATCTTTTGAGCCACAAAAGGTCTCCACCACCTCTAATACTAGTTAAGCACAACCCTGCAAACATTCTGCTTTGTTGAGCAGTGGGCAATGCAAGGTATGAAGTAAGAGCAAGAATTTATGTTAGCTACAAATGGAGGCTTTATTGAAGAGCTCTGGCCATGAACGTTAGATTTGCTCTTTAGAAAGTGTACACCAAATCATCAAAATATTTTCCTTTCTCTTTTCAGACCATATGCAAATAATGTATGTATATAGCAACTTGCTTTTGGGGAAAAGAATTAATAAATTGTATGTATAAAATGTGTAAATTATGTGTATACAATGTTCACAGAATGATGATAGTTTCAAAAAAATATTAAAGCATGTGCATTTGTCCATTTCTTGCATATACTTTACCCATCTCTAACTTTTAATCTCTTAAATATCTGTCTTTCCTACCAAAAATAACCTAGAAGTTTCATACAATTCAGTCTTCCTTCACTTTTAAGTCTTTCTTCTACTCTCCCCTTTTCTACAGCACCCTCTTTTAATGGGACAAAATTTCTAAATAGTAAATCTCAGTCTGCTTACAAAATAATTTCTTGCTTTCCTGTTAAAGACAGTTTTGCTGACTGTAGAGACAAGAGAGGCCATTAACAAGCTTCCCTTGAAACACTGTACTTATTCTGATACCTTTATGGCTATTACCCCTGTCCAACACAAGGCCAGTCTGCTTTCTATGACTTCAGAACAAGAGTGACTCAGAGCATAGATGCAAGTTTTATTTCTGCTTGGAAAAAAGCTCTAAAATATTTGTATGTTTTCATAATCATAAACTGCTCAGTACAATAATTTGCAAAACTGCCAACCTTGCCCAGTCTTCTGGCCCACCAATTTTATATATCCTTAGTCACATCTACCAGCTTCTATTGTAAACTCCCCCTTCTTCAGCTGCCCCTGCGAAATGCCCAGAAAATCATTTCAGTATAGGTTGCCTGATGTTCCATATGTTTCTTGTTCTCTTCTTACAAAGTATTTAAGTCAAACAAATATTAAACAATATTGTACCATAGCAAAATTTTATGGATGGAGAAGGGAATGGTCGTTTTTATTTCCTTTTTAAGTGTGTTAATTGACTTCCAATGAAGCATAACAAAACCCTGTTTTCACTCAGATTCATGACCTGAATAAGCAGTACTTTTGTAAGAGCTTTTTTTCAACATATACTATCAATATTAATTACAATCAATGAAGTCATTAAGTTATAAATCTTCTTTTTGCAAATAGTTTTTAAAAGTTCAATGATGAGTTTGCTCAGAACAACTCGGTCAGTTTCTTTCCCCCCAGGCCATGTGAGACTGTGAGATGCACAAGTTATTGTGATGATTCTTGATTCAGAATGGATGGGTTCATTTTTCTGGAAGGCAAAAAAAAAAAAAAAAAANAAAAAAAAAAAAAAGCTTTCACATGAAAACAAAAGCAAAAAGCAAAAGCATCAAAACCAAAACCAAAAACAGCCCCCACAAAAAAACCCCAACCCAATTAAAAATTTTATCTATCTGTGTGTTCCCAGGATTTAGAAAATAAAGACAATTCATTATGAGATGTTCTGTAGACCTGAGACTTCTCCCTTGAGAGTGTTGGAAGCCATTTGTCTAAGCAGTCACTGAGTGAAACAAACAAAACTTTTTATGATGATACAGGATAAAACTCTCATTTTGTGAAAAGAGAAAAGTAAGATTTTAATGTATTCATGATCTGAGAGTAAAAGTGAAAATTCATGATGAAATGAAAACAGTAAAGGAGCTGTGTGAGAAATTCTGGCTGTGTATAGAGAAAACAAAGTAGAATCCAGAGTACACATATATTTGTAGGCAACATATTAAAGAAGAAGACAAATTTGCTCCAAATTACAAAATCTACCAATAAATGTTAAACTAAACAGAAGACTACTCATTGAAAACCATTAAAAAAACTTGCCCTTTTGGATTTATCAGATTAAAGGGATTAATGAATGATCAATTCAGTGACAGAGCAGTGAAGTCTCATATTTTTTTGCCTGCACTTGCACAGTAATGTTGATTATAATCAGGTAAGGTTCATAGAGCTGAAACTAAACTACTTTCCAGAGCTTCAGTATCTGCAATAGCTGACCTTTAAAAATCTTTCTGAAGGTTAACATAATTATTAAGGTGTTTTTAAAATATTTTTCACTCATCTAATGTGACTTTAAAACCCCCAGATTTCAACCTTTATGAACATACCAGAAAGACCAATGAAGAGAATTTATACAGGATTATTATACATTATATGTATAATATTATACATTATTAAGCAGGAAAAACAAATGAGTGCAAACTTTTTATGAGTAAATACAAACTGGAAACTAAGAATTCAAGGAATAGGATTTTGGAGGAATTTTCCTACACGGATAAAAAGGAACAAGTTATTTTTAAGTGTAAGTTTACATACTTATGGGGAACAAGACAGAAGAAGATTATTTGCAATAAAAAGGGCCTAGACTTTTTCCAAGAGGGTCTTTCCTAGATATTCTTAGAATATTTTCCAAGAGGGTCTTTCCAGTTTTATGTTCTTACATCACATTACAGAAAACTGCAAGCTAGAGAGGTGCATGATTTTTATTAGGTAGATGCTGAAATTCCACACATGAACAAGTCTTAAATCCTTAACCCAAAGGAGTCTGAGTTTGATTTTGAGAGGAATAGTACTCAGCACATTACATAGTTGGAGCGAGTGTCTAAACTACTCAAAAGTATCAAAATTAAATGCCCATTTTCAAGAAGTTGCTACTTGGCAGCTTACATTCCACTCTCTTAGATAAGTAAGATGCTACTAGAAATAGAACTTATTTTCTTAAATCATCTGGCTGCTTTAGAAATCTGTACTCATTAACTTCTGTAAGTGCATGATCAGAGAAACAAAAACAAAAACAAAAACAAAAAACAAAAAACAAAACAAAACAAAACAAAAAAAAAAAAAAAAAAAAGGAAAAAAATTATTAAAGGCCAGCAGGAAATTATAAAAATATTCTAGGGTTTATGATTCAGCATATGACTAGATATAATGTTTCAGCCTATTTTAATACATCTAATTAAATTGGATAATTCTGAAATATGAGTAGTCATATTATAATGGTATTACCGTTTTGCTATGGTATAAAATTGCTACATTTGAATGAAGAGAAGTACAAATCTGTGAAATACTGGCCAATTTTACTGTTTCTGTATTTCTTCAATTAATCAAAGCAACATATCAAAATTTGTTACTGTTTCAACATTGCTGGTTACTCTGTTATTTTTTTAGTCTAGTTTTTTAAGTGAAATTTTAACCTATTTTTTTTCTGACAATATTCCACAAATTGCAGCTCAGCAGACATATATCACGTCTATATGCTCAAATAGCACAGCTCTTGATTCTTAATTGAATTAATGGCTAGGCAAGGTGTGCTTTCTACAAGGAAACTATGGGGAAGCACTGGTAATTAAGCCAGGTTGCAACCTTGCATAAACCCTTAATATGCAATAGCCTAAACAAGGCAACAAATAAATAGTGTATCAATACTTGGCTCATTTTAACTCTGGAAAGATCTACTTTTTCTTGTGAGTTTCACTGTGCTCCTTCCCACCCCATACATCTGAAGGAAAGCAGTAGAAGCCCCAAAGAACACTTTTGCTTGGTTTCACAGCATAGTTCAATCTTCTGTGGACAACAATTCATCATAAAAACCCTGGTTCTATCCAGACACATTTATATTCCAGGTGTTCTTCTGCAAATTTAGGCTGTGAATGAGATTATGTCTGTCGTTTTATGTTGCTTGCTCTCTTGGCTTTACAGCACAGTACCCCCAAGTGGCCTGTTTAAGTCAGAGTTCAAACATAATAGTTCACTGATGGGTTTTTAATGAACAAAGCTGAAACTAGACTAAGATTAAAAAAATAAAGAGGGTAGCAGGGAGCATTTCAAATAATTTTATGTAAGCAAAAGTCATCTCAGCAACCATGTCAGAGGAAATGAGTGTTTTACTTAAAATCACTCAGAAGACAATCACCCAAAATTTACTTTGCTATGCCTTTCAGTGGCCTGTAGTCCTGGCTCGTGGTTTTGCTCAGTGTGTCTGCAAAATGGTAACACTAATCTTTAGAAGTAATTTTTCTCCCTTCATGGAGGTTTTGTGTGATCATGAGCCAAGAAGGACTGGGTAGAAGCCAGGTTTGTTTTTATGTTTATCACATGACATTAAAAACAGCTGGGCATATGCTAGACTATTGACAGTGACACTGAAAGGATGGCAGAAAGGAGAAGAAGGGGAGAGGGAGCTTCACCACTACTTTTTTTTTTAAAAAAAAAATTGATGGTTCCTCTAGTTTTTATTAATGAATTAAAATGTAGTACTTTTTGTATTGGAAACTTCTGCTTTAAGTAGCCAGTCAGCCTGTTAAAGTAAAAACTCCCTGGACAGCTGTCATCAAGTGTTTTGATTGAAACCATGTTGTTCTAAACAGACATGGGATTATACTCTGCAAGGACCCCAGCGCTGAACAGCCTCATTGAATTCACTGACAGATGAAATCATACTGGTTGGTATCAGTGAGGGAGCATGCAGCTCTTTCTCCAATATGCAGCCAGTGTCAGAGGGACTGGCTCCATGATTTGGTGTGGGACTACTGAGGAAGCTGAAAACACCTCTTGCTGTAGTCCTTACTCACAGCCCAGTGAGAGTTATTCTGGAGCTGAATGCTGAATCAGATGATGAATGAATATTTGTTTTAAGGTCTGCCTGGTTTATGTACAATGATAAGGATGTCTTAATCTGATATGTGTCTACCATTAGCATAATCTGTACATAAAGGGTACCAAATACTGCAGTCATTCTCTCTTTCACCCAAGTATGGTAGGATATCATGCCTTGAAGTGAAGCTTCTGGGATATATCTCTCCCTGAACACTGTCAGTTAATTCATCTGATTGAAGGACAGTCATGTGACAGCAAACAAACGATTTCATGTAATATGATAACTCTAGGATTTTTTCTCTTGTTTTCAAATATGAAATATATAGTACTGTATGTGTTTAGGATTTAGTACTGAAGACAAATTTTACCTTATTGAACATAATAGCTGAATGACACTGCCAATGGAAATACCAAGTAAAAATAAACTACATATTGTCAGAATCCACATGGCAGTTTATACAAGAACTGATATGCAGGGTTAATAGTGGTATTTCAAAAATGATGCAAAAAATGGCTGGATGGAATTACAGCAGCAGTAGTTACAATTTGCCACCAACTTACATTTTGGATTTTGTTTTCTTTTCACCACATAATTATTTCATTAAATAAAAAGAAAAGAGAGAGAAAATAAAATAAATTTGCTTAGCTAGGATTTGAAACATTGCTACACAACTCTGAGTGCTCAAGGGTCTTGTATTAAGGGCCACATTGAGAAAACTCTGTCTGTCTTCCCTGCAGAAGCAGCTCACCCAAAGCCTGTGTGACTTGCATGGAGCCACACCAGCAGAACTTTAGATTCTGCATCTTCATTTTTAGAAAGATATACTAGTCCAGAAATCTTATTAGTCTCTCACTATAATCATGATAATTATAATGAAATGCCACATGGTAGATTAAAGAGAAAAATAACGAAATTACATGGGGAAACTATAATCTACCTTCTCCATTTCTTTTATCGCTAATGGTGTTATTGGTTATACGCTGCCAACATGCAAAGGAAAAGAAGTTATATGCCCAAAGGACTTACAGCCTTATAGACCTTTCTTGCTTACTGCTGTATGTGACTGTACACAGGTACCAGCATTGAATATATTTTCTGTTTGTCCATGGACTGAGGTGCTGAAAATTGCAGTTTATTCAAGAAAAGTTTCCATCCATATCAAATACCATTCTGACAGAATAATGAAGGTATGCATTCTGTGAGTGTTTACTAGTACTAGGATATGTTTAAAAAATCCATGCAAACTGACCGGCAAGAATACTGACCTACATTAAATTGTAGGTTTGGACATCTGTTTAATAAAATAAAAATGTTAAAGTGGTCCTACAACTACTTATTTCAACTATTCAGATAATGCTTTTTTTCCTTTTTTTTTCTAAATCACTTGGTTTTGCTAATTTTTTAACATTCTGTATTTAGATCTTGCTACATGTGTTCTACTTTTTATTCTAATGTCACCTCCCTGCCACTGGATAATTTTCCCTCTAAAGCCCTATTAAATCAAGGGATCAGTTGTATAGCTAGCCAGTTGTTAACTATTCATCTTTACCTTACTATTCAAAACTGTGAAGATCACACAGTTTTGATTGCTGTTTACTTAGGGGTGGGGATTTTGTTTGTTTGTTTTGGTTTTTTTTGTCCTGTGGGAAATCCTGCATAAAATATATTTGTTCATCAGAAAAAGTATAGCCTTTCAGCATTTTTAAGTCATTCCTCTCATTTTTGTACAATTTCAAAGAAGTCCAGGTAATTCTGTAAATGGAATTTGATCTACCTAAGCCTCTTTCCTCTTTAGTACTCTGTTCCCCAGGTATGTATGAGGCTGACAGAATATTTGTTTGCATTTTCTAAACAAAACCTAAAATTGGTAGAGCCGTCAAACCTTATAATTTTTAATATTGATTTTCAGTTTAATTGTTAGGGTTTATGCAAATCATATAATTTTGTCTCTTACAATTTGAGAGTGCTGCATGTTATGTCCTTCGAACACATTCTTCAAGCAGCTTTTATGCATGAACAATCTGACATCATGCTGCTCATTAAAGAAAACTTAATAAGCATTTGCTATGAGGTAGGACTGTAAAAGCAGAGAAAAGGTGCTCTGTCACAGGAGAAACTTGAGTATTCCATAAAGATCTTCTTTCAAACTGTTCTGCTTAAAAGACATAGTCCAAAAATACCTGACTCCTTTTATTATTCTTAGTTTTTTATATTCAGAAAGCCTTGTGAATAATTTTGGTCTATCAAAAAACTTTTTCCCTTTTTCTTTAATGCTCTTTTTTATCCCTAAGTTTTCCTCCTCTGGAATATTGTCTGCATTGTCTTATGACGACCTTTTTTTTGCTGAAATCATGAATCAGTCATTAATCACTTATCTGAACTATTGCTATTCCCTCTTCACAGTCCTTATAAATCCTTACTACCTCAGCTTCATCAAGACTGAAGTATCACAGCCATAGAGTCCTTCCCATTCAGTAAATAGCACTACATCAGATTCTACCCTAGTTTTCTATTTAAATTGATCTTCTAATCAACTCTGAAAATGTTAATAAATAACTCCAATACACAACATTAACTTGTTTTCCAGCTACACCTAACTTCACTCTTTCTTTCTCTGTGTCTGCATCATCATTTGAGCAGATTACTAATGTCTCATTTGAGCTAAATGAAATTCCCAGTCTTTGTGGTATCTCTGTGGCAAAGCAAATTTAAATCTCACATTTAAATCTCTCTATTTTAAGGTAACTTGTGTGATCTTGTGTAAATCCATTTATGATATTGCTTTATACAGAGCTGTATTTCAGAATTTGTCAATACAGGACTGCAGAATAAAACAAGAAGATAATGCCATGTAATTCTGTAGTTTTATCCACTTAATACTGGATGTCTTCAAAGTCTTTTTTATTTTATACTGGATGACTTAAACTGACATGATTTCAGTGCAGCTTTTGTTTACATGAGTTGCTCCAAAACAATTCACAATATTCATTCTTTTTATTCCCCTAAATTAAAAAGGGATTGTACATTAAATACACATATGAAAAAGATAAAATCTATAGCTAAATTAAGAATTTTGAAGTTTTTTATTTTATAAACCATTCTGCTTAACCAACGATTTAAGCAAAAATAATACTTGATTTTTAAATTTATATTTAAAAATCTTCAAATCAAGCTATGAAATGAAATTGATTAAAAGCCTCTGGCATGAAGCATTACAAAAGTTCTGAGAAACACTTTGTAGAAGGCCAAAAAAAAAAAAAAAAATTAAATAAAGGAATCAAAGAAAATCCAGATTAGATTTTTCTAATAAAGAGGAGTTTGTGACTAAGCTGAGTAAAGACAATTTCTCTGTTCATAAGAGCATCTAACATTTATAAGGCTATGGCAATGTTGCATTTTCTGTCTGAAAAAACAGATATATGACACTCAACCACTTCATAGTGCTCTTCATAGAAGAAGCCTTACATTTTTCCCAGCACCCACTTTTAGGCAAATGTATATTGGAAAACTTTCTTTGATACTATATTAAAAAAATACAAAAATGCAAGTACAGATTTTTTTAATAAATTCTCATTCTCATAAAGTCACAATCAGGCTAATCCATCACATGTGAGCTCCGTTTTTTTCTCTTTTGTTTTTTTTTAAATTTTGACTTGCAAATTGAAGTAGGAAGTAATTGCACTACAGGAGAATCCTTCCTTTTACCAGGCTAATTGAAATATTTTTTTTCCTTTTGGTTTAAACTTGAAGAACAGATCTGTAAGATCTAATTTAAAGTAATAAGGATGCTATAATCCAGAAAACTGTACTCATGAAACACCCTGACTTTTCAACGAGGCACAAAACATCACGTGGTATATGAAAGCTGCCAGTAGAAGAGTAGTAGAGAGAAACAGAAAAAGAAAACAGGGACAAGGTCAAGTCTGGAATATTTCAGAGACTGAACAAATGACAGATGAGTGTGATAGAGGCATGGAGGAATAGATTCCTGGAAACACACTTTATAATTAGATTATGAGTCCTGACTATCTATCTGGTGGACAATCTTCAACTCTAGTTAGGTTGACAGGTTAAATAACTTTGAGTTTTCTTTCCATATAATGGCTAGGTCACAGCAACTTATTTTTTTATATTCAAATCAACATTTGGCATACTGTCAGCAGCTGGCTATTCATGACTTCTTTTGTTATTCCAACTATAAGTCAGAAAACTGGGCATGATGTATCTTGAAAAAAGGAAACCAAAGGTATTAGATATTCATAATTTCTCTGGGGGTTGTTACATAATTGCTGGATACATTTCCATCAAATGCCAGTGCAGAGACCTGTACACCAATACTTTGTGTCATTTAAGCTCATCTGTTGGAGTTAAAAAGGATAAGGTTCTTTGGATGCAAGTGAATTTAATCTATAATTATTCTTTCGTAATTTTAGAATTACTAATGGGGAAACAGACCAGTCTTTTTCCATATAAAAACCTGTTATGGAAAATTGCTCTTTTTTTCACTCCTTTTTTTGGTATAGATTACCACAATTACTAGATAAAATTGTGTGATGTGAAAATGCAAAGCCAGACATACCAAAACAAAGATTTATTTTTTATAACACTGAAGAGAGAAAAAGAGATAAAATTGAAAATTTATGAATGGAAGCATAGGATTTTCTGATAGACCTACAAAAACACTTTGAAAGAAACTTACAAATGTGATGACAATGCAACTCAGGAAGGCTTAAGAACCTAGCTTCCTGAAGAGGCATTGATTACAGTTTAAGCAGTTGCTAAGCTTTGTCTGTAGGCTTTCCACCTACCATAACATAATTGATGTTATACACACTCCTCCAGCGCAGAATTAAACAGATTGTACCACTTCAGCTTGGATCCCCAGCATAGCCAACCTCAGAGGCAGTAACAGGGGCTCCAGAGACAACAGCTGCAATTGCAAAGATACACACAGCAGTTATAGTGGGGTTATTAATTAAAATGTTTACTTTCTGAGGTATTACCAAATGCTATGTTATAATAGTCATGAACACGCTCTTCTGAGAGCCTAAGCCAACAAGAGCCATTTAACTGCAATTAGAATATCACAGAGCCCAAGCTAATAAGCCTTGGCCTGAAGCATGTTATATTATTTTAGGAATGATGCCATGCTAAAGCGGCATGGATTGTATTGGTTGAGAGGGAAAAAGAACAAGATTATTTGCTAGTTAAAACCTACACATACATTGTCAAAACTTCAGCACAGGCAGTTCAGCATTTCTAAACTGAATATTTTATACAAGAAAAGTCAGAGCCCCACGTAAAAACAAGATGAGTTACTGTGTTTTCATACAGAAATTATGATATCTGCTATGTAATAATTTATAATTAATCTCATGAAATCCCAATTTCATTGCTTTTTAGCTATCATTACACATAATGTTTGAAACTGGGGAGAGACGAGATTGCAAAGAGGTTTATCTGCTCTTTCTCTCTCTTTGGGAATAATTGATCCCCACAAAATTACAAAAAAAGACCACCAAAAANGCTCAAGCAGGATCATTCTAGAATACACAGCACAGGATTGTGTCCAGATGGCTTTTGAGTATCTCCAGTGAGGGAGACTACAACACTTCTCTGGACAATATTCAGGTAGAACTTCATGTGTATCAGTTTCTGCCCATTGCCTCTTGTCTTATTGCTTATACCAAGAGGAACCTGGCTCCATCCTCTGACACTGTCCCTTTAGATATTTATACACATCGTGGAGGTCCCCTCTCACGTGGCTCTTCAGAAGCCTGAAAAGGCCCATCTTCCTCAGCCTTTTCTCATAAGAGAGATGTTCCTGTCCTTTAATCATCTGTATTATCCTCTGTTGGGCCTGCTTCAGGAGCTCCATGTCTCCCTGGTACTGGGGAGCCCAGAAGTGAACACTGCACTCCATATCTATATATTCTTAAAAAATACATCCCATTCTCAAAGATATTATTATAACTGTTAAAAGACTTCTTACTTTGGAGGATAATATCATTGCTGTGGAGCCATCTCAAATGTAGGTGCAAGGTGACAGGAACTGAGATGCTGCAGGATGCAGAACTGCAAAATCAGGTTCCATTGGGAGTTCCTCATTCTGTACTTAACAAATAAATGGGTACCAGTACAAACTAAGATTTCCAGACAGTGGCTTTATTTTAAAAAGTGTTTTGGACTAGAACATTTACTGTGTTTAGTAAGTGAAATAGAAAGTAATAGGTTGGTATTCACATTATGAGGTAGGACTGCTTTCTAAAGGAAAGGAAAAAGATATACTTGAAAATACAAGGCAAGAAAAATTTTGGAAGAATCTGATTCTTCACCTGCAATTCAATTACAGGCTGTAATTCTGGCCTCTCCTGGACCTTTGTAAGGCCATTGAAAAGAGGAGTGGAGAGACAATTCTAGAACAGCAAATAATATTTGGCAAAATACTTAGAAGAGCCTGTCATATTTTTCTGGATTTACCATAAATAAAGGGACACCCACTTGGCCCCCCAAAATAATAATATTTTGTAGTCTGAAAAAAGGTTTTCAATCCCCAAAGCTAGCAGGCAAAAACTGGTATATTGACTGAGGATAAGTGGGACTATACTCTGAACAGTTTAACAGTCAACATCCACAATAAAGCTATCCCAGAACTTCTCCAAGAACCACGAAACCTGATTTTCCAAATGTAAGCTTGCTAGAAAACAGATGATTTCAAACTCTATTTTTAAAGACATCATATATCTAACACAGCAATGTATAATGCACAGACCAACAACAGTGATTTCAGGTACTGAAGTCTGGGGTGAGATATAAGATCACTTATCCCAGTACAAAAGGAAAAGTAGCAAAACATCATTAGAGAAATCATGTGGTGTCATTTATACTTCGCTCACTCAAATATATTTTGTCATCAGCCAAGAACCAAACTGTCATATTTAATAGAAACCTGGATGCAGTGAGCCTGTAAGATTTAACACTGATGCCAGAGGAAAAAAGGAATTGCAAAAGTACAAAAAATCAAACGCCATTGAACAGAATAATCAATATATTGATTATATACTTCAGTATCTGAAGTATTTTCCCATTCTGAAAAAATGTACTATATATCTAGCAGGGGAGAAAAACAGTAACAGTTTCTAATGCAGTCCTGAAAATTTGGTGGACCCAAACTGAGGCAAATTTCATCCTAGCATCCTGCAAAAATGAAGAGAAAGGATGATAGGAACCTGAACACTTGCACAAGAATGCCTAAAGTGATAACACTAGAACTAGCACCCCAACCAAAGCAAAGAGATCCCAGAACATCTTTAGCAAAAGTAATGTTTGTGCCTGAGAGGGAATCTGTAGAGCCAAGTCACTGAGACATCACATATACATCAAAAGTATCTGATATGTTTTATAAAGCACTCTGCTTTCTAAGAGTACTTGCCTTAACTTCATGCACTATATCATATTATTTGTGCGTAGCAGAGCCTGCAACTCTGCTAAATCAGCACAGTATCACCAACAGAGCTATATCTACAATAATCTTCATAAACTGCTGGTAAATGCAATTTCTCACCTTGTAGCTTTCCTGCAACTAACAGCAGCGCTGTGCCTCATAAAAATATGACTCTGAAAATCCCACTGTGCTGCTACAAGGGTTTGATATGCTCTCTCTTGTGATATCCAGACTAGCCTGACAGCTGGGGATATGTCCTCATGTTTTTTCCTCATGGCTATTCCCTGAGAATAGGAACTTCTTTATTAAGAAATTTTATTTTACTTCCCTCTTAACAGTTGTCTTCTCAGTTTTTTCCCCTCTGTGTGGCTCTTCTATGTGATGCAACCAACTGCGAAAAAAGGAGTGCCATCAACATAGTTCTGGTACTTTTGTCTACATCTTGGTACAACAAAAATGGAAAGCAAGTTAGTGAAATAATCATAACCAAATGTTACTACCAGAGCTGAAGGATTTGAACTAGTAAAAATCAAAGTAAATTTTCAAATCATATACATTTAACAGACTTAACTGTCCCCAGTATGCTGCTTCTGTGTCAATAGGAAACAGAGTATTACCCAATGTGCCAAAATGTATTTGAGAAGAAAAGAGTGCATTGGATGAGGCAGTGATTGCAAGGGTAAATTCTGCAGCACAGAAGCACTGAGCTGAGCTTAGCAAAGGTTGAAAGTAAAGCCTGTGTCCTGACATCTATTCAGCCTTCTTCAGCTAGGCAGCATGCTCCCTGGGGTGACAACTGTGAAAAAAGAGGTGCCATCAACATCATTCTGGCTAGTCAGGAGTCAGGTGTTCATTCTTGTAGAGAGCAGCTGTTTTTTTGGGTTATAACTCCTTGCTGAGCAGTGGAGAGAAAGGCTGCAGCCTTGAAATATGTTAAGGAACAGTTTATCTAACATGTAGCTTGTTTTTCATGGATGTGATGTATTGGAAGCATTTTCCTTATTCCTTAGGGAAATGGTGGACTACCAGCTGCAGTACATAATTAATAGTAGACTGAATCTCAAATGAGGTCATAATAATAAATATCATAAACATCTTAAAGTGCATTTGGTGGTCTCCTTCAACATCTGTAGTTTCAACATCTGTAGTATTTGTGGCAGCCATCACTTTATGGAACAGGAAAAGACTAATATTGTTGCTAACAAAAATACAGTCTAGATTTTCTCAGTTTCTATCTTTTCTTTTCTCCATGCCCACATTAATTCTCATAATCTTTTTGAATTAATCTGCTATTCAGATCCTTTTTGCTAAGCCCTAGTTTCCTCCTAAGAAAATGTTATGGAGGAAGAGGGGGGAAAGACTATGATACAAGGCAGACACTGTTTTGCAGTAGGATTTCTTAGATTTTGGCATAAAAATTTCTCTGCAGTAAATGTATGTTTTTCATCAGACCTTTCTCTACCATGTGGCCTAATCTTCTTGATATTTTGCCCAACATATTATGAGCTCAAACTACTATTTCTTTCCTTTGTACAAGCCAGTAATATAAATGCTAGAGCAAATGGTATAAATCCCAGTGGAAAACACATATCTATTTCATTTAGGTTATTGGTTGCCAATGGGAATAAACAGATTTTTGTCTTTGAAGAGTTCATTAGCTNAAAAAAAAAAAAAAAGGGGCAGTACAAAACTCCCTTTCTAACCTTGTAACCTTAACTTAGTTTTTTTGGGAACAAAACTTCACTTAGTTTTTTTGGGAGCGTCTGCTGACCTTGGCATTGACAAATCTTGTAAGCTGTACTTTAGGTCACACAGCTTTAGATGCTCACAGTCAACTTAGAAGATATCCATTACTGCTAGTGTCCAAGCTGAACAAGGGTGCTGGTTTAGAAAATAACTGCCTGAGCTACCACATTAGATCATCCCTATTGCCAGCTTCTCCCTCCTATTGGGATATTTACCTTTTCCTCAAGGTTGGCCAAGGGAGTATTATCTTTCCCAGGGAGTGTAAAGAACCCATCAATATTCCCTAAAAATCCTTTACCTGTAGAGGCGCAGTGTATGCAGGACGAATGTGTGAATCCCCAGCTACCAGTCTCACCCTCTGTTTCTATTAAAAAATAAATATAGGAAGCTAGCAAGATATACTAGGCCAAATGCTATGATTTTTACTTGATTAAATTGCTATCAACATTGAAAAGATGACTGTACCAGAAAATACCAATATGTCTACTGGTTTTGTTTTCCCAGAAGGCATTGTCATCCTCCTGGTGGTCTTGTCTCCAGGCTGAATCTCTAGAGGGAATTCTAAAGAACCACTTTCAATTATTGGTACTTCACAATAATAATAATAATCAAAAA
>VWYO01022586.1:0-14104 GCA_013400275.1 Rhadina sibilatrix | reverse complement strand
CTGCCTGTCCCTGCCTGTCCTTGTCTGTCCCTGCCTATCCCTCATGTCCCTGCCTGTCCCTCCTGCCCCTCCTGCCCCTGCCTGTCCTTCCTGTCCCTCCCTGTCCCTCCTGTCCCTGCCTGTCCCTGCCTGTCCCTGCCTGTCCCTGCCTGTCCCTGCCTGTCCCTGCCTGTCCCTGCCTGTCCCTGCCTGTCCCTCCTGCCCCTCCTGCCCCTGCCTGTCCTTCCTGTCCCTCCCTGTCCCTCCTGTCCCTGCCTGTTCTCTCCCTGCAGCCACTGAAGCACAGGAGCAGAGCAGGATCCTTGGCAGGACAAAGGAACAGTGCCAGCACTTAGGACTGCACACGGAGCCACTATCCAGGGCCTTGAGACCAATTAGTCTCTATTAATTACCTTTTGAGCTCGCCTGCAGCTTTTTGAAATTCCAGCACCGTTCCCTCCAGGAACACCTTTCAGATCCTTCAAGGGGCCAGGGCTGCCTGAACCCTGGGCAGGCTGAGATCTCCTGAGCTGCCCAGGCTCAATTATGTCTTTCAACACAGCTCCTCACCTCTAATCCTGTGTCCCAAACACGAGGGCACTGACCTTTTCAAGTCTTGGGAAGGTTGTTCAAATGAGGATGACAACACAAAAGAAAGAGAAAAAGGGAGGGAAAGGGAACTCCGTGCGACATGGAAATAATAATAATAATAATAATAATAATAATAATAATAATAATAATAATAATAATAATAATAATAATAATAATAATAAATATCTCTTGTACATGCAAAGGGTTTTGCTCTGCCTTGGTGTTCGTAATTTATCAGTTTTGAGATTAGTAACATTGTACAGCCTGCAAGGAGAGGCAAACTGGGGCATTGCAAAGCTTTACAAAAGGTCTGTCCTAACCACGACAGGAGAGACGATGAACTGCCACTCCTGGACAAAGTAGTTCAGACCTAAAAAATTATGCCAGCTTTGGCTTTGCCTAAAATTTCCGTTTTACACAATGGAATGAGGGAGATTTCTCCCCAAGTAGTTTGAAATGGCGGTAAATATTTTCAGATTATTCATTTTAAATTTATGGGAAGGGGGGAGTTATGGACATAGCGAGGGGTTATTCTTTTGTGGGAGGAGGTTGCAGTTATTTGTATTACGGTACTAGGGGGCTGAGGGGGCTGGGAGTTCAGTTGGTTTTGATGGAGAAGACATAAAAATTTAATGCTGGGAAGCAGATATGCAAAGCAACAACAAATTATCTGCCTGAGTTGCTCTGCTTTTTCCTGGGCAAAACACAAATAAAGAAAATGCATAAATGATAATGAACTCAAATGTCAATAATGGAAGATCTGAGTCACATGGGTAGGGAAACTTTTGTACTAATTATCCAAGTTTCAATCTCTCTGCGTGTCAGCAGCAGAGCAGCTTTAGCTGTTTGAGTCGTTTCTTGATCACGCCAACATCCATTGAAATAAATTCATTTTTCTTCCGTGCTTTTCAGCTCTTTTTCCATAGCCCTGGGATGTGACTGTCTTTATATTAACAGGAACTGCTGCCTGACAACCATTAAATGTGCATTTAAGCCTTTTGCATACCCTGAACATGCTATAGCTGTTCCATGTCATGACTGCTGACGAGCGGGGTCAGGCCCTTTCCTCAGTAGATGTTGCTGAGCCTATTAGGCTCTAACGGGGTTAGAACAATTGATATTTACAGCCCTGCAGCACCAAGGGTCCCACACCAGCTCAGGGAGGTGTGTGAAATGAGGGGGAGAAGGTGGATGGATGGATGGATGGATGGATGGAGGGATGGATGGATGGATGGAGGGATGGATGGATGGATGGAGGGATGGATGGATGGATGGATGGATGGATGGATGGATGGGATAAGTATTGCTGCTTTAAGATTTAGCAACAGCACCAAGTTTCTCTAAGAAAGTCTTTTGGCCATGCCATCGTGGGAAGCTGTGGCATGGTTTGCCAGGCTGGGAAATCTTCTCCTTGGGGTGCAAACGTGCCTTTGGCCTGGGCTGGGAGCCCTGCTCCCTTGTGGAATGCATGGGATGGCATTTCCAGGTGCATCCTGTGCTGGGATGGGCAGAGGATGTGCTGGGCACACACCCAGCAGTGCCCAGTGCCCTGCCTGACCCAGGGGTTTGGTAGAGCTGGGATTGGAACACTCCCGGGGAGCTTTGGTTGGTGGAGGATTTTGGGGAAGGCACAGGAGGGTCAGAAACCCAGCAGACACAGGAGTGGTGCAACTGGAGACTGGTTAAAGCTGGTTTAGACTCAGTTTGGAGTATTTTTGCTGCCCTGCTCACACCATGCTGGTTGTTCCCCTGGGCTCCCCAGAGGCTGGAGCTATTCCCACCCAGGCGCCATGGCAAGGACCTGTGGTGACACTTTGAAAAGCAATCAGCTGGAAGTCCATTACTTGAATTCATAGTGGGTTTTTTCCCTTTGGCTTCAGACAAAGTGGAAACCAGAGCAGACCCTGACCTGGTTACATAAGAGAAAATGTAAAAATAACCCATGAGCGTGAGAAGGGAAAGTGCAGGAGAAGTGAACCTGAGTGACAGTTCCTGGAGCTGTCCTGGCTCCAGCAAAGATTCTCCCTCTCCTCAGTTGGACAGCTCTTGTGGGGTGATTATTTCAGCCTACAGAAGCCTGTTGTTGCAATTAAGCACTTAGAAAGTGCAGGGAACAGAGGGAACAGAGAGGTGGACCCGCTTTGTCATGCTGAGCATTAAAAAATTATCTGCTCTGAAATGGTTTTGGGCCCAGAGACAGAAGGGAGATGATGGACCTTGGTGCTGGGTCTTTGGAGGATGAGAGGGCCAGCTCTGCAAACCAGGGTCCAGATGGGTTCTTGGGTTTCAGAGTCAGGGTGAGACTCAAGAGAGCTCCAGCTCGGGGTACCTCTGGTTTGTGCCTCACATCTGCTGCTCTGCCCATTCAAGAGAGATCCCTTAGGGGAAGGGATGAGGAAAACTGAGCAGGGCCTGGTATTCCCTTTCACCTCAGGATGTTGCAGAGATGGGCAAGTGCAGAGGTGGGAGATGTCCCTCCAGTTAGAAATGGAGCAGGTTAAGTGGCCAGCAAGGTGAGGCATCTCTTTATCAAGGCAAGAGAAAGCATTTCTCCTGAGCCACAGGCTTCCTGACCCAGCCAAGTAAACAACAAAACAAAAAACAACAACAACAACAACAAAAAACAGAATAAAACAGAACAAAACTCATTCTTCCAGCCAGCTGCAGGTGACCCCTTTCCCAAGGTAGCTCTTCTCCTCTTTTATTCCACTTGCTTTAGCATTCATGGCGCAGCAGCCGCCGGCTGGCTCCCTCCCGGCAGGATATCAATGTCATCAAGACAAGGAAAGTCCGAATCCCCCCTGTCACAGCACGACAAGGAGGCCTGGATGGTGGTTAAGTGCCGAGAGTAAAGGCTGATTTAGCGCTCTCCCTGCTAAGAAGGCTTTGAGCGGGCAGGGAGGTGTCAGCGCAAGGTGACCGAACAACAACCCCGGTGTCCTCAGGGGGGGCACTTAGTGCTGCAGCAGGAGCTGCTGCTGTGCAAGGGGCCGGCTGGAAGCGCCGGGCATCCCACGGAGATGCTGGGGTCGCTGCTGCTTCGGGCTTTTTTTTTCCCTTTCAGTTTTAAAACCAGGTGCGTTCGTCAAGGTGGAGATGGGAAGCTGCAGAAAGAGCGAGCACACGAGCGGTGCTGGGAGGTGCCTGAGGCAGGAGGATGCGCCGAGGCCCCGCGCTCCCAGCCCTGGCGCTGCGAGGATGTGGCCGGGCTGACTCGGTGCCACCCCGGCTCTCGCTGCAGAGGAGAGCCCGGACTTCAGCCTCAGCCTGCTGTCGTGGTTTTGGCCCGTGTCTGCTGCCATCTAGGCTGGGCGAACAGCAGCAGGGTGGGTGTGCAGCCCTGGGCACCCACATCCCTCTTGCAGCCCCTTCCCCAGGCCGGGCATCCCCGCCCGGGCAGCGCTGCCCACCCCAGGCTGCCGGCACCGCCTGCTTTTGTCTCGCTGGCAGCGCAGGGGACGAGTGGCTTTGATTAACATTAACACTGCGTCAGCGGCTCCTTCCCCGTCGTTTTAGCAGATGACTTCTCCTTCGGCACTGATCCGCCCCGTATGCACCGAGGGGGTGAGGATCCGCGGGCGGAATGCGGGCGTAGCTCGCCCACGCCTTTATTTATTCCTCCCTCTTATTTGTTTATTACTTCGTCTGATTTATTTCCTTCCTGTTGCCTTCATTCTTTACCTCAGGGCGCCCTGCTCCAGCTGGAGGGGGGGGTCAGTAAGCCACTGGGCCACGGGGATGGGTTGTGTCTGACAAAATTGTTGGTGAAGCAGAGCAGTCCTGCATCCCACAGCCTTGCATCCCACAGGTGTAAATCCAACAGCCCGGCATCCCTCAGCCCTGCATCCTACAGCCCTGCATCCCATAGGTGTAAATTCAACAGCCCTGCATCTCTCAGCCCGGCCTCCCTCAGCCCTGCATCCCTCAGCCCCTCTCCTGCTGCCGGCCCGGCGCTGCCGGGCACCCCCTCCCCGCCGCAGCCCGGCTCCCCCCGCCGCCGCACGCCTCCTCTGCTCGCAGCATCTCTCCCCTCCGCATCCGCTATAATTGACATTTTCCATCTGACAGGTTCTGTTTTCCCTTCCCGCAGTTGCTAAGGAAACCGGAGAGAGGGCCCGGGAGCCATTAGCTGCCGTCATCGCCTGCCCGTCCGCAGAAATGTCACTTCTGCTAACGAACACCGGAGGGAAAAAAAATAAAAAGGGGGAGGGGAAAAAAAAAAAAAATGTTAAACCCCCTCCCGAACAAAACGCAGCACCGAGCCGCTAAAGAAAGGGATGGTGGAACGGCCCTGCCTCACCTCCCCGTGCAAAATCGGTGCGTCCCCACCCCGCTGGGGATGCTTGCAGGGCTCAGCATCCTTTGCCTGCTCCACCTTTGCCCCTGCGGAACATCGGGATGAGGGATCCTCCTGCTGCCCACGGGCTCTCCCCAGCCACAGGGAAGGGCAGAGAGGTGCCCGTGGAGGTTTCTGCCCCCTCAAGTGGAGGTAGCAAAGGCCCAGGTGTCCTCTTGCACTGTGTATCCCACCCAGGGCAGGGACTGAGGGGCACCAGCAGCCCCCTCAGCGGCTTGTGCCTCCCTCCCACTGCTATGTTGTGATTTTAACTTCACTTGAAGAGGTTTTTTATTAAAAATCAGACAGGTGCCCCTTCACCCCTTCCCGATGTGATGATGAGGACAGGGGCTGTTTGCAATTCCCTGTGGAATTAAGTTGGCAAAAAGCAAACACCCACTGACCAAAGCACAGAGGTTCTGCATCACACCATGCACAGGTTCCTGAGTCCTGTGGGAGTTGGAGTTTACTGCTGACTTCATAAAATCCTGAGGTGTTCCTTCTTCTTCTGTTTGGAAACTTTTACTCCTCATCATGTTCTATTCATTCCCTTCCCCTCCAATTCAGAGAAATGCCAGTATTCTAGTAACTGGAAAATCAGATGCAACGTGATCCAGCAGCTTGTTGGAAACCCCAGATGAAATCCCTGGTGGAGGTGGCAAGAAAGCTGAAATTTCCATTTTGGAACATCTTGTGTGCTACCATAATCCCTCTCTCAGTCATCAAGATACAAACCAAAGGAGACCCAGCACCTTGGAGACACTTCCAGTTCCACACTCCCCCCAGGATTGTCCTCCACAAGCTGCTCCAAATGAAGACAGAAATCCTTCTCCATTCTACCAAGCCTGTGTGATCAATGCATCACTGTAGATTCCATGAAAATGTGGTTTTTTTGGCTGTGGACATGCTCACATTCAGGAAAGCCTTCAGGGATTTTTGCTTTATTATTTGACATAACTCAGCGCACAATCACTAGATAATTATTTCAAATATTAGTTAAAACTAGGTCTGGCTTGGGTGAGACTGTGCTTTGTCATGACTGGGACCAAGAACTGTATCTTTGACAAATTTTAAGTTTCGAGAAAAACTTGAATTAATTGGAGATTCATATGAACCCTGAAAAGTTAGAATTTCTGGCCTCTGGGGACTTTTTCTTTCTCATGTTGGGTTTTGTCCTTCTCTGCTGGAGGTACTTTGTGGAGGGCACAGAAGTGCAGCCTCACAGACAAGCACCACACCTGCCCCTCTTGATTTCTGGAAACCTGTCAGAGGTGGCGAGTGAAGGGTTTCAGTCCTGAATTTCCTTTTGCAAATACGCAGCAACAGGAAACTACAAACCAGAGCCTTTCACGGGGTTCTTTGCCCGTTCCAGCAGCGAGCTGAGCATTCATTTGGGAGGCTCTGGCTGAAGGCAGCACCTCAGAGCTAAGCTGGGGTTTGTGGTGAGTGCTGAGAAGCAGCCAGAGAGCAGCATGGTGTAATTTCTTGTCACCATCACCCAGTCCCTGTTGCCAGCCCCTCCCGTGGGTCTGGGTGCTGCCTGCTGCAGATGCACAAGAAACAAGAGCCTCTCTAAGCTTCTTCAGGATGGGCACAGCATCCCAGTGAGGCTCTGTGGCTCTGGAGGGAGCAGGGAGGTGCATTGTGAGGTTTTCTCCATGTTTTCATCACCACGAGGCACCTCCTAGTAGGGTCAACCCCGTGCTGGTCTTGGGACTGTGGAGCCACCTGGACAATGTCCGTGGGTACCTCTGGGTTGTGTTCCCCTGGCTTCAGAGTCATAAAATGGAATCAAACACATCCCTGAGCGAGGTAGGCAGGTCCTGGCAGCTGCAGAGCTGCAGAGCTGCTGGGGCCATGTGCAGGAGGAAGAGGAGGGATGGAGAGTGCCAAGCTCCACCAGCTGCCTGGAGAAAAGGGACCCCAGACACTGATTGCTCAGCGTTTTGGTGCTTTGCTCCCGATTTTATTTATTTTTTTTTCCTTCGAGGAGGAGCGAGCCAGCCCCAAGGGGAGAGCTGGTGTGGAGAGCTTTATTCCTGCCCCCTGCCTGCTTTTTCTGGTCTCCTTCCTCACCTCTGCGGGTAAACGCCGGCTCTTTAGTGGCAATGACTGCATCTATTATGCAAGGCTGAGGAAGTGGTGAAATAACAGCATGAGAAATGTGCTCGAATGAGTATTCAAATGTGAACATAACGAGTGCAGTCAGTGTAGCACCGAGTCCTGAGGGACGTGGGAGCTTTGGTTCGACTTTTATTTCTTTAAAAAGAAAGCCTTAACCCTCCCACCCCCTGGGTATTATTTTCAAATTAATTACTCTCATTACATTAATTGTGTGAGTGCCTGTTCCATTTCCCCCCCCAACCCCCCACCCTTTCCAGTGGGTTAGCCTAGAACAGGGCTGCTAAAAATATAAAACCTAGGAATTACACGGCAACAATTAATCCAGAAAAAGGAATGCTATTGCTGCACGCGCCGTCCTTGTTTAACAGACAATAAATAACAATTAATAAATGATCCTGGGTCGGAGCACTCCCTCCCCCCAGATGTAATGCTGATAAATTTCTCCCTCGCTTGGGGGTTAGGGAACGCCGGCTGTTTAAAGGCAAACTACAAATCTCAAATGAAAATTGAGTTCTGCCTTGTCATATGGCTCAAATGCCCTCCCGTCTCAGCTGGGCTGGGCATTCATCGCCATCGTGATGTATGTTTTAATTTACCTAGTATATGTTATTAGATTAGAAGCCCCTCAGGGCAGGGATCTCATGTTTTATACCTCTAAAGCACTGCACACACCTATTGAACTATATAAATACCTTTTACAAAATGAATTTGTCCTCCTGCTGTGAAATCCTGCCATGCCTCCTGGTTTGCATAAATATCCCAGGACACAGCAGCCCCTGGTGCTTTTTGACGTGAGGGGGGGGTGGGGAGAGGTGGTCCTGTGGAAATTCTGGTGGTGCTGATACCCCAAAGGCTGTGACAAACCTGGCTGTGCCAGAGAGGGGAGAAAGGTCTGACAGATTTTAAATTGATGTGGCAGGGTTTTCTAATCTGTTTTAAAGGGGGGATGCTGGAAGCCTGATAAGCTGGGAGTTCAGTGAGTATTTCATGTCCTGGCTCTGTTTCCACCTCAGTGCTGTGTTTTGTGGGGCTTCCCAGGAGAGGCTGAGTTCTCCTTCCATGGGTGCTTTCCTCTGGTTTTACCCTCGCTCCGAAATGTCACCAGCAATGGGTGACACAAGACACTGGATTTGGGCTTCTCCTATATTTTTCTTTTAAAAAAAAAATAAATAAATTATCCTGCTTTTTAAATTTACTGCTAAAACACCCCTCTTTTGCCCTTGGTGCAGTGGAGCAGAGCCTTTTCCTTGAGCAGCTTTGTGCCAGAGCTCGGTGGAATGCAGTGGGAGATGAGCTCAGTTATTGCTCATCTTCAGGTATTTGTGCCCAATTCTGGGTGCAGTAAATGAATAAATAGCCCTGTAATCCATAGATGTTGTTGCATGGTCTGGACTCACCTACCCTGACTCAGTCCTTACCCCCTAGGATGCCATCCTTTAACTCCTCTGCCAAGCTCACAGCTTCTGCCTGAGCTACAAAACAGCTCTGTGGAAAATATCCAGGCTGCAGGCACTTGAGAATCTATTGTATCTCACAAGTGGATTTTCCTGGAACTGTAGAATATCTTGAGCTGGAAAGGGACCCACAAGGATCATCGAGTCCAACCCTTGGCCCAGTACAACCTCAAATTTAATGGGGCTCTAGGGTCTTTACATTAATATGCATCTCTGTTGTGGTCTAAACTATTGGAGGTTCTTTTTTTTTTTTTTTTTATCCATTTAAATTGAATTAATAGGAGGAACAGGCAGACAGACTCATGTCTCTAAACTTTATCCTCTGGCCACTGCCAGATGCAGGCATTGTGTCCCTAATATAGAAGTGCTAACTCAAAAAAGGGCATTAGCTTGTTCTCATTAAGTCAAAATATTTATCATTAAAGCGGAGGAGGCTGGAGTTAATCCCTGACTGGCGAGGAGGTGTTTGCTATTTACATTGGTTTAAATGTCATAAAACTTACCAGGTGCTCATATCTCCCTGCTCCCAGCACCACAAGGAAGGAGTGATTGCCCAAACTGCTCACAGGATACACAGGATTTCCCACTGTGTGAGCAGGGCAGAACAAAAGGTGAGCCAAGAGCTAAATGGGATTAGGTGGTAAAATATTATTGCTCTCTGTGCTTCTGTGGCTGTGACTCATGTGGGTTTGATATCCTGGGAGGGATGAGCTCCCCAGGGCAGAACTGGAGCCTGCTTTCCATGGGTGCATCCCAGAGGAAGGCTGAACCCCAATTGCACAGGGGTTGGGCTCATCTCCAGCCCCCACCAGAGCTGCATCCTCACATTTGGGGATTCTCTGTGTTAGAGGGGAGACCTCCAGGCAGCAAGATCCCACAGTGAATTGGATAAATAATCCTTGGGGCATTTTTTCTTGGCGAGGGGGGGAGGATTTTCACAGTGGTGTTTCCTCTCTCAGCTGCAGCTGCTCTTCCCATCCTGGCTGCTGTCTGGGAGGGAGCAGGAGAGGAAGCAGCACCGTGTTGTTTGCATCAGCCCAGACGTGACAACCCCACAGGAACTCAGAGCCAGGATCTGTTCCCCACTCTCTGACCACTTCTGCTCTGGGAGGACACGGACTGGGGTGCCTGGAGGCCTGTGTGTAAGGCCAGGAGAGTGAACCAGAGTGTCCTGCCTCCCCCAGGGCTTTGTGAGGGTTTCTGTGGCCAACCCGTGGTGTCACTGCTCCCACTGCTCAGCTGGAGTGGGATCAGCATCCCTGCTGCTGATACTGAAGGGAAAGTGTTCCTGTTGGTGCTGGTGAAGGACAGAGCTGAGCAGGGCTCTGCAGGACACCCCACAGCTGCTGCTTTTGCTTTGGTCCCTCAAAAACGTCCCTGCTAGGGCTGGCCCCCATGCCTCCAGACACGTGTCCATGGGATGCCACTGGAGCTGCTCCTGGTGGGGCTGCTGGCTGAGGGACAGCAGGCTGAGGCCCAGCCACGTCACTGGGCCCTTCCCACGGCACAATCCAGGCAGAAAATGATTCATTTGCTCTCCCTTGGCTCCAGCTCACTGCCCAATCTGTGTGTGCCTTGGAAAACTGGACAGACCTGGCCTGAAACCAGGGAGCCTGGAGATGAACTGGGGAGATGGGGAAACTCAAAACAAAACACGACCCCGTAAAACAAAGGAACGTTTCCCAACTTGAGATTGTTAGAAAGGTTCACTTGGGATTCTGTTTGGCTGGGAGTGATGGTGAAGTATTTCCTCTCCAGCTTCAGGCCATGGACAGACGTCCTCTCCTGGGTCCAGCCCACCTCACTGGGGCTGTAGAGCTGCAGCTGTTGGAGGTCCCCATGCATGTGGCTCTGATGGTGGGAGAGGTTCTCAGAGGGTGCATTTCTGGCCCAGAGATGCCCCAAAAGCTGCCCATGGGGGTTCCACCCTCCCCAGCTTGCTGCTGTCTCAGGCAGGCTGTGGCAGGGCCAGCACCACTGACACTTGTGTGACCATTGCCAAGTGGTTTGCACTCCAGCTGCCTGGAGAGAGATTTTCCTCCACTCTTCTGTGATTCCATTTGGATTCCTTTACCAGCATCTCCATTGCCTCCCTCAGGGAGGAAACATCAGGTGGAGTTAATGCCTCAAATCAGCTGGGGCAGAAGCCAGGGCTGGGGCACAGACCCCTTCAGTGATGCCCCGAGTCCCTGCCCAGCACAGGGCAGAGGCTTTGCACAGCACCAGTGCCTGGGCATCTCTGAGGGACTGCTGAGCCCTGCAGAGAGACTGCCAGGGTCACTGAGCTGCAGCCAGAGGTGGCTTTCTGATCATCCTACATGCAGAGCAGGATCCAGTGCTGCAGGGAAGGGCCAGGCAATCCCAAGTGCCCAGAGCCACCTTCGTTCTCCTTGGATTGCACATGAGCCTGGCTTTGCTCCGTGCCCTCAAAGGGCTCCTCAGGCTGCCTCCCACCTCCTCTGCAGGAGCACTGGAGCTCAGATTTTCAGATTTTATGGAGTGGGAAAGCACTGAAATCCAGGGATTTCACTGAGTGAGGAAGACATGGCGAGGGAAGGTCACATTCCCATCCTCCAAGCACCATCCAGCCCCTCTGGCTCTGAGAAGTGACACAGAGCAGAGGCTCCTGCTGCCTGCAGGGCTGGCACGTGGGGATGGAGGCACCCTCCACAGCACAGATTTGGGGCCAGGCTGGCAGGCAGGGTCTGCTGGCAATTCCAGCCCTGGGTGCTGGATCTCTGGCTGCAGGGACACAGGGCAGAGCTGTCCCAGGGATCCCTGAGCCGGCTGTGCTGCTCCTCTGGGGAGGCACCAGAGCAGCAGGGTTTGTCTCTGGGGTGTGTCTGTGCCTGGCTCTCTGTTCCCTGCACTCCTCTGACACCAGGCTGGTCCTGAGGGAGCTGTCTGTGAGCCCACAGGGCTCTGGGGTGGAGGCAGCAGCACTTGTGAGCTGATTAGCAGAGGAGAAGCTGGGGAAGGGCGAGCAGCTACACCTACCTGAGCTCTCACACCCTTTGTGCTTCCCTGCAGAGCTTTGGGGGGGCCTCCCACAGGCAGGAAGGTGTTTTTTTCCAGGCGAGCTGCTGTTCACCTGGGTGCTGAGTGCAGGGTTTTGCTGTCCCTGCTGCAGGCTGTGCTAAAAATAGGATGTGAGCATCATCCCTCCAGCAGCAGCCCGTCAGTGGCACAGCCACACAGCCACGCTGCCTCTTCCCTCAGCTCCCAGACACACCAGAGAGGGGCATGGTCCTTCCAGGAGGAAAGAGCTTCTCCCAGGAGCTGGGGTTTCCACATGGCACTGACTCACACCAAGCTCCTCGCTGCCCCAAAGCTCTGCCCCTGCTGCTCGTGTTGGAAAAGTAACAGGGAAAGGCCACAAGCAGAGAGTGAGATCATTTCCAGGGCTGTAGCCAGAGGTCTTATCTGTGGTGTCAGAGTGCAGATTTGGTGATGAACAAGCAGGGTGAGGTTTGCTGCTCTCATCTGCAGGCCAGCCCATTCTGTGCTGCCACAACCTGGGGTCTCCCAGGCCTTGTTCTCTTTCCCAGGAGCATAACTGGGGGGCCAAGTTTTGGAAAAACCAACCAGGGGGGTTTAAATTTGACAGTACTCTGCTCATATGTGCTGTTAAGCATTACTGAGTTGCAGATCATTTGCAGCAGCAAAGGGCAAAATCCCTTTTTTTTTTTTTTTTTCTTCTTCCAAGAAGAGTTGATTCAAAACTGTTATTCCTCTCCCATAATTGTTCTGTCGATAGCGCTTTACAGAATATTTACAAGATCCAGTAAATGCCATAAAGCACCTATAATCTTAGACAAATACAATATACAAGCCACTGCTCCAGATGCAAGAACCTCTGCTAGAAATGTAAATCAAACCTTTGCTGAGCCCCGGAATACGGGAGATAATATTTAGGCTTTATTAGGTTTCATTTCTATCCCTTCTGCACTCTCCCTGGCTGGGTTAGGAGGAGATGTGCCAAAATCCTAAGGGGGAACCTGTAATTACGAGATTCACAGCCTGTTTATTCAGGCTGATGAAACCTGACTGGGTCTGACAGCTCCTGCCTCCTTCCCAACTTACAACTGTATCTCCCATCCTTGGAGAGCAGGGGGTTTGATCTGCTGCCCGTGGCAGGGTGATGCTGCAGTGGGTTACCCTGCAAGATTCCCCCCACCCTGCACATTTTTTTCCTGCTGGTGGAGGTAGGGAAGGGCCACCTTTGCTCCCTGTCCCAGTAATGGGGTGTGGTGTAGCTCTGGTTCCTGCTTGAGATGTTCTGGTTTTTCTGGAACTCTTTTCCCAGGGAATTTTCTGTCGACAAGAGACAGGTTTTTGTAACTGGAACCCTTGTTTACATCCCTTTCCCTAGGAGGGGCTTCTTCTTGATGTCCCTCTGCTCTGACCAATGTGATTGAAGAGCTTTGTCTTTCCCCAATTGAGTTGTTCTCTGTAAAATAGTATAAAAGGGACAAAATTCCCGGAAATGAACAGAGTCGTTGTCAGCCTTCTGAAGTTGAAATCTGTGTAGTTGTGGTGTTCAACAGCTCTCCTTTGTTTGTGTTGTCTGGAAAGCTGTCTACAGGATCTAAAAGTGTGAGAGCCTCCTTTGTTTATCACTCCACACCCAAAAATTGTAGACAGGAACTTGAGGACTGGGTTTTAAAAACCAAGGCGAAGCAAGCAGAAGACTCTGGAGTCCAAACTGTCGACATTAAAATCCCTGCTCTCATCAAACGAGTATTTAAGCAAGAGGAAAAGGTTGGTTTTAAACAGAATTTTGATTGTAAAATCTCAAGCTTTGTTTGAAGGCTGGACTGTGAGGGTGTCCTGGCAGGCTCAGTGGATGCAGAGCTCTGATCCCTCCCTGGCCATGTCTGTCACTCCCATAACCCCCAGTGGAAGTTTAGGAATCAGCACCCCAGGAACACTCAGCAAAACCAGCCAGAGCCAAGAGAGGTCAAAGGATCCCAGAAGACTCGATGGGCATTCCCAGGAAAGGGTCTTTCCATGGGCCTCTTGGGTTTGTTTCAGGTGTTTTTAAGCCTTGAATCCACGCTAAGGTTTTGTTGTGCCGGGAGACAAAGTGGGAAGGACAAACCCAAAGGAACTCTCGCTGACCCCCTCCAGGCAGGAATTACAGTCCATGATGAGAGGGACTAAAAAAGCTGCTCTTTTCTGCTAACCCCGTGCTCCCTGGCCCACACCACGGCAGCTGCCAGGGCTCTCTGCCGAGATTTTGACTAGATTTGGTATTTGAAGGCTTCCAGATGTCCCAGCTGAGAGCTGGAGCTCCATCCCCACAGCCTCCTGGCCCAGCTGTGAGGCAGCCACAAGATTCCAGCCCCAACAGATCTGTTTGGGAGAAAGGGACAGGATCCATCCTGGCCTGATGCTGCCAGGCTTGGGTATTTTGCAATTCCCGTGGAGGCAGAGCAGAGACATTTATGCTCACTGTTAGTGCCTCGCGTGGCAAGGCAGCTCCTCCACCCTTCTTCCCAGGAAATCTGTGCCTGCCAAGCCACATCCACATTCAGCCCAGCTCTGACCCGTCCAGGTACTCTCCTCTCTGGCTTTCCCAGCAAGTGTGGGTTTTGTTTTTTTGTGGTGTTTGGTTTTT
>VWYO01022548.1:0-15538 GCA_013400275.1 Rhadina sibilatrix | reverse complement strand
TTGGTTTTAAAAAGGAATAGTGATGTTTTTTTTTTTTTTTTACCTCAAAATAACCCTAAGTGTTGTTTAAATACTTTTTCTTCCTTAAAAATAAAATCTATTTTTGGTAATGAATATGACTAATGTGATGGAGTTGTGTTACAATTACCTAAGTTTTAGCTGAAAGTTGTTCTTATTTTAAGAGCTGACTGTCCCTGCTGTTCTTAATTATTTTGATTTGGGTCCATTTCATGCTGAAATCAATACAAATAACTCTTACTGCTTCATTTTTCTCTTTGCCACCACAGTATTTGCTCCCATAGAAGTGGTTCTGTCACCTTCTTGCTCCTGGAGGAAATGGAAGTTGAGGGGAATTTTGAGTCTGGTTGTGTGGGGCTGGCAGGGCTGGCATTCCATGGTCAGAGGGAAGTTTGGAATGTCATGTACCAGGGGCTGGTAGGTGCAACATCTGAGGTGACACCTGGGCTCCTGTCAGGAAGGTGATGCCAGACTTGGACTGAGCAGAGGCAGCTCCAGCTCCTCTGGAGTTTCTCTTGGCTCCCCCAAATTCCTGCTTGGATAAGCAAAGCAGAACCTGATGTAGCAGCAGTGGAAGGCTGCAGACCTTTGGAGAAGAGGAATCTTGCAAAAAAACAACAAAAAATCAAAATAAACCACTAGGAATGTTGCTTCTGCTTGGTGTGGGGAGGAGTGAGGAGTTGGATGTGTTGCAAGCTGGGCTGGGTGTTTTGGTCACCTTCTCACCTCTGGCAGCTGTGGTGACATCCCAAACCTTTGCCAAAGGAAGGGCTGAGAGGTCTCATCAGCCCCACATGTGGCACCTGCTTTGCTTTGCCTTTCAGGATGAAGTCCCTGATGGAATCAGATCTGCAAGTTACAAGGTGGGTGTAACAAAAGGAGCACAAAAGGCTGAAGTTTGTTCTGTGGTCCAGTTTAGTGCCATAGAGCTGATTAAGGTTGGAGAAGACCTCTGAGATCATCCAGTCCAACTGTCACCCCACCACCCCCGTGTCCATCGCTAACCCATGTCCTTGAGTGCCACATCCACCTGGTTTTTGATCACTTCCAGGGATGGGGACTCCACCACTGCCCTGGGCAGCTCCTTCTGATGCCTGGCAACCATTTCCATGAAGAAATTTTCCCTGATATCCAACCTAAACCTCCCCTGGCACAGCCTGAGGCTGTTCCCTCTCCTCCTGTCCCTGTTCCCTGGCAGCAGAGCCTCCCCTGGCTGTCCCCTCCTGTCAGGGAGCTGTGCAGAGCCACAAGGTTCCCCCTGAGCCTCCTTTTCTCCAGGCTGAGCCCCTTCCCCAGCTCCCTCAGCCTCTCCTGGTGACCCTTCCCCAGCTCTGCTCCCTTCTCTGGACACTCCAGCCCCTCAGTGTCTTTTTTTTTTGTCATGAGGGGCCCAAAACTGCTCCCAGGATTTGAGCATGGGTCAATATTTGGGGGGTCAGGATGCTCTTTAGGCCTAAGTTTTTGCTCTCTTCAAGTGCTTGGGATGCCACAGAGGCTGTGAGGTGGCTGTCCTGGAGCCAGGTGTTCCTGCCATCCCTCCAAGAGCAGGTGTCACCAGGCACAAGAAGCTCCTAAGGGCAGTGCCAGAGGCTGCCCCAAGACTCATCATAAACCTTTGGATACCCTGTGCAACACACAGGCTGGGGTGAACCATGAAAGGCTTTCTAGGGCTTAACCTGGATGGTGCATTGAAAGCTAAATTAAAACAGCAAAAAAAACCCCAGAAAACCAAAAAGATTTTCCTTTTTAATCCTGGTGCCTCCCCACCCCTTTGCTTTCCCACCCAGTATTCAGAAGAAGCCAACAACCTGGCCGAAGAATGCGAAGAAGCCAAGAGGCTCGGAGCTGTTGATGACTCTTTGAGGTTTGACTCCTCTTGCCATAATCCTCCCTTGTCTTGAAGGAAAGCTGGCATCAGGGGCTCTCTCCCTGAAAGAGTTTTTCCCCCCACCTCACCTCTTTTTGCAGCAAGGAGACACGGGAGGCAGTGCTGCAGTGGGCACAGCACGACGACTCCTCGGAGAGCTTCTGTGAGGCTGATGGTAATGGGCACCTGGGGGAGCTGGCAAGGCTTGCAGTGGCATTGAAGCACTTCTGGAGAACTTTTAAAGTCATGGCATGGTTTGGGTTGGAAGGGACCTTAAAGCTCATCTTATTCCATGGGCATGGACACATTCTAGCCTCAGGTTGGAAGGGTTTGGACACTTCCAGGGATCCAGGGGCAGCCACAGCTTCTCTGGGCACCCTGTGCCAGGGCCTCCCCACCTTCCCAGGGCAGAATCTCTTCCCAATCTCCCATCTCTCCCTGCCCTCTGGCAGTGGGAAGCCATTCCCTGTGTCCTATCCCTGCAGTTCCTGAGGTAGAGCCCCTCTGCCACTTCATGTAGGCTNGAAGCCATTCCCTGTGTCCTACCCTTCAGTTCCTCTGCCAATTCATGTAGGCCCTTCAGATCCTGCAATGTTGCTATGAAGGCTCCACACAACCTCCTCTTCTCCAGGCTGAACAGCCCCAATTCCAGGCCAAAGTGTAATATTCCAGCAGAGCAGCATTTCTGCTCCTTTCCACCCCCACCTCAGTATTTTAAAAAGAATGCACAAATATTTCTGATAAAGGCCTTCCTTGCTGCTGCGTTCAGCCAGGTGGGGAAGAGGTGGCTGGATCAGCCTTGGAAAATGTCATTTTTTTCCCCCTCAGAAAATTGTCCCTGACAATTGTCAGGTTGTCCCTGACCCAGCACTCTGCTCCACAGACATCCATTCTCCTGATGCTGAGTACGTGGATTTGCTCCTGAACCCAGAAGGTTACACTGGCTACAAGGGGCCGGATGCCTGGAAAATTTGGAACAGTATTTATGAAGAGAACTGCTTCAAGTAGGTGCTTTTGGAGGGTGGGGGGAACAAGTTCCACCAGCCTTAGGGTTTCTGCTTTGTGCAGAGGGGCAGAAATGAAGCCTCACCCTCCTGTCTTTGCTCCAGTGCCTGTGCAGGGTGGGATACAGCAGGGACAAGTCATGTGGCTGTCCCCAAAAGAAGACACTTGAGCTTTCCTGCCTGGTTTTTTTTTCTAAAAAAACAAGAAGAAAGCACCACCAAAACCCCACAGAAACCCACATTTTGCTCTATCCTTTCCCTTCCTGAGCCAAAGGGGTTTTTAGATCCCCTCAGGCTGTTTGACTGCAGGAGCAGCTACTTCTGCTCTGCTCTGTTTGTGCACGCAAGAGACAGTAACTTATTTACATCTCTTATTTAAATGATTTTTCTTTTTCCCCCCCTCCTAGGCCTCAGAATGTAAAAAGACCTTTGGCATCTGGCAGAGGTGAGTCATTTATTTATCACACTAAGTGGGTTAGCAGTGAACTGATCCCAGCTCCAGGAACAGTAAAATGTTCTCTGGGCTCCTTCTCCTGCTGGATGAGAAATACCTTGTAGCTCTTGAGCAAGTGTAGAATTCTGTGGCACCTGGCAGTGGGTTTTTCTAGCATCCATTGTGGGAAAAAGGATGTCTGATCTTCCAGTCCTGGAAAAAAAATGTGAGTTTTGGAGGGGCTGGGAGCAGGGCTGACCCCTGAGCTCTCCCTGGGTCCCTGGTGTCTGTGCTTTGGCAGTGCCAAACCATCTGTGAGTGATTGAAATGAGGACCTGCCTGGGATCCTCCATGGAAACCACCCAGGAAGAGCAGCTCTGCCCCACAGCCAAGGCCAGGCAGTGTAAAAGAAAGTAGGGAAGGGGTTTGGAAACACGAGAACATCACCAACCTCCAGCAGTAGCTTCTGCCACAATCTCCTCCTTTCCCCCTGAATTATGGAGGTGTTTACCCCCTTCCTTTGACCCTGCTGTGAAGGAGTGGCTCCTCTCCTGCTGAAGGAGATGTGCAATGGCCCAGGAAATATCAGGTTTTACTTCCTTTGCAAATATTGATCCCTGCTGCATTAGTCAGGTTACTCAGCACTGTTGCTCCTCCGGTGTCCTCACTGCTGCACTTGGAGTTTTCAGTGTTCAGAACATTTCCAGACCTCCCTGGAGAGGCTCCTTCTCTTGTCAGAGATGAGCAGAGTAGTGCTTGTGCCTTTGGAGCTTGATTTTGGTCGTGTGTAATGTTTTTATCCTCTTTTTCTCTCTCTCTCTCCTTCCACCACTTGTGTTTTATTTCCACCAGGAGATGATGAAGGTGAGTGGCACTGTTTGTTTTTGCTGATAACAGAAATAAACAGGGTGTCTTTATCCTGCTGTCACAGGCTGTGCCATTAGATAATGCACCTGGTTAGCAAAATTATTAATCAGGCAAACCAGAAATGAGAGCCTTGGCATCATAGAAAATCCTGGGTGGGATCAAAAAGGATCATCCAGCCCAGCTCCTGGCCCTGCACAACAATCCCACCTGGGCATCCCTGGCAGTGCTATCCAAGGCTCCTGGAGCTCTGGCAGCCTCAGGAATGTCACCATTCCCTGGGGAGCCTGGGCAGTGCCCAGCACCCTCTAGGGGAAGAACCTTTCCCTGAAATCCAACCTGGCTCAGCTCCAGCCATTCCCTGGGTCCTGTCCCTGGTCAGCAGAGTGAAGAGGAGATCCCTGTGAGCTCCCTATCCCAGCCCATCCTCATGTCAAGGGCTTAAAAAGTCCACCAGCATTTCTTTAACAGCACAAGTCCAGTTTGAAGGCAGTCACTCAAGTGTGAGAAGCCTTTGGGAACAGGAATTGTCCTGGGTTTTGTTTTTTTTTTTTCAGTGCATATTGCTGGGAAAGCTTTGAGCAGACTGATAATCCCAACAGCCTCTGGAGCTGTAGGAGCTGGGTGCCCAACTCCCTCAGGCTGTTCCCTGGAGTTCTCCATTCTCCACAGCATCTTTTTGTCTCCAAACCAGCCCCAAATCCTGATCCCCAGATCACTTCTGTGCAGGGATAGGGGATAGTGAAACCCTGACTCGTGGGATTCTGCACGCTTGGTTGCACTCTGGGGTTTTTTTGGTTGGTTTGTTTGTTTTATAAAAATACCCCTCTCCCCACACTGCCTAGAAGAGGAAAGCAATCCCTGAGCCTTGTTTTTTCCCAGCACTGGGCTGTTCTGCCCCCCTCAGCCCCTTGGGGGAAAGCCCAGGTGCTGTTCTGAGCTGCTGCCATGCCGTGTTAGAGAGGCAGCAGTCACAGGGGTGGGCAGGAAAACTCCTTCCATGCTCTTTTAATGCTCCTTTCCCCATTTCTGCCAGCTGGAGTGGGCAGAGGGTCCTCTGGGGCTGGTCTGGGAGGTGGATTCAGGGCATTTCAGGCTTGGGCTGTACCCTCACTGATGTGTTTCCCTTTCTTTCCAGGGCACACGTTTTACAAGTGGCTCAAAGGTAATCCTTGGTCTGAGCGTGGTTGCTCTTCCTGGGATGTTCAGGAAATGGCCAGGGAGTGGGTGGGATTAGTGGCCACTCTCAGTGGGATTAGATTCCTGCCTCACAGCCAGGAGGATGGAAAACTCAGTGGCTGCTCCCAGTGTCTTTACCTGCCCTTCTCTTTGCAGGGGTGTGTGTGGAGAAAAGAGCTTTCTACAGGCTCATCTCTGGCTTGCATGCCAGCATCAACATCCACCTGAGTGCCAGGTACCTCCTGCAAGGTAAATCCTCCTTCCTGCCCCAGCCTTCCTGCCTCACTCCAAAGCTGACACTTCCATGGCTCTGCTAAATGCTGTTCCAGCAGGATTCAGGCCTGTTTGTGCTCTTCCAGCAGCCAGCTTGTGTAACAGGATTAGGGATGCAGTTGCCACATGCCTCCAGGTCTGACAGGGGCTGGGCCAGGCTCTGTATCAGGACTTCCAGCACATTTTCCCTCTGTTCTTCCTTCAGGCTTATTTTGGAGTGGGTTTCTAGGCTGTCCCTTCCCAGCCTGGTTTTATGATGGTCAGTTCAGCCTTAACCTCACCTGGACTGAGAAATGCTTGGCTGGGCTTTCCCAAGGCCATTGATTCATTTCCATGTCCATGTCCATGTCCATTTCCATTTCCTTCCCATGCTTTGATCCATAAATACCTGTCTGAGGAATCCCAATTTCAACCCCGGGCTTGAAAATGAAGGTGATAGCTGTTGGAATTTGGGCAAGTCATTTGGATTTAACTAAATAATTGTATTTAAGTGTCTACAGCCCACTTGGAACTCACCTGGATGGGAGTCAGGCCAGGTTTGGAGTTGGGAGATGGGGTAATGTGGGAAACACCAAAGCCAAGAGATGAGTTGGGGCTGCAGCATCAGCTTGGTAGGACTTTTATAGCTTCCACCATGTGTTTTATAGAACAATCTTAAATAGGTGGGGAAATGAGCAACAGAAATATTCTTTGTGGGCTTGAAGATGGAAAATAGAGGCCAGTTTCCTCAGTTCTTGTTTTTCCATATCATCAGGGATTCTCCTAAAGTGTCCCTGTTCGTTAGGAAGTTTCAGGAGTTACCTGAAAAAAAGCCTGCAGGAGTTCTGTGTTTGCTGGGGTTTGAACTGAGTTAAAATCAGGCAAAATTTCTTCACTGAAGGGGTTGTCAAGCATTGGAAGGGGCTTCCTGGGGAAGTGGTGGAATCACCATCCCTGGAGGTTCAAGGAACGACTGGATGTGGCACTCAAAGGCTGGAGTCAGTCACAGGTTGATCCTGGAGGTCTTCTCCAACCTTAATGTGGTTTTGGGTCAGGGCCTTGGAGAAGCTGGGCTCTCCCTGGCCTGGAATCCCATCTCAGCATTGCCCTGGAGGCAGGAGATGAACCAGAACTAAACCCCTCCCACCTCCTTGGTGCCTTTGGGCTTTGTTTCTGTCTCAGATACGTGGTCGGAGAAGAAATGGGGCCCCAACGTCACTGAGTTCCAGCAGAGGTTTGATGAAGTCCTCACCAGTGGGGAAGGGCCCAGAAGACTCAAGAACCTCTATTTTCTGTACCTGATTGAGCTGAGGGCCCTCTCCAAAGTGCTGCCCTTCTTTGAGCGCCCGGGTTTCCAGCTGTACACCGGCAATAAGAGCCAGGATGCAGAAATGAAACACCTGCTGCTGGAAATTCTCCATCTGGCCAAGTAATTGCACTCAGTTACCTGGGGACAGTGGCTCTGGCACCATCTCTTGAGTGTGCTTAACCTGACATGTAAAGCTCCTAGAAAAGCAGGTTCTGGCTCCTTTCCTGGAGCCATTTGGGCAGTAGAAGCAGAGAAACGTGGGATGGTTTGGGTTGGAAAAGACCTTTTTCAAGGTCATCCAGTCCAGCCCCCCTTGCAATGAGCAGGGACTTGGTACCAGCAGTGTAGTTTTGCTGGGAACACGTTAATATCCGTATGCAAATTGCAGAATTGGGGTAATTAGCCTCACGGTTTAATTAGTCCCACAGTTTAATAGGCTCGGCTGCCTTTTGGATTTAGCAGAATTGGATTTAATAACTGCCTACGTGTCAGGCCTAAAATTGGCTACCTGTGTGACTCATCTGTGGGATACCAGGCCTGGCTTGGTGTTTGCAACTAGAAAAACATCCTGAATATCTTGGGAGCAGAGGTTTGGGCTGTTGTTGGATGGAGTTTGGAGTAAAAGGAATGGAAGGTACTGGAGCCAGACAGAAAAGGGTGTCTCCTAAAGTGATTTACGTTTGATTTATCTTGTCACCCTCCCGTGCTTCTGCCTGTCAGAAAACAGACTGAAATTGCTTAAAAACCATTGAGCAATTGCTGAAAATGTCTGCAAGGTGAGATGCCGGCTCAGATGGGAAGAGAGAATAAAATCCCAGGGTAGTTGGAGTTGGAAGTGACCTTAAATCATCTCATTTCCATTCCTTGGGATTGGATGTCAGATTAAAACACCTCTGGAGATGTGCACCTCTGTTTATGCCCACCCCTGACTGCAGCCATACAACCAAGCAGGGCAGGGATGAAACTCTCATCATTCCCTTCCAGGTCTTTCCCGCTGCATTTCGATGAAAACTCCTTCTTTGCAGGGAATAAGAAGGAAGCTGCTAAACTGAAGGTAATTTCTACCAAAGAACCCACTGCAGGAGGCTTTTCCCTGCCTCAGTCCCACTGAATTGCAGGATTCATTCAGATGGAAGGGGCCCTAATTAGTGCACAGCCATGCCCAACACCAATTGTCTTTTCCCCCAGGAGGAATTCAGGCTGCACTTTAAGAACATTTCCAGGATCATGGACTGTGTTGGCTGCTTCAAGTGTCGGCTGTGGGGGAAGTTGCAGGTGAGGTCTGTCAGCAGTGTCTGGGAGTTCTGGGTGCTGGGACTGCTCCTTGGATACCAGGGAGCTCCTGAACACAGCTCAGGGCTGCTGATTCCTTACAGGAAGCAGCTGATGCCAGCTTGCTCAGCCTGGGAAACTGGGATAACCCAAGAGAGGGGAGGGGTTGCAGAGCCTGGGTGAAGTGAGATCCTCTTGCCTTGTTCAGATGATGTTGCCCAGGTGGAGGGAGGTTTGAATGCTGCTGCTCAAGGATCCTCTTTGATCCCTGCACAGACACAGGGCTTGGGCACAGCACTGAAGATCCTCTTCTCAGAGAACCTCATCGAAAAGATTCCCGAGAGTGGCCCTTCCTATGGGTTCCAGCTGACCAGACAAGAAATTGTGGCCTTGTTTAATGCCTTTGGAAGGTGAGCTGGAGACTTTCCCCTCTCCTTCTGCATAAGCTGCTGTGTTACCTCCAGTTACAGCTCTAATTTCAGTCAGTTCTCAGCAGTTTTGGTGGGGACTCTTGCTCTGTCACAGCCTGATACCAGGGACTGGTATGGAGTACAACAGTTGGGATGAATTAAAATATTCTTTATGCTCTGTGTTTCTGTAAGGAATTCAAGGAAGCATTTGTGCTAAGACACAAAGAATTCCATCATTTTTAAGGGATTGTGTGACTCTGTCCTTGGAGTGCCTTGTCCCAGGAAAGAGCTGCTTTCCTTAGGCCTCTCCACCAGTTCATTCCCAGATCATGCTGGCATTTAATAGGAATCCAGCAGTCCAGCCTCTCTGGGTGAGGAGGTTTTGTCAGAAAAGGAGGATAATGAGGCCTTTAGGAGGGGATTTCAGGACACTCTGGTTATACATGAGCTCTTTGTGATGTTGAGAGACCAGGAGTTTCTGGCAAACAGGTTTTTCCAAGGATGAGTTCCTTAACATTCTATTCCACTGTGATTCCCAGTGTTTGCCTTAAAAAGAGGCAGGGGAATTAGTGAAGGGCCTGGCTGTAACCTCAACCTAATTTAGCTGGAATTCCAAATCTTCTCTTCCCAAGAGCTGCCTGAAGCTTTGCTTGATGCAGCCCCTTTCTCCCAGGCTTTAAATAATTCACATGAACGTTGCTGTAACGTTTCCCTTTTGCTTTCCTTGCACACAGGGTTTCAACCAGCGTGAAAGAACTGGAAAACTTCAGGAATATCTTACAAAACATGCAGTGAATTCAGTGCAGAAAGAGAGATTTGAGGGCCAACACCACCATTCCACCACTCTTGACTTAAACCATGGAAACCACTTGCTGGGCCTCCTGTGCCATGATTGTCTGTAACCTGCTGAGGAGATATTTTGTACAAGGGGAAAAAAAAAAAAAAAAAAGCTATTTTTTTGTAAAGAAGCGGGGACTATATGTAAATTTTATTTTATATATTGGAAGACCATTTGGAATAACTCTTTGAAATACTGCTGTGCTAATTTGGATGGATCAGACCCACGGCCTTGCCTTTGGAAGCTGGAGGTAGGGCAGGAACTGTGCCATTGAATAAATTTGGGGGAAATTCCTTGTCTGCTCCATCATTCCAACCAGCCCTTCACTCACAGTGTGCCAACACCAACTTCCTGCTGCATAAAAAAAACCCAAACTTTAAGGGATTGTAGGAGCTGCTGCTGTCCCAAGGTGTGAATTCCTCTTCAGAATTCCTCTTCTGGTGGGAACAGGCAGTTCCTGGATGCTCCTTGCACCCACTGGAGGCTGGGAAGATGCAGCAAAGGAGGATCGTGCTGGAGGAACCCCACTTCTTCCCAGGTGTGGCACCTGGAAGCTGCCGTTCCTCGCTGAGGAAAAGCAGGAGGAGCCAGGCTGGGCTGTGCCGGAGTGTCCGTGGGGCAGCAGCCGCTGCCAGGAGCCCAATCCCGGCCTTTTCCCGGCCCTGCTGCCCCGCCCAGCCCCTGCAGCTGGGCTCGGCCTCCTTGGCAGGGCTAAAATGGGAAAGGATTGGCTGGGAGGGGGCACAGAGTGAGGTGCAGGGGAATTCTGCTGCTCCCGGGCTGGGCACAGCTCAGGATCCCCCACAGGAGGGTGAGATGCCCTGTTCTGTGCCCCACAGGGATGGAGCCAGCCCTGATTGCACCATCCGACACCCAGCACCGCGGCAGGGACAAGGGACAGGCTTGGCTCTGGGCAGTGCTGCTGCAAAACACCCCCCGGGCTTGGAAACCCCTCTGCTTTCCACCCTAAAATGTGGGGAGGAGGGCAGGAAGAGGCAAGCAGGGTGTGCTCCAGCAGGGCTCAAGGCCGTGTGGATGTGGAGAAACCTGGGAAAGGAGGAAAGGAAGCTCCAGGTGTGGAGGTTCAGCCCCTCGGCAGCAGCTCTGGGCTGCTGGGGCTGCGGGAGCCAGTCCTGGGAAAGGACAAAGCACAGCCCCTGGCCACAAGTGTCTCTGAGCAGGCCTGGGAGGTGCTTTGAGCACACTGCACCTCACAGGATGGAAACAGAATCGTGGCAGAGCCTCCCTGAGCTGGGAGGGACCCACAGGGATCATGGAATCCAGCTCCTGGCCCTGCACAGAGCCCCCAACAATCCCAGCCTGGGCATTCCTGGAATGTCCAAAGGCTCCTGGAGCTCTGGCAGCCTCGGGAATGTCACCATTCCCTGGGGAGCCTGGGCAGTGCCCTGCACTGTCTGGGGAAGAACCTTTCCCTAAAATCCAGCTAACCCTCCCTGGCTGAGCTCCAGCTGTTCCCTCGGGGCTGCAACCAGAGAAACACCAGAGGATGAACCCCCTGTGCCACCCCCAGCTCAGCCCTCAGATCCCATCCCAGAGCTCCCAGAGCCCTGTGGCAGCAGGGCAGTTGGATGTGCCAGGTCCTGGCAGGGCACAGGGGATCACAGGGCCACACCTGAAGTTGGCTGAGTCACCCTGAGAGCCATCCCAGCACAGAAAGTCCTTTTTTTAATTTTTTTTTTTTTAATTTATTTCAACAGAGTAGTGCTTGGTTACAGTTTAGTGAAGAACAAATAGGTACATTCATTGGCCACAGCTCCCGGGGCAGCAGCTGCTGCCCGCCTGCAAAGCCAGAACACTGTTAAACCATACCAAAAAAAAAACCAAAACAAAACAAAAACCCTAAAAACAAACAAACAAAACAAAACAAAAAATCCCAAAAGAAACTTTAATGAAAGGCAACTATGCATTAAAAAAGTCCTTGTAACTTCTCAGCTATAAATTACTTCAGTAAAACGCGGGCCCGGCCCCGGGAGGAGCGCTCAGGTGGGAATCCACCGGGCAAAGGAGTAAAACCCAAACGCTTGGCCAGTCGCTCAGGGGCTCCATCAGCAACGAGGCTCACTGCCCTGACCTGCCATCCCAAATAATCCAGGAAGATCGTAGTGTGGGTGTGTGCTTCAGTGCAAGAGGAACAATGAGCCTGTAGCCCTTGGATTTTGTAAGTTTTTTTTTTTTTTAATTTTTTTTTATTTTTATTTTTATTTTTGCACTACACTCCTTTCCCTCGAAAGTAAAACTTAAAGTGCTCCTAGTGCTTTGGAATTTAAGCAAGAACAGGGGCCACGAGTGTCACTTGCTGTCTTTGGAGGCTTATGGGAGCAGAAGGAAGGGTGACAGTGCCTGGCCCATCACCAGCTTCACCATAAGCCAAGCAGGGATTGAGATGGAGCAACCTGTTCCTGCCAGGAGACAGGGGAGCAGCTGGGGTGGAGCTCTGGGTCAGGGACTACGAGCAAGGGATGTGCTGAGAGTTGCCATCTTTGCCTTCTCCAAAAAAAGAAGCAGGACTTGCTGCTTTTTTGGGCCAGCACGAGTGCAGGAGGTGAGCAGGGAAGAGCACAGGCCACGTGCAGGGACAGGGCAGTGGGGACAAGTGACACCGAGCTCAGCACAGCCCCAGGGGCGAGGGGGCCAGGCTGCTGAGGAGGGGATGCCCCGGGGCTGGGGTTTCTCTCACAGCTCTCACCACTGAGGCTGCCCCAGGGGTCCCTCCAGCTCCCAGGCTGCTGTCCCAGCACAGCATTCCCTGTCCCAGCACATCATTCCCTGTCCCAGCACAGCATTCCCTGTCCCCCAGTGTCACAGTGGTGCTGGAGCAGCACCAGGAAGGTTAAAAGCAGTCCCAGGGTGGATTTGCCCCACGGTCAGAGCAGCTCCCTCCCTGCACCAGTGCCTTTATCCAAAGCTGCCCTGCTCATCCTCAAGGCTGGCTCAGGGACAAGCCAGGAATAACACCAAGCCTCATCTCCAAAGAGCCCAGGCCAGGTCAAACTTGGCTATTTTGGTTAAGGAAAGACAGAGGAACCTGTCCCAGCCTGACCCAGCACTCCCCACCCTGTGCACTCCACAGCTCTGGGAGGCCCCAGGTCCACATGGGGAGGGCAGAGCAAGGAGCCCAAGGATCAGATCCCGGTGGTTTCTGCCCCTTCCCTCTCCAACAGCAATGTTTCCACAGGCAGCCACACACCCCCTGCACCTCAGTGGGGACCCAGCAGTTCACATTCACTTCAGGTTAAAACTCTTGGTTATCTGCTAAATGCAATTTAATACTGAGGGGGACGAGGGGAGCCCCACTGCGGGCAACGAGGAGGGGGAGCAGGGCTGCTCCCAGCACCCAGGGGTGCTGCAGCCCTGGATTCACACACATTCCTGCACACACACTCCTGCTGAGCCAGCTCCAGCCTCTCCCTGCAGGGAAAAGCCAGCCCTGTCCCTCTGCCACGGGCCAGCGGGGTGGTCACGAGGCCAGCAGGAGCACTGACCTCACTCAGCTCTGAGCCACAGGCCCAGGTAGGACAGGGCAGCAGCCAGGTGGCACCAGCAGGCAGGGCAAGACCTCCCTGAGCCCCGAGGCCTCACCCAGCCCTGCCAGGTGGGAATATGGCACAGTAAACTCCAGCATCCAGCGCCGGGGGCCCTGCCCGGACAGAGCTCCCCACTCCCAGGGAGGCAGGATGCAGAGTCCTTCAGGGAACACGTCTTTGCAGGAAGACAGTGCCTCTCCCAGCTCTGGATGTGCAATTAAAAGAGTAACTAGAACAGTCTCAGGCCAAGCACAGCCCGAGCAAGATTCGTTCCTTCCAAGTGTGCAGATAAAAGTGCAAATATGCATTTGATGTTTCTTTTCTAGTGAGGAAGCTCTGGTGCATTTAGCTGCCAACATCTTGAAGACCAGACCAAGGAGGAAAAAAAAAAAAGCTTCCAGAGAGTTCAGCTTCACTTTGCTACATGGTACCTTAAAGTCACAGTCCTCTGACTTAACTGCCCGCAGCCCCGGGCTCAGTCCCGCGCGCGGCTGCGGCAGGTAGTGGAATGTTTGTGTCATGAGTTAGATGCTTCGGGGAGAGGGGGGAGAGGAGGAAAAGAGGAAAAACCAGGTTACAATCCTATACACGAGTGCCACTCTGGGAAGAGAAGGGAGCCTCCTCAGTTCTGTGGGGCGGGCTGGGAGCTGTGGTGGTGGTGGTGGTGGTGGTTGATCTCCGAGCCGCCAGCGGCGCAGAGCAAGGGCGCGCTGTCCGCGGTGCTCCCGCTGTCGGTGCCAGCCAGGGAGCCGTAGCAGCCCGAGCACTGAGGGGTGGCCAAGCTGCAGGAGAGACAGAAAAAACAGACTGAGGGGTGGCCAAGCTGCAGGAGAGACAGAAAAAACAGACTGAGGGGTGGCCAAGCTGCAGGAGAGACAGAAAAAACAGACTGAGGGGTGGCCAAGCTGCAGGAGAGACAGAAAAAACAGACTGAGGGGTGGCCAAGCTGCAGGAGAGACAGAAAAAACAGACTGAGGGGTGGCCAAGCTGCAGGAGAGACAGAAAAAACAGACTGAGGGGTGGCCAAGCTGCAGGAGAGACAGAAAAAACAGACTGAGGGGTGGCCAAGCTGCAGGAGAGACAGAAAAAACAGACTGAGGGGTGGCCAAGCTGCAGGAGAGACAGAAAAAACAGACTGAGGGGTGGCCAAGCTGCAGGAGAGACAGAAAAAACAGACTGAGGGGTGGCCAAGCTGCAGGAGAGACAGAAAAAACAGACTGAGGGGTGGCCAAGCTGCAGGAGAGACAGAAAAAACAGACTGAGGGGTGGCCAAGCTGCAGGAGAGACAGAAAAAACAGACTGAGGGGTGGCCAAGCTGCAGGAGAGACAGAAAAAACAGACTGAGGGGTGGCCAAGCTGCAGGAGAGACAGAAAAAACAGACTGAGGGGTGGCCAAGCTGCAGGAGAGACAGAAAAAACAGACTGAGGGGTGGCCAAGCTGCAGGAGAGGTAGAAAAAAAAAAACAAAAAACCAGGCATGGAGTTTTCAGGCATGGGTAATTTGGCTCCTCCAGGCTTCTGCTCCCAGCACTGGTCAGGGTGTTGAAGGTACAATATCTCCAAGGAACTTGGCTTTGATGAGACAGCTACAAGGAGAAGAGCACCAGCCCCCACAGCAATGCTCAAGAGGACCCAAAAACCTCTGAACTGCTCACTACACCCCTGGGCAGTAAGCCAGGTGTCATAGACAGGTGGAAAAACTATAAAAGAAAGGCCTTATGAAACCAGGCCTCGCTCTGCTAAAATTGCCAAAGCTGGCCTGGCATGTCCTCTATATGCAGCTAACAATTTGCAAGTTCCCATGTGAAGCTATTTTGGGCATGAGAAGAAGTTCATTTAACACAACAATCGATTCTGAGGATGAAAAACAAATGCACCTGTGTAAACAATAAGATCTGTCCCATGAGAACCCACAAAGGAGAAATGTAAACATATCTAGAGAGAGAAAATTTGATAGACACAGACAATAGCCCTTAGTGACCAATGAACTGAGTTTCACTGTATTGCTGTCCAGTTAGGTTTAACACAGTGCCTTCTGATACTTCCTACAAATATGAGCTTTGTGAATAAAGAACTGGCTTTCTGCATGAAGAAAATGGACTCTTGGCTGATTTATTCCAACTTATGGGGACCTCTAGGACGTGACTGACACGAGACAAACAGCCTGTCACGAAAGGAGAAGGTGAAAGGAGCCAAGCCAACCGTGGCACCGGGCAGTGAGATGGGATTTAGAGATGGAATATCCAAAGTCACGAAAGGAGGATTGCAGCCGGCCGTGAGTATGGCCCAGTAGCAAACAGCGAGACGAGACACAGCACAGGAACACAACCACCTGCAGCATCAGTGTAGAAATCGTCGTAGTTGTTTGAGTCCAAAAAGAGATGTCCTGAGACTGGGGTGCTCTCAAGACACGTGGTTTATTAGCCGTGGGGAGACAGCCTAACCAGGGAAGGGAGCAGCAACAGGAGAAGTCTAGAGGGACAGGGGTCTAAGCAGCAAGAGGGAGAGCATAAGAGGGCAAATCAATTGTTACATTCCATTTTAACC
>VWYO01022540.1:226-47811 GCA_013400275.1 Rhadina sibilatrix | reverse complement strand
TTTCCAAACCAAGACACCCGTTCAAAACCAGCAAGTTATCTCCTCTGGCTGAGCTCACTCATCAGCTGCATCAGGGAGTTTTCTTCCATGCAGTCCAGGAACCTCCTAGACTGCTTCCTCTCTGCTGTATTGTATTTCCTGCAGACACCTGGTAAGTTGAAGTCCCCCACAACAACAAGAACTAGCAATTGTGAGGCTTCTCCCAGGCTGCTTACAGAATATTTTCTCTGCCTCTCTTCATCCTGGTTGGGTGGTCTATAGCAGACTCCCACCAGGATACCTGCCTAGCTGGTAATGCTATTTAAGACAAAGCACCATTTGCCTTTGGAACCTCACAAACCAAGATTCTCATTTTATGAGGAATCCCACAGAGCAAATAAAAATCCTCCATGCTCAGAGAAAACATAACATGCAAAATTCCAAGTCCACCTCCTAATAAGGCAGTACAGTTTACATATCAATGGCTGGAACTTTTGTTTTTGCTAGATAAAATTTATTCTAATAGGACCAAGGAGGAATAAAAGCAAATAACACTTCTATGAGGGCATCTGGACTTAAGCTTATGGTTTGCATCACGCTAGATGGTCTATGTGGCAAAGAATATAATAAGGTGTACAAAGATTTCAACTAGCTGAGAAATCTGAAGATGTTTAACATGAAAAACAGCATTAGTGTGCTTCTGTACACCAAGGCAGATATTGAACAAAAAAAAAGTGTTACAAGGGCTTTTTACTATGCAAAGCAGATCACAAGTACAAAACTAACAACCAGCTATTCCCAGTATTGTTCAAAGACCAGCTTAAACCAGCAGGCTCTACAGCAGCATGCTCCATCCCCCTCACCTTATTTACAAAAGAAAGGCTGCTTGCTATACCAATTACCTCAGTAAAACACAGCTAAGGTTTCTGAAGAACTTACCACTGATTTCGAAAGGGAACAAGCTGCCACTTTTGTTCAGCTTCTCAGATGAGTACTGAAATCAATCAGAAAAAAAAAAGTTTTAACTGTGGAAAGAGTCAGCATTCACTTCAGGAAACTGCATGCAGTTTTTAGTTTTCCTATATGTGCACTTAACAATGCCTTTAAAAAGATGGGGTCTTCCAATGTAACTTGAAGAAATTCCTGAACAGTTGATCTTTATAAATAAGCCTCTGGCACCTAATTATTTGTAATGTTTTCTGATATATTGCTAAGTATCAAACTGTTTCAAGAGTTACAACATTAGCCCATGTGAATAAACTGGAAAATTAAGAGTGATAATTCATCCTTAATGAAAGAGCTTTGATCCAATTCTCATTTCAGTAGAGAGGAAATTACAATCTGGTAGTTTGGTTTCCATTTTCAACCTTCAGGCTAGAAGGCAAAACACTTCATCTTCAACTAAGGGACAGGAATAGCTTTATCTAAATTAAATATACAAGGTCTTGAAGTTCACCACCATGAACACTGTTCCAATCAGGCTTTATTAGTATTTTACATTTTCTTATAATCAATGCAGTGGTTTTTTATTATTATTTCTTCAAAGTAGAAAAGCCATTGAAAAAAATCTTTCCTATCATCGAAACATCTTTGGCAGACTGACTGCTTTTTAAATCTCAGCTTATTGGTGAGAAATAACATAATAGCCACACTTAAAACAAGGTTTGTGTGTAAAGGCCTTCAATCAAGCCTCATCAGTAGCACTTGCACAGTAAGACAAGTTTGTAACTAATTTACCTAAAAAAATATTCCTGCAAAGGCATTCTTAATGGTCTAGATTTCTCAGACAAAGCACAGAGCTTGCAATCCAGCCTCTTATAAAGGAGCTATAAATAAGTGGCTCATAGCTCCATCAGCCCAAGGGTCATTATTCACTCCCCCACCACCATCTCAGGATGGAGAGGAAGATTGCTTTAAAAAACAGCAACACACTTTATGTGAACATTGTTCTTTGTGTATACCCAAAGAAGATAGCATTGTACATACACTTCCTTTCCAGATACAAAGTCAATTTTTAAACAAACATCCTTGGGCTACAAAGCTTTTTCTTTTTTTTTTCCTCTGTACAGCAGTACATAGTGCTAGTGACAACTTTATATCCTTGAGCCCCATCGAGACAAACACTGAGCTGTGGTAATAGTCCCTTGCTGTTATAGTTTCACAGGTAGGAAATAACAGAACAGATGAAAGAATAGGAGAGCAATGAGGTTTTTAATCTTATTTTTTATCAGCATCTGCATATGAGACAAACCATTTCATTTTTACTGTGTAAATACATCTAGATGCATTTATAACCTCCTTTCAAGGAAGCTACGTAAAGAGCAGAACCCCAAGTTTAAATCTCCATTGGATCTGCTGTTAATTAGTCCAATTCAAACTATTTGAAGTCTGCAACTTGCCAGTTCTACAGAATTCACATTTAAAATGCCAGTATCAATCGTTTACTTTAATCAGGTACCAGCTTCATGTGAAACACAGAAGCACATTAAGGTAAAAGAAGTTATATTTCAGCTGTCCCTGAAGGGGAAATGGACAAATTAGAGACTTAAAGATAAGGTCTTCCAACAAATTCTTCCTTTCCAGCATTCCCCAAATAAAAGGCAATACCAACCTATTCAACTATCAGACAGTAGCTACAGAAAATGGGGTTTTTTTGTAACAAAATTCCGTGTCAAAAAGTCTCACTTAGATTTAGCCTAAACCAGATGAAAAGGGCAGTAAGATGAGTTAATATGAGCATAATATAATAGTTAGGGATGTTTAAAAGACTATTTATTCACACAGGCTAAGATACTCAATGCTTATAAGGAAAAGAACCTCAAGGAAAATCCTATGTGGCAGTTGATACTTAGTTTTTACAGTTTTCAGCCAAATGCATCTTAAACAAGGTTCTCTTCATCAATGTCCAAGTTATTTGATTACTTGTCCTTTTACCACCTTAAAAAGCCTTGTCCATCAGGTAGAGACTAAACTACTTTAACAGCTGCACAGCACTGAAACCATTTTTCAGGGGGACAATGGAAAGCAGGATCACATACACACACAGACAATTTGTCCTTCAGAGAACTGCAATGTTCTCTAACTCAGACAGCAAGCTTGTCCTTACAGCTACGTCTGACCAGGTTCTGGAGAAGTCAGTTCTCAGTTCCATGACAAAGCAGACATATTTGCTCTGCAACTTGGGATCCTTTATACAGATTCCTGCTAAGTCATAAAAAAAAATTTCTTTGCTAATTCTTTGGAGATTCAGACCAAAAACCATAAGAACACGACATGCAACATCACATGCTGAAAGGGAGAGTAAGCTGCACTATTTCCAGCAAAAGCTCAAGGCACTGAAATAAAGGTTGAGTGACTAAGAGGACAGTAAGTAACAAATCTCCTTTACAATATGTACTTGGCTTTCTATAACTGAAACTAAAATACTTGGAAACAGTGTCTGCTGGTGTATATTAACCACATCTGAAAGCCCAGACTTGAAGAGACCCTGTCAGGCTGTCAATTCATTATAAGAGGGAGGATTTTTTTTTAATCTATACAGCACATGGCACCAGTCCCACTAGATATTACTGTAACAGGGCATTGAACCAGCTTATCAGCCAGCTCTCCTGGGACAGCCACACTCCACCCTCCCTCAATTCCCTTTGTGCTATCATCTACCTGAAGCTTCCTCAATGAATACTTTATTTTGTGATTATGCTTGAAAAGAGCTTGCAATTGCTAAGAACCTTGACAGGGAAGTCTGCTACCCTCTGTGTGAAGGAAATCTTCCTTAGAATAAGGCCAAATTATTCAACAAGGTCACTTTCCTGAAGAGGAAACACATCCATCTCACAACTACTGCTTTTTGAATAGATGTTAAAACATCCACCAAGATCTCATGCCTCTGGAGAATTTATTAGGAAAATAATGGCATATTTTAAGATAGACACGCAAAACAATGAAACTACAAGTTTCACCTGAGGTTAGAATTGTTCGCTTCATGCCAAGAAGTGGCTCTACTTTGAAATGCTTGTTCACAAATAGAACCTCTTTTGTGCAGCTGGAGAGACTATGCTCTAAAGGAAAGGAAACGTGTGGTACAACATTTAGTACAGCGCTGCAAGTTTCAGTTGGTTTTCTGAATCTTCACAGCTGTTCTTTCGTTAAAATACTGACCCAAAAAGACACCTAGTCTGAACTGAGTAAGTGGAAGAGCTCTGCAAGTGAGGCTGACAATGAATTATAATTTACATCACTAATTTTAAGTGTTCTTTATTAGCAGAAGCCAACTGTAACAAAAGAATTCTAGCTATTCTTCTACACCCCAATGTACTGCATTAAGGACTTCACAGTCTGTGCTATCCCTCCTCATTATTCTCAGAATGACAACTTCATCTTCATATTTTTAAAATTAATGGCTTTAATTTCAAGGCATTTTTTCCAGTTTCCAAGTATATTTGAGTTCCTCCAATTTATCAGAATCCTTTCCAAACCACAGGGAAGCCACTGTTTATCATTCAAATATTAATTTAACCAACACCATAGAGACATGACTCAGTTTGAACAGGCCATGCCAGACCTCAGTTTCTCTACTAAATATCCTCCAAATAGGACTGGATATGAAACAGTGATGAGGAACACTGACTTTTTCTCAGGATGTAAAGAAGTGATTAAGTCAAGTAGTCTGACCAGTGGCTTTTCCTCTGAGGAAGTCAATCTAATTCTACATCTTTCAACATAAATAAGCCTCAAAAAATAAAAATAACTAAACCCCACATGCCTGGAAGAGCTTTTACAGTAAAACTTGTTCCTTCCACAAATCCTTGACTGGCAGTGCTCATGTTTCTTTCTTAATACCACACCTTGAAGTCTTACAGCTCACATGCTGTTACTTCACAAATCAACATGAAATTCTATACAGGAATATGAAAAAGGTACAAATTTAGTCAGAATATACAGAAAAATCCAAGACTTTGAAAGCTCTATGAAAGTTCTGAGAGTTCAAGGAAGTAGAGACCAACTATTTGGTTTAGTGCTGCGAGTCAACCCATGAAAGCCACAATGTGCTCACAGAACTTCCCATCTCTTTTGTGACAGAGTTGAGCAACCAGGGACACTACCTTGTGAGCCAGAGTACCCAAATTGAGGAAGAAAGCTTGGGACAACCTTTCTGCTTCTACAGCAAGTCATTCAGTCATTTTCCTGAAGGCAGGTGCAGGACAAGGCTGTGCAACACAACTGAGCATGCACTGGCTGAATTACACCAGCTTGGAAAATTAGCATGCCATTTAACAGAGCAGTAAAAAGCTGCAGCCAGTATTTTACAACATAAAAGAGAAGTACTTGGTCACCACACAGATTACACAAATGAAAAAGTGTACTATGTCCTGTACATGTTATTTTTACGCCCAGTTCAGCTGCACAGTAAATAGCTTTGAAAGAGCTATTCCTTTTTCTTTTATAACCCTCATTCATGAGCTGTATTACAGAATAGCTTTTCCCCAGCTATTTTATCTACTTGTGCAGATGCACTGCAAAAGGTATCACAAAACTGATAAGGTTTAACTATATTAACCCAGGCAAGAAAAACTGGTCTTAATCCTCAATTAGGTTCACAGCTAATGTGAACTCACGGTGATGTTCACTACATGGTGTCACAGAACTTTGTGCCAGCACAAGTAACAAAAGGTGCAGGCAAGACCATTTCAGAATTGCTCCAAACTGCTGCTGGTATTAGAAGAAACTACAGCATTAACCTGAACTTCTTGCCAAAAAGACTAAATGTGCTAGCAGTGATACCAGACCATGACCAGAGGTCTTTTTCTCTTAGTGAAATTTAGCAATTGCCTTCACCAGTGGAAAAAGCACACTTTTTATCATCTTAGGTTCACATTTTAGTCAGGAAGTCATTATTTGCTTCCATGAATCCTTTTTAGCGGGGAGCAACCTACTTGCACACTTCTTTCACACTTGCTTCTCTATTTCCACACCTCACTATGCAATTTCCACACCTTTTCAGGGTGCCATTGTGTACAAACAGAACCCGTTCCTGTCCTCAGAACCTGTTTTCTGTAAGAACTAAAGCACTTATAAAACCAATTACTTGACAGATAAAAGGAGGAGAGGAACACGAGAAGGGCGAGGAGGAAACAACTGATGAGACATCGTGTGCCATTTTCCGCTCCACTTGTTCTTTTTCATGCTTTATTGTAAGTCCAGATAAGGACAGGAATAAAAAACAACCAACCTACAACACATTACAGCATGCCAGAACACTCCTGGCAGACTCCACACAGTGTAAAAGCAGTAATGTGTCCTTCTCTGCTATTAGAGGTCTGTGGTACAAACCCTACAGTGACTATTGGCAAAAAGACTAGAAAGTACAAGGTGCTGCCACGTGTTTGTAACTAAACACTGCTACTGGTTATAAGTCATTATTGGCTCACCATAAGGCTCTAGAGTTTAGTTACAAATGGTGACTTTGCCACTTCACAGACACAGCAGATTCTCCTACAAACTGCACGTCCCAAGTGCTTCATCAAACCAGACAAAATAAATGCAAGTATGCACTTCTCCTGAGAGTTAGTATCATTTCAATACCTTAAATCTGCCTTTCAAGAATACATAAGGGAAAGGTGAAATAAAAGTAAAAGCAATTATTGGAAGAACTCTAAATGGACCTGCTGCAGTTTTGAAAATAAAACTGCTTGATTAATGTCTACTGTTAGATATCCCTACTGGGCAAGGAACTGCATACATGAGAACTGCAGGTACTTGTGCACAAAATCCACCAGATTGAAGGTATGCTTCACCTGCTTTGAACTCATGAAATAAATAAGGAAGCAGTTCAGTTGTTTTACTTAAAACTCTGTTACAACAGAGAGAATTTTAAAGTACTGACATACTTTAGATCCAGTATCTGATTATTTAAAAAAGTAACAGAACTAGAGTTGAACAAGACCTTGACATTCAGTAAAAGTAAGTTTGTGTCCCACTTGAACATTAAGGTTTGACCTACAGAAGGGTGCCACTGTAATTAAAGTCAGTAAAACAAAATTAGTGCATTCCATACAGAACATGGTTTTGGGTTTCTCAGGTAGGCACCTAAAACTGACAAGAGACTGCTCTGCATTACTCACTCTGGAGTAGATACTTCATTCACAAGAAAGATGTGAAGGGAATCGATTCCTTCATGCCTGAATTGCATGCTCGAACCACACAATATAGCCAGAGATTAAACCAGCAAGAATAACACCATAAACAACAATGTTTTTCAGAGCACCAGGCATCTGAGACACTAAAAAAGAAAGGATCCCCTCTACTAGCATCAACAACAGTGTGGTAATAAGCTGACTTTTGTTTAACTGTATTTACTTGATGACCTGTTCTCCTTCTGCCCAGTGCTGATAGTTACCTACATGGCAGTCAGGGATTTTTACAAGTAAATATTCTTGTCAGATATAAAGATATCAAGCACCTGGTCTACATGGGGTGAAGAAAACTTCAACCCAGACAAATATCTGTGCATTTTGCTAGCAAAAAAGCAATCCCGAAAAGCTTGAATAATCCTTTTCAGTTATTAGAACACTATTTCATGAAGAGAAATAGCTTTTTCCTATTTAAAATGAAGTAGCAAGGTTAAAAAGATCATTGAAGTAAAAAAGCATCGCTTCAAAAAGGGATTAAACACTGGAGATCCACTTCTTCCCCTTACAGCTCTCACCCAACCCTGTAAACCAGTTCTAACTTAAATAGCTGAATTCTGGCTGATCTGCATTCTTGAATTTGTTATGCAGTTGTGAGCTACTTGGCATTACACATTTATATCATGTTGTTTCGGTAGAACCTTACCAGATTAATATTGTATGTTTTACAGGTCAGATCATCCAAGCTCTGGTTCTGCAGCTTTTCTGTTATTAGTGTTACCATGGTAGTTGCTCCTTTTCCACTGCTCACACAAGTGTTGGAGGCTCTTCAGTCTCTTCTTTTAATACTCATGAGCCATTTCTGTTTTGGTCTAGAATCTTGAGATTTATGCTTCCATCTTACTGCCAAAGTTTATTTCCAAATGTTGTCAGTGTATCATGTCTGGTTTCCTGTAAAATTGGATTAGAAAAAAGGAAAAAGTCAGAAAAAATTCTTGCATATATCATAATTAGTATTGTAATAACACAATGCTTATTTAGACTATTCCTTCATGCAAATATATCACTTTGTGACCAGTGCTGATGGCCTGGCATTTCAGATTATACATCTCTACTCATGAAAGAACACTCCTACTTGAGGTTTCACAGACGAAAATTTCAGAAAGGAGATGAGACTCATTAATGGTGAAGATCAGAGTACTATTTGGCTGTTTCCTGCTACTGAACTGCTTCTACCTAGGAGTTTAATTCAAGGCAGAGGGAAAGCTTTCCCTCATTTAAACTGAAGCCTAACACAGGTATATTAGAACAGCATATCACACAGGCACTTAGCCACCACACTGTTCTGCACATTTAACGCTATTTGGCATGTTAAAACATTCTACCATATTTTTTCATCACTAATCCCTTAAAAAGAAAAGTGAAGCAGTGGGTAACAAACCCAGTTCCCAGGCCCCCAGCTACTTTTAATATCTTACCCTGCATTTTTGCAGCTTTTTCTTTGAAGGTTACATAACTGTTACCTGCCAGCAAACACCAGATCTGGTAACCAGGACAGATTCCCATACACATAAAAGTATCACAGGCAACAGCTTTGATATCTTTATTCTGTGAGCAGTCATCTAAATCAAAAGCACTAGCTACCTCTCTTTATCCTAAACATCCTCTACATATTTTCATTCTCTCTAGTGACCTGCATTAACCATGCTGGATGACTTAAGTTGGTGAAGCATATTCAGGGACCACTTATGGAATACAAAATGGGAAGAGATCTTCACAGAGACATTTCCACATTTAAACATGAGGCTTTGGGAAGGAACATTGATGCTACTACAACCATAAGTTTACTTACATTTTCTAGTTTTAACATCTACAGTTTAAAAAAAAGTAGAAAATTATTTTCAAGTAATGTTTCCATAAAAATATTGCCTCTTCCACACTACTAATTAGCTGTTTAAATAAACAGTAGTAGCAAGGAAAAAAAAAAGCAACTTGAGGCTATGAGTCAAGTTAAACCCACTTAAAACTAAGATATTAATAGTAGTAATGGTGATGTTAGACTATCTTTTAAACCTGTTGCCTTTAAGTACATCCCCAAATATGATTTTCATATGCTAACACTGCACTACTCCACCCTCACAGCAGTCTGCTACATACCAGCCTCCCTCAGCCTGAGAGCTATTCCATAAATGTAATTTCTGCCTAACTCTTGGCCTTGTTCTTCTACTTTTTTTTTCTGTAAGACAGAATGTTTAGAAATGCTCTTCCACCACAAATAATGCTACCCACATAGCTGGAAATTCAACTGGTCTGTTTTTACTTCACGTGTCCTATCTTCCAGGAAAGCACATAACTTTAAATATTTACATCTTGTTCTGAAATTATACCAGGTCAAATATTAAAAAACCCTCAAGTTCATACACTCCCTGGTAAAGGTGGCACATAAACTGCTCAATGTGAGCAGTCAAAGCTAAGTGTGATTCATGAAATACTGAAGCCAAGTTTGAGGGCAAGCATGTGAACACAGCAGTATCTAGAGCAGCACAATCAAACATTGTTGTGTCCCTTTCAAACCTAGTGGAGTTTAAAGTAAATCTGGAAATCTGGAATAGAAGTCACAAGAAAGGCTGACTGGAGGTCAGATGTTGTTCCTTTACAGATTAAAATCATACTGAGGAGCTTCATAACTGGTTCAAAGACTTTCAAATCTATGTTAAGGATGAATGTTTCCACTAGTAAGAGGCTACTGCTAAGAACCAGCTGAAAAGCTCAGCACATGTTTAGTTACTTCTATATTTGGAAGGACCATAGAAGAATTTGTGGGGTTTTATTTCCCTCAAGGAAAAAAAAAATCAAAATCCAATACAGCTACCAAAGGCGGGAGAAAAACTGATCTGTAATCAGTTAATTATAGTTATATTTTGCTTAATACTTCAAATCTTCAAATGTTTCATTGCAATTTTAAGTCAGCTTAATACAAGCTAAAATAAGGAGAGACTAGACAGAATGACCTTAGACTTCAGTTAATGAACCAACTGAATCAATGGATAAAGAGAAAGCAAATGAAATCACAGAAGCATAGCCCTTTCAGAATCATGCTGAATTGTAGTTATCCACATTCATAAATCCTACCAGCTACTGAAAAGAATATTTGGGCACTGCAACCGTTCAGGCCCTTTCTGACAGCATGGAACCCAATCAGTTCTGAAAGACAGGCAGTGTGGAAATCCCCCCCCCGCCAAAGTTTCATTTTAGCAGCTCACACTTACAATAATAATTTTTTGAATGGAGACATGCTCCATTGACAAAGATTTTATTTTTAAATATGGGGCTGGGATGAAAAAGTGCTGTTAGCCTGAAAAGCCTTCATCTATCTGCTCCCCACTACAAGTAAATTCCACTTCTCAATATGAAGCACAACCCTGATAGTAGGGATTGTATTTCAGCTCAGAAGCACACTTTAGCAATTAACTCCCTTCTCACTTTCCTTAAATGTGTTTCATCAGTGGGTATTAACTGTTTTACACTAGAAATCTGTTCTTACTGGGCAGTCCTTGTTAAGGATGACACAATGAATGCCTAAGTGGTCAAAATGTCACCAACACACTCCTAGCACTGAAATGTCACCATCACACTCCTACCACTGAAAGCCATTCTGGGTTGCAGTTTGATGTACCTCAGCTGCCATCAAAACTGCCAACACATTCTCTTCTCTGGCTATTTGTGGCCCACAGCAGTGTGCCAGCACAAGTGTTTCTGCTCATCACAGAGAACTAGATCAAGGAATTTTTATAGCTGGATGAAACCAAAACACTTCCTTTTGTTTCTGGGAAATGCTGTTTTCCAGCTGGATCAGCTCCCTAGCCTGGTTTGCCATGAACTGGACACAGATGCTTGTGTGGGCGCACTGTGGGATGCTGACACTGCGTGTCCGAGTACCTGTCCAACTACAGCCTCAGAAAAAAAAAAAAATTACCACACAAGAAAGCCAGTTGACATCAGCATTTCCTACACTGAGCCACACAGATTCTTCTTTAATTAGAGATTAGGCATCTCCTCCTGAAGCATGCTTTCAACATGTTTTGCTCCCATCTTCCTTTCCCAATTTGTACTCCTTTGACTGGTCAAACTTACCAGCTCAAAGGGATCTGAAATCCTTCCTGCAGCCTCAGCACCTCAACTCAGTGACCAAACTCTTGGTTCACTCTGGTTGAGCTATGTATACTCTGCAAGGAATTGCTTCCCTCATCTTTGCTTATTAATTAATATTGGCCGCCAGGAGACAAAAGATTCTTCAGAATTACTTCACTCAACTGTGGTAATTTAAAAAGTATTTTTAATACATTTATTATGTATTTTTAAGCTTTTTGTCCCTCAGTACCTCCTAGAGGGAAGTTCCTCACTTAATTTTCTTATTTTTTGAGGGTTTAGTTTATTTCAAGACTCTCTGCTATGGTATGTATTTAATGGATCCACAGAGAAAATAGAGTAAGCTATTTACTTTATATAGTTTTTCCACCATGCCGTTTTTCTAGAGCTGGTTAAAAGCAGCCAACTATTTTTCAGTCTCTCCTTATCATACTCTTTATGCTTATCAGGTTGAATCCCTCTCAAACTGCTCAGCACTTCATACTAATTGGATTTCCAGTAACATGAACCATTTGACCATCCTTGTTAGGGCAACAAGGATGCTGCTGAATTTGCATGTTTTCAGCTGCCTCACAGCAGAAATCTTGGCAGAATCCAGTCCTGCCCCAGTCTCCACACAGCCTGGAAGCACAGCCCACAGGTAACACACCTCTGCTGTCACCAAGTCTCCACAGACAGCAGCAGAGCCACGAGCTGCCAGTTCAAACAGGAACAGCCTCCAAACCTTGAGCTAATCACAATAGGCCTTGGAGCTCCAAGTTGGATGGAGTCCTACAAGATTACGGCCATCCTTCCCTTAACACACCATCCTTTGTGGAGCCTGATTAGGTAGGATAGTGAGCAAGTTGAGACCTCCAAGATAAACACACACAACAAAAGATGTTACTCAGTCTCTGTCCTGGGAGAGAATTAATCTTCCTACGATCTCCTTGAGCTGGGGCACAGAGGTGAGAGATAGGGAGGAAGAGAAGCTTTTTTTTGTTGTTGTTGAAAGGTAGACTAATCAAAAGGAATAAACAGAATATAAAAATCAAACTCCAAATGCAAGCCAAAGCTAACATTCCTCAAAGCTGGAAAATGAGCTGTGATGGAGTCAGTATCACCACTGTCTCTGATTTTAAGTTCTTTTCTATTCATTCTGAAGGCTGAGAAAAGTAAAGATTCATTATTATATCTCCACAGTACTACTAAAGGAGAGATGGATTATTTCTTTAGAAGTTTAGCTACAAGTAGTAATGACTTGTAAAATCTCTGCCAAAATTAACAGTGGAGATAGAACAGAAGTGCTCATGTCACGAATTCTGTATCTTCTCAGTGACATCACTAGTGTCTTTTTTAGGGAAGACTACTAAAAATACAGATTAACCAACCTCCCAGTCAATTAAAGGATGTCAGAGGCTCATTCAGTTTGACAAGCTACTTTCAAAGAGATGAAGAGTCCTGATGAACACAAAGCCAACATAAAAAAAAATATCTCTCCTTGACTCTAAGAAAGTAAGGCAGCCAGACTCATTTCCAACCCACTCCTCCTCTGCATCCTGCAGGACAAAATGTTCAAGCAACAGCTCATCTCAATGGGAAAATTTACATTTCTTTGAAACACTTCTAACAAATTCTTCTCTGTTTCTGGAAGTTCTATCTTGGATAAAGAAGAATTCATGACAAGATTTTTAGATGATTTCCCCATAACACAAATGTAGGTGTTTCTTGGTGATCACTACTCCATTATTTTTCTGCCTATGGCATTAAAATGACCTGTGAGAACACAGAAGACTGTTTCCTCTTTTATTTCACATTATTTCCTACCCTTTGCTCTGAGTGCTACATGGAACCTTTATTACCAACAATCCCATACATGCACTTAGCTTGCTCCCAGCAGAAGAAAAGGATTAGCTGGAGTCAAAATTCCAATTCGGATAAGTAGGTCCTTTAAAATATTATCTCTGCTTCAGCAAGCCAAAGGAGCTAATCACTCCAGCAGTACTAACTCCAGATCTAGATGATTTTGCTACTGGACTCTAGACGAAAGGTGATGTGATTTTTTGCCTCCTGGCACTTTCTGCAGCATCCAAGAAGCACTTCAAAACTGAAACATCTCACAAAAATGATGAAGTTTTAACAGAGCATTGTCTGTCCCACTTATCTTGAAGCAACACTAAGTTGGAAGACCAGCTTTTCTGAGACTGCTAAGCTAATACTTTATGCCATCTGACAAAAAACTAGAAAACATCTAGCTTCCTGCAATGCAAAATTCCAACATTCAAAAGAGAACATTATATTTCTAAAAATACATATTATTTACTACAGTGCTAAGAAGTTCACAGAGAGGCTAAGCATTCCTTACAACATAAGTCTATTATTAATAACTTTTAGCCCAGAAAAATTGTTGATAGCAGGCACTTAAAAGAGAATTATTTGGACTCTACCCTTTCCAGCACTAATCTGCAGTGTGACTATTCTGCAAACTTTCCAAAATTCCACATCAAGTTAAAAAAAAAATCAATTTTAATTAGAAAGTTTCCTACAGCTACAAAGTTATCAATCAACATTTTGGGGGATTTGTACTAAATGAGGACACCTCCGTTTCCAACATATTATACTTCAGGAGTCCTCTCCATGCCATTAACTAGCACGTCTTTATTTTCCGAGGTTCTTTACAAAGACATTTTTAGCAGTGCATTAGAATAACAGTTTCTAACCAAAAGGGACAAAGAGTTCATAATCCTAGTTTGTATTCCGTAGAAATCATTTCACAACCATCTAAAAAATTCTGTTTAAATTGTAGCTGTTGTCCCTGAAGAGTTCAAATGTGACAAAATGAAGCCTTAACACCACACCCTACACATTCTAGAACTCTGAGCAAAACAACCAAAGAACCCAGTTTCAACATTTGCAATTTAGAGCTTCTCTAAAAGGACTGAAGAGAGACTTCATGAGTTGCAGAACCTCTTCACCTTCTCCATGCAGTGTTTTCATAAGCCAGTTTTTATTGAAAGGAAGCTTCAGTATTATAAGGTGTTCAAGCTTGGATTCAGGTTAACACAACTCTACTACAAAACTCCAAAAAGGCATAAGAAATTAGGCCAGAAGATATCCTTTACATCAGCTTTTAGCCACTAGAGAGAAATTTCAGATATTCCACAGGCTCAGGAAGCACAAGGAATACCAAGAGCTCAAAACTCTCTGCTGAAGAACATACATCACCTGTTGTGCAAGGCAAGGCTACAGATCATTACTCTAAGGTTAAAAATTAGGATCTGGATTGTTAATGCCTCCAGAGATAGATGAGAATAGATATTAGGTCCACTTACCTCAAATGCAGAAAATCACTACTGAGCCCAGAATTTCACTGCTTTGACCCTAAAGCATCATCACTAAGACCAACTGGTCACTGAGGCAGCTGAGACAAAATATAAACTGCTACTAAAATAAAGCTATATCCTACACACTCACTTTTACTCCATCTCCCACACTTCAGATCCAAGAGCTCCTGTGAGAAGGAAAGGAAGCCTCAACCATCATACCCAGCCTTTGGATTTCACTTTAAAGAGAGCTGATATGCTAGAAAGAGGTTAAAGGTAACACTTCAGTATTACCTTTGATGGTATGGTTTCCCATCCTTAGCTGTACAATTCACCCAGCTCGGCTGAGGAACACATACAAAACAAAGACCTAAAATAATTTAATACATTTTGAATTAGAATCAAAATATTTTACATGATGAACTGTTGTCTGTAATGAATATACCCTCTTTTACTTCTCAAGTTACTGTCAGTGGTTTGGTTTTAAAACAAGATACTTGAGAGTCTACTTCCAGAAGGGAAAAAGAAGGGTGGAGATAGGCAATGTTAAACCTTTGTCACAGTTTATAAAGTACACTTCTCAAAGCAACAGAAGTGGTGAAGCAAGCTCAAGAGACTTTTTCCAGGTCATACCTAATTAAAGCAGGGAATATATCACTACAGAAAACTAGGGCTAAGAACTCAACTCAGCCAGAGGTTAAAGCATTATTTATTGCCAACTCATATCAGTAAGAAGTCAGTCTCTCAGGTTTAAACCTGTCTTTCAGACCTGATGAAGACCGAATAGTCATATCACCGGCAAGTCATCCTGCATCTTTTAAAGTACCTTTGTCAGACAGGACAATAGATGAGCTATGCCTTGTGTCTGATGCTGTACAAAGATGCTGTTCCAAAATGGTTATTCTACTTATGTTCTTTCCTAAAATAATCCACCACAATCAAGAATTTCATTAATTTTGCTGAAGAATATTTAGATCTACTCTGTTTGGAGCTCTATTTGAATGAACCATTAGCATTGGCCCATGACCAGTCACCTCCCTGTAATGTGAGATTTGGACTACTTGTCCTCAGCCCTACTCCAGAAAGCCCAAGGCTACCATGTGATGTTGAGGAACAGAAGTCTGATCTACTGAGGCTTGAACACATGAACACCAAGCCCTTGGCTTTTGCTGTAATTACGAACTAAATGAGCTAACAGTCATTATTTCAAGACTGCACTACTCAAATAAAGAACTATTGCCTGTTTAAGAAATTCAGAACAGAACCTAGTGGGCAATCACCACTTCTTTACTGTAACTTTCAGGGTGTATTACTAAAAGCTCAAAGCTCAGGTCCTACACAAATTACTTTCATCTCCACATACTGCTTTTATGAATACCCTATATAAAACGAATGGAAGTATTTACTTCATAGACTAAGCCTCCAGTAAGATACAAAAATCAGACTCAAATAGTAATTTATACAGATAATATTAGTGTTTGGAGAAATCTAGCAGACTTTCACTGAAGTAAGACCCAGACTGTACAAGACCCATGAGATTATTTTTTTATTGTAAGGCTTGAAAAAAAAAGATCAACTGGCCCTACTACCAAGACATTTGCTTCACTCTACCAGTCAGAAAAGCCAGAGGAAAAAAAAATAATAAAAATAATGAGTAGGATCATCTACTTTCTCTTAGTGTTTACCCTTAAAACTGAGAACAGTTTTATTAACTGAAAACAGTTATACATACTTTATAATACATATACACACTTTAAAAATAACTAGGGCTGAAAAAAAATAGCATTGACCCTTAACTTGTATAGGAGTGACAACAATAATTACCCCATGCACATCCTGCTTCCCTGTGATAGAATAGAATACTACTAGCACTGAAGTACTGTTCTATTACCAAAGCCTATGGGCTTTGAGCTGAGGGATTATACAAATCTCTTCCATACATCCTGCTCCCAAAACACACACCACTAATAAACCACCTCCTGTTTGCCTTCAGGTTCATTCTGAGTAGTTTCAGACATCTGGTTGGCTTGTTTAAAATAAAAAGCCCAACGAGTAGGTTTGTTTTTATGATCCCAAGTGTGAAATGTTCTTGCTGGAGGCCTCAGGCCAGGTGAAAAACACTTATGTTAAGATGCTACTTCATGGTATTTCAGGGATCTAATGAGCTATAAAATCTGCACACAGAGAAGTCTCCCTTCATTAGCTTGCATACATGCATATATGGAAACTAAAAATGAGGAACCTATAGTAGTCCAAATATTTTTCAGTAAATAGTACAGCTGGTGAACTGCAGATAGCACTAAATTTAGAACTCAAGTTCTGAGCAGTATTCTGTAAATATCCATACACCTCAATGTTTACAGCAACACAAAGCATGCTTCTCCACAGCTCACTGTACTTATTTTTCATACTATGAGTAATATTCCCTTCTCATGACAAAGTATTATGCCCAATTTAGCAGTTTAAGGAAATTGTCTTTGTCTCAGAATTGGAACTCTCCAGAAGATCATTGTGCAACTATACTTAATAAGTATTTGGATGTGTGTGCCCTTATTTTAGCAGTCCACGAGTACACTGTTTACATGTTTTCATATAAAATCCTAAAGTATAAAGAAAGCAAATTACACGAGAAGTTTACACAACAGTAAAATTCTGCAGGCTTGCATAAAGTAGTTAAAGCTTGCTGCTACATTATCTGTGTGGAAAGAGCATGGAAATGCATTGAACAGATATGAAATATGGTGTGTAGCTGACAACCAAGTTCCATCTCATGGCCCAAACCTGTTCTCTATCATGGCTCACCATCCACAACTTTCAGTGAAGAAACCCTAACTCATGTGGCAGGAGATACCACCTCATCCCAAATTCTCCAACACCCATCTAGTTACCAGACCCAACAGAATCCAGAAAATAAAACCCAAGTACCACACAGCTTTCAAATAGCAAAAATTTTCTTTTAAATAAAGAGGGCTTGGTATCACATTACAAATTGCAAAACTGAGTGGTAGTTGGAAGAATTTCTTGTTGCTGCTCTTTACTTTGCTAAACTATGGTTCCTATCAACTTAATAGTTGGCTTCCAACTTCTGTTTTGCACATACCACAAACTTTTGAATGGTGAAGTCTCCTACGGGATCTGCACTACATATAATCTGCTCTACATGAGAGCTCTCAGTCCACAAATGACCCAAGTATGAGCAGACCACAAATTAAAGTCCATTAAAATAATGGAATGAAATACAAAGACAAAGGCAGTACACATCAGTACCGTGTGTCCTTTCAGCATTCAATTCAGATGTTAACTTCAAGCGTCACCAGGGACATCCCTCTTGCCAGACCTATTAAAGGTACTTCAATAAATATTAGTTCAGTTGAGCTATGCAGCTGTTACTAGTTCACTAGACTATTTGAAAAGCCAGATGAGTACTGTGTCTCTATGCAGTCAGCCTTGAGCAGCACACTGAACAGCTGGATTCAGGAAACACTGTGTTAGAGGTCAAGACACAAACCAAGGGGTATACATCACAGTAGGTATTTAGGAAAAGCATTTGTAACAATTACATCAACTAATGAAATTTCACGAGACAAAGTTACACTATGTCAGAGAAGGGAAAAAAAGTGAACTATTTTAGCTACATTAGTACAATTGGTTTTTTCCTTAAATACTAGAAGATCACCTTTGCTTGACTGAAAAGCCCAGTATTTTCTGTGTACTTCCTCAACACCACCTGAGGTTCAATGAACAACTCCTTACTTCTACAAGCAAACTCTGTGGAAAGATTTACTTGTCAAAGGGGATTCACAGAAGTCACTGGAACTCCAAATTAGAGTTTACTCACAGAGGATGGGTTGCAAAGCCTTAATGTAAAACCATGCCCCTGGTACAGGAAGCAAACAGACACAAGGTGCCAATTAAGTACACAAATACTATAGACCATACTTCAGTCAGTATAAACCAAAGTAACTATTTTATTTGAGCACAAAAACACCAAGAGAAAAAAATGAGTGTTGAGGAAGGCCTTCACTTTTAGCCTTCCCTGACTGGGACAGAAATTTAGCAGCTTTGAATGTCAGCAGGTAAGTCACTTGGCAAGTCCAGTATGCAGCATTCACAGACAGCAACTGTGCAAAGGAGGACACGACCAAGAGTGTTTGGAAGGGAAACGGGACCTCCCACTTGGGCAGTTATCTTTACAGAGGACAGCAGTCTGACAAGATCAACTTTGGTAACCAAGCTGAAGCACAAAACAGTAAAGATTTATCTGATGAAGTCAACAGTAATGCTGACAAAATATGTACTCCATCTAAGCTTCCTTTAAAATGAGCCTCTGAAATTACATCTGGGTTCCTGGCATCTTCACACATGCAAAGGTTAAGCACACTATAATCTGCATAAAGCACTAACATCTTTTCTGCTGAAGATCTGAAACAAACGACTGAGTTAGGGGAAGTCACTGGCTGAGCACCTGGACTCAAGCAGTACTGAAGTGATAAACAAGCTTCTGACAGCTGCAGCCTTTTCTGCAGGTGCAACAGGCATTTACTTCATTGCAGTTTGGCTCAGTTCAACAGCTACTTTAGAACTCAGAAACAGGTTTGGCATTATTTGATCAGCTTGTGCTCCAGTGAGAGGAGGACAAAGGAAAAGTCCCCCCAAACTAGTTCCAATGTTTAAGACTATATATTTAACAGGACTATAAAGTTTAATTTCAAGGATACATGGCATTTTGCAGTCAACTATGTTAGTAAAACTGGAGTATCACACTTACACAGAAAAACCTGCCACAACCATGAACAAATCTTAAAAGAGCTTTTCTAAACATAGCTCCCCCATAATCCTGTTTGAGGTCTGTAATAGTTACAAAACAACTATTAACCTGAAGTACACTCAGCACAAATTTCACCATCCATACTGTCTTTAACTTCCCAACACCAGGTGATGCTGCCTTACTGTTCTGGTAACACTTCATGAGTTCAGAGTGGTCATTGAGGTAATCCTATCTAACAAACAATATCTCTAGGAAAGGACCATCAGACTTGACAAACCTCTGCTCAATTTAACATTCCAGCATGGTTTCAAACCATCTCCTTAGAGCATCCAGTGGAAAGAATGGTTGGAAAATTAATTATTCCAGCTTGTAGCCAGGCACAATAAAACTTTCGACTACACTCAAATACATCTGTGTGATGAGAATGAACTGCTACACATGCAGGGACTGTAAATAAGGCAATGATAAGAGCAAGTCTAAGAGAATTACTGAATGGCAGAGATGTATAGAAAGTTTAGAGGAAGAGGTGCTGGAGAAAAAACAACAAATAGCACTTACAGAACTGTGTCAAACAACCCCAACAGAGACAGGGCTCAGAGAAATCCATTTCTATGCAGCACAAGATTCATTATGTGCATTGAGTTTGACAGGGGAGATAGATAATATGAGAGCTAAGATTTCAAACAGAGAAAATTGCACCTATAGAGATGTCAAAAAATACTTACAAATACAAATCCAAGAAAAATACCCTAAAGAAAAGCTGTTCCAAGTAGTAGAGCTTATCCTTTGACACGTAGCTTGCAATGAAAGAGCAATTTCATCTCAAGAATGGACAGCTTCAAAGAACTCTTAACTACAGATGACTTCAGTCACTCTGTAACACCTGGAATTATTTGCAAGGTACTAGATTTAGACTGTTATGTGATATATTTAAATACAGTCAGAAACAGGGCATGGTTGGGGCTTTTTTAAAACAAAACAAATGAACAAAAAAAGGGTTTGGACATCAGTTTGAGGTTAGGCCTGTCTTCATTCTATACCTGCATTAAGAAAAAGGTCAAAATTCATGCAACCAGTCTCCAATTCCCCCATATTTAAGTAGAACCTCTGGGAAGAGTGGGAACCTTTTGTGAGCACTAGAGGTGTGCAGCACCCATCTGGTTCACTGGGACATCAGTTTAACAGGGTTTAGGGACAGGGAGGAACCTGTGAGCTCACATGTTACCTAAATGTTACAGACTTGTGCTGCTGGGAGGTAAGCAGAGGCAGTCCTTGGGGGACAATCACAGCCTGAGAGCAGTTGCCAGTGGTGCGTGGGAGGACACACAGAGCAGGAACCCAGCTCAGTTCCATTTCTGTGCTTCCCGTGATCTGCTGCTGGCAGAGGAGGCTTGTTATATGTAGGAGAACAGCAGGAAGGACTGCAAGACAGCCTTAAAATCCTGCATAACTTTGACAAGCTGGAAAACTGTTCTGCACGTAATAGGACACAAGTGAGTTCTGAAAGGCACGCTCAGGCAGGATTAAATGTACAAACAGGAAGGCAAGTTCTTCAGAAGAAAGCTGTGAGCTAGGGGGGATCAACAGGCTGACTTTGAAATGAGTGTTAAGCTGGTGTAAAAAAGTCCAATGTATGGGGATGCATAAACATGAATATCAGCTCCAGGGCACATGAAGCCATTTTTTCACTCCACTCAGCACAGGAAGTCTCAGCTGCAGTACAGACTTGGGTTTTGAGCACCACACTTGAAGCCCAATGTGAACTAACTTGACAGAACAATGGGAATGATCACAGGTGAAAAAAACATGACCACTCAGGATGACCTGAATACACTAATTTTTATTTAGGACAAAAGTATCACAAGGGTGGAGGGCAAGACACAAGGAAACAAGAACATTGCAAAGAACAGTACAAATATTTTTTAAAGTTTACTTACTACAGGGAAAGGAATAGCTATCCCTTATGTCCAGGGAACTAGGTAATAATTGACCTGCAGTAAGAAGATGTCTGGTTTCATATTCAGAACAAGTTTTAATACTGAGGACAGCAAAGTACTGGACTAAGTAGAGAGAAGAGCTGCTCAGGCTTCTGTTATGAATCACATTAGATGTGCAATACCAGTATGGGGCAGAAGACTCACAGCCAGCCTACACCTTTCACAGCCCTATTCTTTTTTTTAATGACAAACTCAGTTTGACGCCCCTGCAATGTTTTTGCTTATCCTCCTACAACTTTTTTTGAGTTTCAATGAACTACAAGTTAGTTTTCTGATTTTTCAAATTAAAACTTCAGAATTTGCATAATCAGGTTATTTTACTATTACCAAAAAAAAGTCACAGCTGCCCCATTCTTTCTTCACACAGAAATAAATCCCCTCCTGTGGCAGCATGCAACTTTCAGCAATACTGCAGTATCCTGCTGCATCTTTCTTCTGACCAAGAGAAGCCAGAAGCCTATTACTTCAGAAAGACAGGCGTGCTTTGCCTTCCAATAACCCAGCAGGGTGATGTAATGGCTTTCACTGATGTGGTGTCAAGGCACTGTCACACAAACATGTGCGTGCACCTTGTATACCCACTGCCTCAGGCTGGGTTAGGACTTCCTGGGGATGGAAAGTGCTGCACGCAGCAGCCAAATACTCCAAAACAAAAATTAAGATACGCAGCATTTTACAGATGGGGAGCTGAACCAAAGAGCATTAGTTATAGCCAGAGTTCACATTTAAACTGCAAAATCCAAAGTCACTAAAGCACAGAGGAATTAACTCTTAAGAGCTCAAGCAAAAATTGGCCACCTAAAAAGCATAAAACAAGACAAAGTACTACCCTTTTTCATCCTCTGTAATAGTTTGGTATTACACATATTTATCCAGGTACTTTCCTGCTTTATTAAATGGCATTCTTCTGATTTGTGAAGCATGAAAACAGAAGAGCAGCAGCAGTCCACCTTAGCCTCCCTGCAGTTCAGCAATTTCTTATCCAAATATTGAACCAGAAAGGTCTGGTCAGGATGGGGTGCTAATGGAAGAAAAGGATGAAGTCAGCAGGCACATATGCAGCCAAGCTCAAGGGGACTACTATGCATCCTGAGAAGGGAACAGGCCAAGTATCAGGCTGGCACTGGAACATGCTGGCTCATGTTCCAGTGCCACCACAGTCCCCAAACCAGCGACACTCCTGTTGTCTCTTAACCTCTGGTAGCCTCTTACAACAGGCAGCAGCACTTCAGTTTAGCCTCCAGGTTACTCACACTTCTCAAATTCATCAAGGTTCAACTCTGTTGTTTCATTTCATTGTTTTTTAAGAAATGAAAAGATGAAGTGCTGGGTACTTGTTCCTTTCCCCCTTCCCACTATAAGAAATACATGCTGTACTTTATTCAATTCATGTAAGTAGTTCTCGAATGCTGTTTTCATATTACCCTTCTCTCCTCTCATTTACTAAATACTGCATCAAATTGCACTCTGAAGCAAGGCAGTAGTCTTGAGGCGTGCTCACCCACCACTACCCTCCATTCCAACAGATAGCAATGAATTACTTGCTACTACTATCACCCTGGGATAACTGGGCAAAGAGGTTCCTTTTTTTTTTAAACTAGGATTGTAATTTAAACTGTCAGTTCATCAAAAACACTGTACAAATATACAAAGAGGTCTCAGGTATCTAAACAGAGACTGGCACTTCGAAAATCAATAAATCACACCCTCAAACAATCCATGGATCAGAAGTTTCCTACATTATGAAAATATAACATGATACAAAAACCACCTGCAACCTCAATGGCCAGTTACATACTGACTAAGAAATGCTGAGCTGGAGAAGGCAGAACCTCAGATCCAGACCCAATACCCTGCCTCCACTGTGTTCTCACAGTTCTGTTTCATAACCTACATCATGAGGCTCCAAACTTAAACCTCTTTCATATTCTTAGTACTACTTTTGGACAGTGGAAGCTGATAAGGCCACAAAGTTTGACAGATCTAAGTGACACACAGCTTTTGTCACTTGCTCCCTTGCTTAAACACAAACTTCCATCCCTCTAAAACCAAGGGAGGTCAGATCAACAGAAACCTTGAAGAAAGACAGAGAAGTGCATTTTTCACTGAGAAAGCAGGGGGAATTGAAGGAAAAAGAACCTTTAAGAGAATAACTTTCATTCTAAACAAACTTTTGAGGGTAGACAAATGAACAAAAATATCATATAGTATCTAGTAGTAATTGTATGAGATGGATGAATACCAAGACAAAATCTAAAGCCACAATTAAGAAGGTGAAGCATAACACATGTGCACAGCACTGAAGGAATGATTTAGAGCCACTGACATCAACACAAGCTGTGCAGAGCAAAAATTAAACATGCTGCAATAATAATCTGAACTGCCCAATTAAGTTAAAAAATACATTTACCCTACAAATTAAAAAACCTCCCAAACCCCTCGAAGGCATTAATGCTGTTCACAATGTTATTTGAGATGCAAATTAGGGACTTAAAGTTAATATAACACCAACAGAAGTTTCTATTATTCCTATTAATGGCTGATGGGGAGGTGACAGTAGAAGAAAAGCCACAGCCCAGTTATATGAGGTCTTATTAGGACAGTACACATTTCCCTTCATTTTTAATACCTTCACTTTAATGTAGAACTGGGCAAGTTAAAAATGTGATCTTTCATAACCCAAGAAAGCTGGAGCAAATTAACAAATAAACAGCAGGTTGGTTATCAATGACGGCTGGATGAGGGGAGTCTTAAGGAGAAACAGGTATTCCTTTAATAAAATAGAATTCAGATCCTGTCTTTCAGCATCACAGATCTCAGGCTAAAGCACAAAAGTAAATTTTGAGACAGTGGTGCTGCAGTTATTTCTTCAACTATTTCCTGTACCAGCTGGGTGTTCCAATTCTGAAGCTCAGCAAATGCAGAAACAGCTTTCTTGCAGCTCAAATGCCCTCCCCACAATGACGTGTAGGTCTTGGTACACAGAGTCAATTCTGCAAATGACACCTCTAATGAAAGCTCCAGGCAAAATACAGTTTGATTTCACACCCTCGGCGCTATCTGCACAGACAGACCCACACACACACTGAAGAGCTGTTGCCATCACTGGCACTGCTGTCCCAAGCTCTGGGCCTGATACATCACTGACAATTCTCCCCAGTGCTTTCCTACAGTTTAACTCTTACAGGAATTTTAAACAATGTCGTCATACCAGGTTCAGAGGGATGATGTGAACATCAGGTGATCAGAACCCTTGATCTTACTGTTAACACCCAACCTGCAAAACATGGCAGCTGCACCTTACCAGAATACACTCAAGTTCAAACAAAAGAAAGCCAATTGCATTAATTTTGTTTTTATAACTCAGTAAATATCCAAATTGAAACATTTCATATTACCTTAAAGCATAATATTCAACTGCTTGCTTAAAAAAAACCAGTGCTGTCAGTAAACTGAGAGCCATAACCCAGATAATGTATTTAGTAACAACCCTGCCTACTTCCTCCCCTCAACCTAAAAATTAGCAGAAACATGGCCTTCAGAAGTTATTTACACCCACTGCAAAACATTAGCAGCTAGCTGAACAGCTTCTTGCCAGCTTGCTAATGATATTATTCCCTGAAACAACCAAAAAAGCCAAAACAGCATCAAACGTAGAAAGGGTTATGTTAAGAATTGACAGTTACCTTGACTCCAGGTTTCTCTATATTTAACAGTACCAAAATATTCAGTTGGATCATCACAAAAAAATTGTAGAGCAGCCTAGAAAGGAGTTAAAAATATGCCACACCCCCTCAATTTTTTTACTCAAGAGGCCCCCTCTTGAGTGAGAAGAAAATCCTTAAAGAAACCATTTTCTGAAGATATGACTGTCTCAATTTCTCTAACAGAGTGTTTACAGTTACAAGAAACCATCAAAGTGAAGGTGTTTTTTTTTAAAGACTCATCACTGGATTGCAGTACTTCAGCGCTAAGAGTTCTTTAAGGACACAAACTTTATGACAACCAAAAAAGCACATTGTCCATGTAAAGGGCTCCCTCACAGGTGTACACCGTTGAGAGATTAAAACTTACCTACCAAGAAAGTATCAGACACTGCACTGACTTCAAGTACTTGTATTTCTAGCTATGAACATCTTCCCGAAAATTGAACGGGACTTCCCTGTGCTGATTAACCCTTCCTTCAGGAGAGCTCATAAAGCCCTCCACGGGTTTCTGTGAGTAGTTTCACCCCTCCCAGTAAGGTTATGTTACTTACAACATCTAAACTAAAAGCTGTAGATAATTCCACAACAGGCAGGAATCTCTTGCATTTTGAAATAGAGTACAAGAACGATTGCAAGATCATTCTTACATGACTACCAGATCTCAAGAATGCAGTAAATCATAAAAGTCCAAGAAGTTTATTTCACAAAAATAAAAATTATAGTTTAAAGCAAGTAAAATTTTGTCTAAAAAGAAAGCACAGAACTTGTAAGCTTGCAGGGGAGAGAGAAGCTCCCTGTTGTCAAAAAACAAAATTTCTGTTTATATTATGATTAACAATATACAGAGAAAGAAAAGTAAATCATCACAATAAATATTAATATTGTCCATAAAAGGCTTAGGGAGGACTTCTTAAGGAGACTAGTTTTTAGGACAACTCAAAGTATAACCACAGAGGACAAATTTTTAGAACAAAAATCAAAGCCAGCATCAAAAAAGTGGAAGAGCAAGGAAAGAATTGTGTTTGGAAAGTTTTAAGTACACCATGATTCTAAAGGGAATAATCTATCAAACCACAGGAGGTGACTAGAACTGCCATCATCACTGCTAACACAAAGGAATGTAGATTGGGGGGAGGCAACAGAGGAAGGGGGAGAAAGCACAGAGAAGGGAAAAGAAGGAACTAAAAAAAGGGAGCCACAGTAATGGCTACCAGACTCTCAAGGAATTCCTAAAGGAAAGAATAAATCCTTCAAGGTTTTGTTTTAAATAAAGCAATCCATGCAATAAATTGCAGTCTTCTCAGTACAGTCAGGCTTTCAGTTTATCTGCCCACCATATTTTCATAAATATAGTTGTACACTTCTACTAAACTTCCAAAGCTTAACACAACGGTTGCAAATATAAATATTTCTTCTTTCATCCTCCTCATTCTTCTGAATCACAGTACCCTGCAGAAAAACAGCTTTTTGAAAGGAAGTAGGGAAGCTTAACCATCCTGAATTCAAAATATCCCTTTACAATTATTTAACCAACTTTAATTCCCCAGTTAAAGAGACAGTAACTATGGGTTACGCACTGGCAGGTAAAGGCCGCTAGAGGACTGCCAGATTACCACGGGAACATCCCAAAAGTGTATCATATCATTAGGGGGCTGATCTTGCAGATCACTGTTTTGAGTTTGTGTCTAATAGGCAGCATTTACTTCCACATGATGAAGAGCAGCATCTTGCTACCGATGCAAAAAAATAGGGCTCATTAAAAATAGCAGACACGTTAATATGAACAGTATTTCAAGGAAATTCAAAATGAATGAGTAGTGAACACATTTTCTAGTTCAGAGTTCCACCAGATTATGTAGAACTACTTAAAATGTATGTTTTAGCCTCCTGCCTCTGAGCACAACTCTTCCAGGCATTTTTGGAAGCTCAATAACCGTAAGGATACAAGCTCTTTGGGCCTGAACAAGTACACTGCATCTCCAATAAAACCAGATCAAGTAACATGCCTCATCAGGAAAGTTTTTGCTATTCAGCAAACATTGTGCTCCACATTTCATAAGGCCGACTAGAAGCATGCAGACCATTCACAATTAAAACACACCCAGAAACATTTCAGCTTGCCACAAGAGATACAAACTTACTGGCTCTTGCCAAAAATGGCAAATTTTTCTGACAAAAATATTTGCTATCAGTCAGGCAAATGCACGGGAGGCAATGCAACAGTAATGGCTCTAATAACTGTTCTCAGGAGCTGGTTTTAATGTAGGCACAGCAAACCAGAAAATGGATTTGATCAGCTGGCTCAACTCATCCCCAGGCAGTGGACTGGGTGCTCCTGGTGAAAGCCAGGGACAGAATCACCCAGTCCCACTCAACCTTGCAACCCCAAAGCTGAGGTGCTGCTCCAAAGCTTCTGAATGCTGGGATGGGGATGTCCTTCCCTAAAGGGGAAAACGCCTGAACATTTCCATCCTAACCCCAGGAGTTCAGATCCCTGAAGACCAATCCTGAGAAGCCTCCACAGCGGGTGGCTGCTCTGCCCCATAAGACCTAAAGCGACCTCCTGAAATAGGACTCAGAATTTCAACCACATATTTCTGTGCAGCCCTCCAGCAGGCCAGAAGACGTTTAATAAGCCAAATAACCAGAACAAAGCCATGTTATTGCCCTTAGAAAAGCTGGGATAACACAAAGAGCCCATTCACTTGCCCACTGAGCCAAACTGGTCCTTACATTTCGGGGCCATAAAAACTAGAAATCAACTTTCCTATTGCTGAGAGGAGGGGAAGGAGGAAAATAACCACCCTTTTCACCCAGGAATCATTATGGAAGGCAGCTATTGTGGCAAAACAGGCACCTCCACAGAGGTAACGCTATCCTTGAACCAGACAGGGGGGAATCGCCTCAAAATCGCCGGGGTACGTGCCTGCAGACATGTGTTTGCAGGGCAGCGGCACAAAGGAATGTCCGAGCCCCGCCGCGGCCGGGCACCTTCCCTTCCACGCACGGCCGGGCCAGGCCAGGCCCCTGGGAGACACGGCAGCGCCGCGCAGCCGGCCCGGATCCCGCCCCAGCAGCGCCTATTAACGTTAATAACTTCATTTTGGGGGGTTATAGGTTTCCTGCCTCCCGGCGGGGCGGCCGCCTCCAGCTCCCAGCGGGCGCACGGCGGCAGCCCCGGCGGTGCGGGGGGAGCGCGGCCCGGGCCGACCACGGACAATAACAACAAAATGCACAATATCCACACCGCTTTACCTATCTGTCGAGGTAACCGGAGGGATGAGCAGCATGAAGCCCTGCGGCAGCAGGAGGTGCCGCTGCAGGGAAGCGCAGCCTCGGGGTGACCCCCCCGCCCCGCAGGGTCCCCCGGGCCGCGCTCGCCGCCCCCGCCCGCCCGGAGCTGCGCGGTGCGCAGGCCTCTTGGGCTCCGCGAAGGGGTCCGCGGATGGCCGGGCCGACTCCCCTCTGCCCCGCACTGCCTGCGGGCCGACAGCGGGACTGCTGCCTGCCCGGCTGCTGCCTGCAGGGCGGTTATTACCTGTCCGGCTGTTGCCTACATGGCTGTTACCTGTTACCCGCCCGACTGTTACCTGCCGGCCGCGCTCGTTGCCCCCCCCGCCCCGTGCCCCCTCCACGGCGGCCGCCGGTACCTGAGCGGCCGTGCCGCCTCCCCCGCGCGTATGGACCGGGCTGCTCAATGGCAACCGAACAAAACACCGCCGGCCACGCCCCCTCCACCGCCCGCCCGCGCCCATTGGCCGCGCCGACCGCCCGCCGAACCTTGACCCGCTCTGCCATTGGCCGGCGGTGCTGTTCGGCCCCGCCCACATAGGGGCGGGGGGCGGGCGCTGTCCCGGTCGCGGCAGGGACGCGCAGCTGTGGTGCCGGGTGGGGTGGGGAGCGCGCGTTGGACTACAGCCCCCAGAAGGCCTTGCGGCGACGCGCCGCTGTCACTGGCTGGGCAGCGCGCGTGCGGAGGGGCGAGGGGAGCGCGGCGGGGAAGATGCTCTTCGCGCGCGGGGGTGATGACGTCATCGCGTGCCCGGATGGAGCCGCAAGGGGGATGCGCGCCCTCGTCCTCCTCCTTTTCCTTATCTTCCTTCTGGTCTTCTTTCGCCTTTTCCTCTTCTTCCTTCTCTTCCTTTTCTTCCTCTTCCGATTTCTCTTCCTCCTCCTGCTGGCTCTTGGCATCCTTTCTGCCTGTGTTCATTTTGCCCCTGGCCCAATTGTGGATTCTGGTGCATGGGAAATTGTAGTTCATCTGCTTCCATGATCCTGTCCGTATCCTTGGCAGGGATTTGGCTCCATCCTTGTAATCAGTTTTTGTTCGCAGGATTCCCCATTGAAAACAAGTTATCCCCTGAAGCATTTCATTGCTAAATCCTATCCAAAGTTAGCATTAATAATTTGTTTCTTTTTTTAATGAGAATGAAGTCACGATGATGTGTTTGCCTTTCACAAGCAGGCCGAAGTGCGGCGGGACACCCGAGGCTGCCCTCAGAGCCCCCCGGCCCGAGCGGCTCCCGCTGCTCCCGTTCCCTTCCCTGAAGCCGGCGCTTCCCGGCGCTGTGTCCGTGTGCTTACACTGCCCTCTGCTTGCCCGCTCCCTCCTTCCAGTGACACCCGCCGGGAATTCCTCATCGCCCCCAAAATGCCGGGCAGAAAGCCGCCCAACATCTGCTGCTCGCCCTACAAGAACCGTTCCTATGGGAGTTTCTCGAGGCGGCCGTGAGTCAGCCGGAGCGAGGAAGTGGGATGTGTTTGGACAACAATTACACCGTGCACTTGTCGGGGCAGAGGCTGCTTTATGTGGGTGCATAATCCTTAACGTCATGAGAAACCAAGCCCTGATTTACTGCTGCCCACAGGCCTAACATTACTGCGGTGCAGGTATTTCTTATTCACCGTAACTGTTATCAAGCTCTCGTCCCTGTGACAACCATCTGTTGTTTCAGCCTTCTGCAACCTGTTCTTCTGTGTTTGCACATGGAGTTGTATTTCACTCACCTTTCCTTCGACCCACGAGTTTTTCAGCTGAATTTACCTTATTCCCCTTTGAGATTTTGCTGAATTACAGGACCATGCTGCAAGAGATACCCGAGTTAATGTCACAATGCAAAGTCCAAACCAAAATTGTGTTCCTGGGAAATGCTTACTTTGGCTAGCTTACTTATGAACCTTAAGAGACCAATAAATTAAACCAAATTTTATTTTAAACAACATTACCAGGTTTTACTGCTGGTCTTAATCACTGTCCTCCCATCTTTTGCATTCTGTACAACCCCACAGTACTTTTTTCACATAGTTTTCCAAGATTCCTTCCCCTGATTATACAATGAATATTTAAATCAGTGTTCTAGTTCTCTGTAAGATCAACACATACCTCTCTTCAGAAAGATCTTGCAAGCGATTACAGGTACACAGAAGAAAGTACACAGCTTTCTCCCACTGCTCAGTCCTGGCTCTTGAAATGCTTTGTGATTGTGCTCATTTTGCTCCTGGCCTTATTGTGGATTCTGGTGCATGGGAAATTGTAGTTCATCTGCTTCCATGATCCTGTCCGTATCCTTGGCAGGGATTTGGCTCCATCCTTGTAATCAGTTTTTGTTCGCAGGATTCCCCATTGAAAACAAGTTATCCCTGAAGCATTTAGTTGCTAAATCCTTATCCAAATTTAGAATTAACAATTTTTTTTTTAAATGAAGTCATGATATAATTTGTCTTTCACAACCATTGTAAGTATTCCACTGCAGCAGAGCAGCTCGGGTGTGAGACTTTGACATAGAACTAGTTTTCCTTTACCTATGACTTTAACCATTTCCACAGCTTGCAAACATTTGTGTTTCCATGATTCTTTCCTTCAGACTCCTGTACTATTTCTGTATCAAGCAAGGTAAAACCAGAGGGAACTTTGTGTAGCTGAAAGTGAAGTTTCTTGATTGCAACTGTTCAGTCACAGCCGTGGCTGCAGCAGGTGAAAGGGGCACAGCTGCACTTCCCCAGCAGCCAGTGCTGCTGCTCTCAGCTTCCACAGGCTGGATATTTCCATCTAGGGCAAAACTTTGCAGGAATTAAACTATCTTATGCATTAGATAAATCCCTGAACTTCTTTCTCTTCTTCTGTAATGCTCCACTGTAATTTCTCCCCTGATTTATCACTTTCCAGTCTCCTCTCCAAATTTATCTGGTTTTTTCCCAATGTGACAATACTCTATACTGACTTATTTTGGGATGGAACTGCTTTTACCTCTCTATTGCTCAAAACCACGTGGGAAGATGAGCCTTTAATTAGAGATGTTACAGAGGTGGTACCTCCTATGATCCCAAAACTTATCTGATGGGGAAACCACATACAGTGGTCAACAAAAACTACAGGACGGGGTAGGAGAGGGGAGTGAGTGATCATGTCTGAGACAGGGCAGGTGGTAGCTCTAATCAATGTCACTCAGTATTCAACCAGAGTCTTCTTTCGTTTTATACCCAAGGGTAAAGCCCTGGCAGGGATCCAGTTTATAATTCGGATCTTGGTAAACACAGACCTAAATTTCCCTCATGACAAGGTTCGATAGTAATTGTCTAGCACTTTAAATATCTAATTACAAACATGCTACCACATGGTAAAGTGGTCCGTGTCTGTTCACTCAACTGTGTGTCTTCAGGAAGGGCCATCTGTTTCCAACAAAACAGTGAGACACGAATGTAGGCAGGTTTCTAAATTAAAAATTTAAAAAAAAAAAAAAAAAAAAAAAAAAAAAAAAAAAAAAGGGGGGGGAAAAAAAAAAAAAAAAAAAAAAAAAGTGAGGGGGAAAGAAAACAAACTAAAGAGAGACACAAAGCTGTCTTTACAATAAAGCACAAGCTGAAATAGGTGCAATCAGAATAAATCTCAGGAGACAGTTTTCACCTAGGGGACCAGTGGATTGCATGGTTTCTCTAAGATGTCCTTCTGAGCATTATTTTATGCACCTGAACTGCTGTGTCAAGAATATGGAGGTCTTCACTACAGGATGAGTTTGGTCCATCTTGACCAATATGGAACCAACGTTCCATAAAGAAATAGCAGCTCCTCTAACCTCCTGTCTCCACATCCAAGTCATTCCAGGTATTCAAGAAAGGGAATGTTTTCCCCTCCTTAGAGTATGGCAGGTAGACATAAGTGACACTTTGGCATTGCCTCTTAGGGAAAAACAAGGGACAGACCTGAATGCTATGGGTGTGTGTTACAACTAAGCTGCTGCCTGTCTAGGCAAATTACCACCTAAGATCAGGAAGGGAAGCAGGGGAGACTGTGCAGCTCAGTTCTTTTTTTTGTTATTATTTTCATACTGTTTGTAGACAAGGAGCCCAGCAGCTATTTGATGTAAGGGCATGAAGTGCAAAAATAGTTCAGACACTGTAACGTGCATAACTGCTCGTAAAGGTCAGATGAGCATTTGCAATACTATTTCAAACTGATTGCAACGTGCTTTGCTGTGGACACTGGTTAGGTCAACATTAGAATGCCAAAACTCAGTGTATTTACTGCATACAATATTCTTTTAACAGTGAATTACAGAAGCTGAAATAGGTGCAATCAGACAGGCAGGTTGGGATAGCAGATCTCAGTTGGGATAGAAAGTCTCAGGTGAATTTACCTCAAATCATGCTATTTCTCTTCTTGCAGAGGTCGCTGTTGGCCATTCATCTGCTTCCCCATAAAATATATATAGTGGCAAAGGGGCCTCTGTTTTAAAAGACACATTTATGAAGGCCTGTCAGAAAGAGTCCAGATCAAATAAAATCCTTCACTGATCGTGTTTCCCTCAGGGTCACTTAGCACTCCCCCTGAGGAGCAAGAGGGTAATGTGGATTCCATCTCCCAGCCCAGGGAGTCCTCACACAAGGGGTGAAGAAAGACACTGGGCTGACTCTGGCATCTGACACAAGCAGGTACAGGAGACACTGCTTGGGCACTGAGTTCACTGTGATGTTCTTCCTATTTTGAGGGGATGTTCGAGCATGGCTGAGCCCCACCAAAGCTGCTTTTCACACTTCTCCATTCTCTCTGTTGAGTGGTTTCACAGGTTCTGGGCACAAGAGGAACTTCTGCCACTAATTATATGTATCAGCTGGTGGGTTTAATGTAGACCTTGCTCAGACTGCCCAAATAGATGAAGTTATTGTATAAGGTACTTTTCCTTACTTACATTCACAAGCTTTCTATAAATGAAATAAAGCAATAAGAATGCTAAATAAATAAGCTGGAACTGAGAAGCAGAGCAGTGTTCAGCATCAAAATCTGAAACAAGCAGAGGGCTGACATCCAGGGATATTAGAGTCAGGGGTCTCTCACATACCACTACGAGCTGGCTAGATATTATGTTCCTTGTGAACTCTTAAAAGGATTTTGAAAACGTTGAGTTAATCATGACCAGATCAGTTTTTATTGGATTTCATGGAAGGGTGACTCCATCCCGTGCCCCCTGCACACAGCTGACTTTTCCTACACCCAGCCTTTCACCTCCATTACCTGTTATTCCAGCTACACACTTGCCTATTTCTTCTTAAATTAAGCCAACTGGCCAGGATATACTTCCTTTTTCAGGGTATGAATTAGCTACCGGATTTCAGAAAGGGCCAGTCAAGCTCCATCTGCTGAGCCAATGCAGCATTGTTCAGCTTTTCCCTGCAGTCCCTGAGGAGCAGCCCCACTCCTGAGAACTCTAAGCCACTAAGAGTTCAGCCAAAGCATCTTCTGCCTACTCAAGTTTCTAGTCCTTCCTACATACGTTTCCAAGTGCCTTGTTCTTTTTGCTGTGTACAGCACTTCCTTCCTAGACTTTCCAACACTTGTCTGCTTTTCCAAATGGGTTGTTCATCTCTTGACTGAGCTTTTTGTCAGTGCAGAACTTTTCCCCAGTTTATGTCTCCTTGAAAAAGCCAGGAGCAGCACGGGTGCATCAGGTACATGCAGCCTGCTGCTGGAGCTTTCAGATTTGCAGTTTTTCTGCCAGGACAGGGCTTGCAGAGTTCCTGCAAACTCCTCCAGTGATTTCCAATACAAGACATAGGGAAGGCATATAACTAACAAATAAATTTGATTAATAAGCCCTGTTATTTAAAGCCCACTCTGCACAACATATCACACTTGTTATGGTTCTCCATCCTTAATATAGTATTTCTGTATGAGCCATTTCCTCTGCTTCTCATTTTTATGAGTTGAGATTGGGGTGGTTTTTTTGTTTGGTTTGGGCTGGTTTTGGTTGGATTTGCTTAATTTTGGGGACTTTTTTGTTTTGGTTTGTATGTGTATGTGTTTTTGTGGTTTTTTTTGTTTGGTGGTTTTTTTGTTTTCTTTTTGGTTTGTGGTTTTCTGCTGTTGTCGTTTTTTGGGGTTTAGTTGTTGTTGTGCAGTTTTTTGTTTGTTTTGTTTCATTTTGGTTTTTGTTTCAAGGAGACTGTAGTTAGCACTGTTCTGGTACTTTTCTGCTTTTACTTACTCAGGAATCTGAGAGAGCAATTAGCAAAATAATTTTCCTGAGGAAACATACTGGATAAATATTTTGTTAGTGTTAGAATTGTTTATACCTGCATAGGTATTATTTTCTTTTATTCTGCCTCAAACTTGGCTGTGAAGTGGTAGATGTGCAGTGGGCAGTGCCACAGTGTCAGGCCTTAATATCTTTTACAATCTCTTAGGAAACAAAGATCTTTCAAATGTGAAACTTCACTGGAGAACAAAGTAATTGCAAGCCAATAATATCTGTATGTCACTTCATCTCGTTCCTAAATTGACTGTGGTTAGATAAAGCAGGGACTATTTTAATCCTCAAATCAAAACAGGAATATAGGGATGAATTTTCCTTGTGTTTCAGCCAAGCAGAGTGATATGTACCCAAGATTTTAACCATTAATTCTTCACTTAGCTTTGTGCATACTAATCATGGGGGATATTCAAGTATTGAAGGGTTTTCTCTTACATCTTATATTTCTGGATAACTTCCCATGCAGAAAGCAGTTCAAATACCACGTTTCTACTCATGCTCCCAGACCTACCTGCTCTGCTCCAGCTGAAATCACAGCCTGTCAGAAATCCTGTCCCTGACACATAAGTGAGATGTGGAGCCCACTGTGACTGAAACAGAACTTTTCATTTTCTCTGTTTTCCCCTCAACACAATCTCATGCCATCCAGACCCACCCACTGCTGCTGCAGTGGCTGTCCAGCCATGTCCTTTAGCCACATGAGCCACCTCCTCCTAACTCTAGTGGCTTTGTTTCTGTGCTCTATTTTAGTTGTATCAACCACAAACTAACCATCTTTTCATTCAAAGCCCTTCACAGCCTCTTGTGCCTCTGTCTACCTTTCACTAAAGCAAAGGCTGTCCTGCCTCTCGAGCCCCCCAGACTCTCTGCACCAGTGTGACCTCTACTTACCTCAGGCCTTTACATTTAACAAAGGTGCTCATATATGAAGCCCAAAGGTTTCAATTAAATGAAAGCATTTTCATTCTCAGGAGAGTAAACCTGTGTTTCACAAGCACAAAACAAGAGTGATCACCATGGCCTGAGGCTTTTTTATGATGACCCGAATGATTCAGGAGGTCAGCTAGGCCGCTGGCTGTAGAGGAAAGGGATAAAAAAAGACAAATTAATCTTCATGTCCCTTCTTCCCTGACTGGGAGGGAAATGTCTTCCTGACCCTCAATCAACCCTGTGCAAGGGAGCAATAGGCATCCATCAGTCCTGTAGAAAGAGGGGTTTCCTCATCACCTCCAACACCCACATGAGCGGTTCTGTGTTTTGAACTATGAGACATCTAGGATATTTCTGAAGAAGGAAGGAGATAATATAGGAACTAGTACATTTCAAAATCTATTTTATGAAACTTAGTGCCTTTTGAATGTGTTTCAAGGCTGACTAAGATGCAAGTCCTGGCTGAAACTTTTTCTGCACTTGGGATAGGAGAAAGCCTCACAAATTTGGTGGTGGGTTTTTTTTTTTGTTTGTTTGGTTTTGGTGTTGTTGTTTTTGTTTTGTTTTGTTTTGTTTTGTTTTTTTTATCATCTGTGCTCTCTGTTGTCTGAGACCACAGGAGCTGATTAAGAAGCCTTGTCTTCAGCGGAAATACTTGTGGGACATTTTCTGTTCAGTTGGGTACCTCCATGAATTTTGTGCAATCTCCAAAAGGTCTCTGAACCTCTACCAAATTCAGTTGAAGTTGCTCAACTGGTTTTAAATCTGTTACATCGTGTACAGATATGCACAGACAGGCACAGATGACATGCAACAGTGGCTGTGTGTTATCACAGAAGCACAGAATGGCTTGGCTTGGAAGGGACCTCTAAAGGCCATCTAGTTCAACCCCCCTGCAATGATCAGGAACATCTTCAACTTGGTCAGACTGCTCAGAGCTCTAGCCCACCTGGCCTTGAATGTGTCCAAGGATGGGGCATCCCCCTCTGGATAACCTGAGCCAGTGTTTCTGCAGCCTCATAATAAAAATTTTCTTCCTTATATCTAGTATAAATCTATTCTTTTTTTCTCCCTCATCTCTGATACTGTTGGTTAAAGGCAGAAGACTTAACTGTAGCTGTTATTTGAATACCAAAGAGGAGTAAAGGCAAAGGCTACCCACACAGACTTAGTCCCAGAAAGAAGGAACTAAGCAGGAAGAGTGTTGCACAGGTACTGAGCTCAGAAAGCAGCAGTGAAACCCTCCAGCTCCAAACCCACAGGGCGAGGCTCCATGGTTTCCTCTTGAAGCTATTGAAGCATCTCATGGCTTAGTTTAAAGCAAAGGCAAATGCAGTGCATTTCTGTGTAAGCAGTAATAATTATTTAAAATCACAAGAAAATGTCTGATTTCAAACTGCAATAGATCAACAGAATGAGGACCACTGAAACTATAATAAAAATCAGCCATGGTACCTCTGTCTTCTTTTTAAACTACAAAAAGACACCTCTTTGCTTTTTTATGCTTCTTGACAAGGATTATACACTTATTCTGTGTTGGTGCACTGCCCAGCACAAAAGTGACCTGGACCATCACAAGAGTTCCTAGGTACTTTGGGTAGATAAATAATAATGGTAATCTACAGGCAAGAAATTGTTTTGAGTGTCAGGGCAGTGGAGTGTTTTCTGTGAAGCAAAAAATGTAACTTGTCCTTGTTTTCTGTGAAGCAAAAAATAAGTGTCCAGAAAAATCACTTAAAATATTCTGTACACAGATCTGTAGATCCCAAATGCAGGGAGGCACTGTAAATAGCTAAAAGAATTTCTCTCTTCCCACCTCAGGAGCTATCATCAAATATGTGTTTTGAGGAAGAAGTGTAATCTTTAAGTGTATTTTTTCTGTTTCAGTTCTTTCTTAATGTTCTAAAGACAGCAGGTACTTATTTAAAATAAGCATCTCAAATTTTGCTGTTAAAACAGCTGTTCTGATTTTTTTTACATTTTTAAATTCATTATGTATGTCTGTATGCTGAGGCTTTCTGTGAAAAAAATTAAAGGCAAGCTTCAGTGTATTTTTTCCTGGTTACCAACCTTGTACAAATTAAAAGCACATTATCCACTTTGAAAATAAATCCAACTGCAGTTCAACTTCTTTGGAGTTTTAGTTTGAAGATAGCAGTGGCATTCCACTGACTAAGCCACTTGAGTGAATTTCCTGATTTTGCTTAGTTGCTTAATTTCCTGTTGGGCTCACATTTTGCCTAATTCAAGACAAAAAGACCCCTATAAATGGGATAAATGATTAAAATTGCAGAGCTGGACATAGTAATTTGATTGCAGTTCGGCATGTGCCTCTCTGAACAGAGGTAGAATTTCTGAGACGTGCATATAAGTAACTCTAAAAATGTCTTTAATTCAGCATTTTCTCCCCTTATTGAATTACCCATCTATGTATCTGAATATCTGTTATCAAAGGTCTTCTCCTTGTGTCCGGGGTTTAATGTGTGTCAGTGACAAGTTTCCCCCTGTTATGACATCACTCTTGAGGCTCTAAAACAGGACAAAATGTTAAAGAATAGGAAGTGCTGTGGTCTGTTCTTCATAAAAGCTCTCTAGCAGTAATTAGGAGTACATTTAAAGCAGATCTCCTTCTCTGCCTCATTTTTGCAGTGATAGACTTTAGCTTTTAAATGCTCAGGATTGTGAATGGGACTAAATAATGCCTTAGCCATAGGTTATAAATCATGGCTATATAATACATAGAATTTAATTCTCTAACCTGATGGTTCCACGCACCTTTCCATTATGTATTGCCTACCATGCTGTACAAAATTACTGGGCTATAAAAACTTAAAGTAAAACTGTTGGTTTTTTTCCTTGCTTCCTTCCTCAGTGAAGAGCACTGGGTTAGGTCAGGGGAAGAGTTTATGAATTTAAAAATGCACTTTGCAGCTTTCCCTGAACACCATCAGCCTGGGCTAAGCCGGATCTTTTCTGGGAAGGCATTCCAGGCAGCTCTCCCTGAAAACCCAGTCTTTCCAGAGCACTAGCCATGGTCCAGGAGCTCCCAGCATGTCACCTGTGTGGGGCTGGAAGCTTCAGGGATTTGAACCATGTATAGACTGAGGCTAAACTAAAGTAATTGCAATGCCCCGTTACAAGGTCAGTTTCTGTAATATCTGTTCTTCAATATCTTTTCAGTCAAGGACTTGGTGGTGGATTGAGTACCAAATTAAGATAGTTGAACTGAACTCTCATATTTGTTAAACTAAAATATTAGCTTGGCTTTGGATGCTTGAGCCTGATGATTCTGAAAGGGATGATTCTGAAATGCAAACCACATTTCCAGCCGCCTGATTTGTTTCAAAGGTGACAGACAGATCCTTCAGGAAATGAAAATGCTGTGTCTTCTTTAATAAAGATTATTATTATTATTATTATTTATTTATTTATTTATTTATTTATTGCTCTTCTATCTGTCTTCTTTATCAGATGGTCTGTTAGAGGCAGGGATCTTCTCACAGTGTTAAACATCTGGTTAATGGCCTAGGACTTGATCACTGTTTACAGATATTTCTAACAGGAACTGAGATCAAAGATCAAGTTAATGGAAGAAAGAACAATGAAAGATGAGAGCCAGTCCTCTTTTAGGAGGGACCAGATTCTGCCCTTGTAGAGCTTTGTCTGATGGGTATTTTTCCATCTCTGAGGACTGTAAGCCAGATTCTGTGATCTTTATATTGACTAGCTTTGTGTTTAAAACTACATCAATAAGACTGCATTTAATTTGGGCGCATTTTTAAGGCATTGCTCTTTCACTTCTGAAAAATCCATTTTACCTAGCGAGAGCTATGTAATACTGCTTCTAAAAATACTGTGCCTGGGCATCCTTATGGCCATGAACCAAGGGCATTGGGTTTTTGTGGTTGTGGAATTGGTCTGAAGGTTGCATTACCTTCTGGGTTCTTCCAAATAGAAGAATGTAGGTTGAGAGAGGAAAATAATTTCTGAGAAGAACTAACTACACATGGATCCAACAGCCTCTTGAAACTTTACAAACTAGGTAGCTCTGAGAGTGGGCTTCAGGTTTCCATCTATATAGGAGCAAATTTAACTACATATATAACATAAACATGACCAAGATACTATGACTGATTTGGGTGGTTCTGTTTTTGTCTTATTTTATTTTTAATCTCGGTGGGAGCAGCCATGGTTTAAATTAAACCAAACACTTCCACATAATTGAAGAGGGATTCACAGACGATGCAGACACTTTTCATGCCAAATGTTGTGCACTGTACAGAATGAGAACCAACAATTACAGTTAATTTCTAAGCCCATTTCTGTACACAAGAAGCAGCAATGCGCCTCCTTAGCACAACAAATGCGTGGGGGAAGGGGTTTTATAGGGGTTTTATGCATTTTTCTCAATGCTGTCAGAACCTGGAAGTTGTGAAATGCCTGGGATTTCTTTTGCATGCGTTTGTCCAGGCTGGCAGGAAAGTCTGCAGGCTGGGACAGCAAAGGGCCCGGCAGCATTCGAGAGCTCGAAGTGCAAGTTGCGGCAGACAAAAGCAGCGCCTGTTGCATTCCACCTGTTATCTCCGGGAGTCAGCAGCGCTGCCTTCCCCCTCCAGCTGCCGGCAAGTCCTGGCAGCGCCGAGATAACATTTAGTTCAAGATCTGCTCCTGCCAGGTTATCGATGGAGTGAGGAAAACGAATACCTGGAGGGAGCAAGGCTAGGTTTTCAGTTTGCTTAATTTATGGGCCAAGTCTCGCCTGGTACAATGGGAGTCCCGCTGTCAGTGCTTTCACCAGCTTTTACAGGATGTCATTTTGGGACGTGAAAGGAGGTTTGAAGAACACTCTGCGGTGATGGTGGCTGACCTACTGCATTTCTGGTTACAATTAACAGCACATTCTCACCCACTCTCTCTGATTCTGCTTGTTCACAGGCCCGGGGGCAACTGGAATATCTTTCTTTTGTCCCACACTCCTTCATCACCATGGCAACAAATGGGCAAATATTATAGTGTTTTCGTGTTNTCTAAAGTGCAAAATATTTTTTTGTTTTTTTTTTTTTTTTTTTTTTTTTTTTTTTTTTTTTTTTTTTTTTAATTTGCAAGTAGACTGGTGAGTTTTCAAGACCACACACACACAGCCGCGAAGTACGTGTAGTTCAAACTCGGGGATTAGCACATTAAAACCATGGGTTTAACCAGTAACTCGGGCTGTGGCCTGGCTCCAGGCCAATGCCCACTGGAAAACGTCCTCACAAAGTCACAGAGCGCAGTGGTGTCAACACAAGAATGTGGGCCATGTCCAACGCGGCCTGTGGTTGCTGTCACGGGCAATTACAGGGAGACTGAGGTCCTCCCCGGGACCACCCTGAGTCCATCCTAATTGTGCCACTGGTGGAAACAAAGGTCAGCTCCCGTGCAGGGGTTTAAACGGTGAACTTGCACCCCCAAGGGGACACTGCAGCCCAGAACCCGCGGGGACACCACAGTCACTAATCATTGTGGCCCGGGAATCAAAGCCACCATCTGCTTTAATAAGGGCTGTCCCCAAACGAAGGGGCAAAAGGAGTAACACCAGGAGTTCATCGTCCACTGGGAATGGAGGGAGGGGATTCACCTCTGCCTCTGTGCACACTGAAGCCCCTGTGTCACCAGGCACCCCGCCAGGCAATGCTCATCCATGCAGCAGTTAATTACTGCACTGGGGCTAAAGCACACGTGGAGTCCCGGTTTCTGGAGTCTGGGAAGAGATCCTTGCCAGCTACAGCTGTGGGAAGGTACCGTGTCCTGGCACGGCCATTGGGCTGATGGATTGTCTGGCATCTGACCCAAGGGAACCTGAAGGCTCTGCTCCGCAGCCTCTGGATCCAGAAGCTAGCCAGAGGCGCTGAGTCTTTCCCTAACCCGCGGTTCCTTAAGCACCCTGCAACATCTGTATCACTTGGGTATTTCATGGGAAAGTTTTCTTTTTGTTGGTTACGTGTTGCTGCTTGCTCATGGGGTTTTTTTTCCCCTATGTATCTAGACCATCTATTCTTTTCAAGCGACAGATACTAAAAGTAGTAAGCTGTAAAAACATGTACCACCAGAGCTATAAAGAAAATCTCTTGGGAGATGGTAAAACAAACCCAGTCCCAAACACCCTCCCCTGGCCCACATTGCCAAACCACCTCCTTTTCTACTGCCCTGCCAACAACTCAATTCTTCCACAATACCTACAGGGAGGGAGGTGGTAGCAGATTAAAAAGCCAGGTTCCTCCCTCGCTGAGGTTTCCCAGCACGTATTGCCGGCCTGGGGAATACGGGGGAAGGGCAGAGGAAAGGCTGGCTCTGCCCTGCTTAGGGCCGAGCAAGTTTTCAGCTGTATGAAATATATTAAGTCCCGATCGCGCTGGAGCCGGTGTTGAAAGATTTCAGCAAGGCCAGCACTTGACCTTTCGCAGACAATAGCCCCGGCCCTAATTGGCAAGTGCTCATTGTGCGGCTTCAGCTGTGCTGAACAGGCGGGTTTCATGCTCATTCCCCCGTGGGCTCAGGTCTGGGGCTGCGGGCGGGAAGCGGCCAAGGTTTGGGCATTCCTGATTGTTCTATAATGCCACCTGCTGACTCGAGGGCGACGGCAGCCAGTGTATCAAAAGTCCTTTCACGGAGCCCTGCTTTTAACTTTAGTGCTATTTATATTAATGGGATCATTCAATGCACTTCACTCATGTCCTGATTTAGAGTCCGAGGACAGCCCCGAGTTACAAATCCTGAGTGAGCACCGTAAGATATATTGGACACAAACTATACTGGCTTTTTGTGCTTCAGCTGGGTTGCAACGACGAAATATAATGAGGAGGTGATTGAAAAGGTCCTGAAACTCAAAATATTAACATGTCTGTTTATACCACACCGTGCTTGTTTGTGACTGAAGCAAGCACAAGCATCTGTGTGCCAGCACTGTAATGTGTCTTCACCAAGTGGCCAAGGTGGTGGGAGGGGACAGACACAAAGGGCTGTTTTGTCTGGGAGGCGCACATCTTCCTCCGGAAAAAGGCTGTGTATCGTCTACTTTTGCAAAGCCTGGGAAAGTGCAAACATGGAGCTGGAGTGGATGATACACTGCTAATTTAATCCTTTAGCAAATTGAAAAATCATGGCCCTTTTATCTGACAAAATTTGCAATGCTTGAACTCATCCAGTTATGCCAGCGAGTCCTTGTTCTTCACTTCCTTGTCTAGACCAAAGTTCAGTTTTCACCTCCATTTCTGGGCGAACCCTTTTACTGAAGGATCATCTCCATTGTAGGGTGTAAGTGCTGCCAGCACGCTTCAGCTACTCGTACTGCTCTGCCTGTGCTCTGCTTGTCCCCTCACATCCACTCTGGTTCTCTTTCCAGGTTTTGCTCCTGGCAATAGCCTTATTTATCAGCTCCATAAATAACTGTTCATCCAGGTCTCTATCAGCACCTGCAGCAAATCTCTGTGTCTTTCTTAGGAGCTCCCGGCTGAGGCTCGGGGTACAATTTTCAGAGGCTTCTGACATGGGCAGCTTGGTGCTCTCCAGCACAGCAGAGGCAGGCACTGCAAGGTCTTTGCACCACTCTCCTCCTTCTGGCACCTTTTTGGTGTCTAATTTTTTGTGCTGGCCTCCCACACACTTCATAAAAGACGCACATTCAAGCAGGCTTTGTGCCCGGAACGCAATTAAGCATCCAACTGTCCGATCTGTGTGGCCAAATCCTCGGCGTTCCCGGGGCTCCTCAGGTGCAGGTTCACACTGGTTCATCAGGTTTCCATAGGGGGGAGGAAATGTAATTTAGCTCTTTCAGTCTTAGTAATTGAAAAGAAAAGGGGAGTAAGTGAAGCTTGTCTCTGGCTATAGGAATGGCAAACAAACCAGCCATGATTCTTTATCTTAAAGTGAAATTTGCAAGTGAACAAGGCATTATAATTGATGCAGATTTAAAGATTTAAGGTGAGGCTATTCTGTGTTCTGTTTGAATGACAAACCTTATCTCACTTTTCCCATCCCCTCCCTTTTTCTTCCCTTGCACAGCAAAATGCTTAACAATAATTTCTTCAGGCCCAGTCGTCAGAACTGCAATTCCCTACAACTTCAGCAGTTTTTTTGAGCAGCTGGAGGTGTTTAGCCTGAAAAAAAAATCCCTCCATCAAACCTCTCTCATCACAAGCTGACCATAGAAATGTCACAATACCTGTGATGAGCAGTTTCGCTGTGCTCTGGGTCAGTCTGCACCAGTAACAAAACATTACATGTGATGAAAACAACCCAGTATCACAACACAGAAAACAACTATCATCTCTACTGAAGATAGATCAAGTGTGTTTAATTCCAGAACCAAATCAAACTTAAGCTCTGGGCTATTAGCTGTGCACCCTGCTAAACTGGCGGTGCCTTTCATCATAAAGCTGTGGCCTGTGCCCGTAAGCACCTTCCCAGAGAATGCCTGGCATGGCTAGGGGAATAGCAGGCATTCCTAAAAGGCAGTATGGACAGTACAGAGCAAACCACAGCACCACAGACCTTCTGTACATAACTGGCTCTGCCACTTTTCTTTGGGGCTGAAAACATCATCTGCTCTGTTGTATTTAGCAACATAGCTGTCACCAAGGAAAGGAACATTTTCACCTCCTAGGACTTAGCAGGGGACAAAGTCTTAAACTATAAACTCTGTTATGAGCTTAACTCTGAATCTGAAGCACTAAAAACCAAGTGTAAGGCTTGGTCTCTTCTGTTGAAGCAGAGAGAAGAGGGAGGTTAGAAGATGGATAAGAATGGCTGATGGCACAGAAGTAATCTTGGATGAATGGAAAAGTAAAAAAACACTTTTTCATAACACTGCTACTAAATGGCAGCGAGCCATTAGCATATTAATGGCTTCTGTGATTACTGTGTGAGGGACATTGCTCATCCATCCAGAGATGGATCCATCAAGAGGTGGATTGTAACCTTTATCTCTGTCACACCAGTTCCTTTGCATACATTGGGCCTTTGCCCCTCAGTTGTAACCAGGCAAAGAGAAATAAAGTGTCTAAAGGCAAGGGAAAATGAACTGTGTAAAGGAATAAAAGCTGCAAAACTACTTAGACTTCAGTCAAAGCAAGAGACCACAGGAGCTTTTGATTTGACTTGCATTTTCCAGCTACTGCAGAGGAAAATGAGATCTCATCTGGCTGAAGGCAACACTGGCCACTGGAATATTTGACTCCACAGACACAGATGAGCCTTTGATGGATTAGCTCAGGTTTGAAAGAGGTGCACAAAGAGGGAAACAACACACTGGAGAACAAATGGAAGCTAAGTACACATTGGCAAACTGAGCTCTAGGGTTTTTTTTTTTGTAACCAGGAATTATTGAAGTTTCTCTGAAAATGTTCTGTTGTATATAATAAAAGAGAGTTTTACTAACTGAGTGGGTCAGCCTTACTAGGTTATCTACATTAAGAGTAAGAACAGTAAGAAAGGCCCAAATCACAATCCACCTAGGAAAAGTCCTTACTTTTGATCAGTGCATTCAGTGAAAAACAATTCCTATTGCATAAGAGCAGGAGGAGGTGGAAGTGAAAACCAGTCAATGAGGAAAGCATGCTTCCCTTTTTTTAGAAAGCTGTCAGCCTCTGCAAGGATGCCCAGGACCTGCATCCACTGTTTCCCCAGTTTGCAGTTTTTCAAATGACTCATCTTCCTCCTTGCTCTGTCCTCCATGGCTCTTGGGAGCCCATTGTGTCTTGTTTTTCTACCCTCTTAAATGTCCCTCCTTGCCCTGCCCTCTCATTTACTCAGAAATATCATTAACAGATCTTTTCTCCACTCCTCTACATCCTTAATATTGCCAAGTAAACCAAATAAACCAAGTGCAGCATCCTCACTGTCAGAAGCCCTGAAACACCAGGCCTGGGAGTGTTACAGGACAGTTATACCACAGAAACAAAGAAAATAAGTACCAGACTGTAAGGATTTTAAGTAATTCCTACATAAAAAATTAAATTTTTAAACTCTGGCACACTCCTGTACAGCTGTTTGGTATTAGTTGTTAAACTGTGTGATACAAAATGCAAGGATAAATTTGCTTTAGTGTGTGGAGCTCTTCTGAGTAAATCAGAAGGTTGTAGGTTTAATAAAGTTTTTAATTATATTTTCTATTTTATTTGTTATATATTTATTATGTTTTCAGTGCTTGAAATGAGAGTGAGAGAGAACATGAGAAAAACCTGGTTTGGGTGTTTATCTGAAGAACCAAAAGTCTGAAAACACACTTTGAACTTTTGCAGAAGTTCTGCCCAGTCTTTCAGCTGCTAAGAATATTAATGCAAATTAAAGCAATAGTGCTATTTTCATTCCAGTTTGAAAATAAAGGCTGGATGAGGAGTCCCATTAGAGACCAAGAGTAGCTACCTACTGTGTGCAGCAAACACTAGATGGGATATTTTTCTGAGAAAAGGGGAAGCACCAGTACAGGACAGCCTGCTCAGTGGTCTGGTTTAGAGCAATCTCAAGCCTTTGCACGCTGGTGATCTTCCCAACTCAACTCCAGATGTTAAGGCTGGCTGGCTGGCTGGAGGGAGGAATGGAAGATATGGAGAAGAAAATGCACCAGATATCCAAGATTACAAGTTATGCAGTCTCAGGCATTCATAGAAGATGGGAGCTTGCCAGCTCCTGAACATAAGGAATGAAGATTGGAAAGTGGGAAGCAGCTGCTCTTGTCCTGTGCTGCCTCCCAGGCCATGGAATTTGTGCCAGTGGCCCACCACAGCCAGAGATGGAGAAAGAGCCTCAATGCAGAAACCCAGCTACGTGATGGAGTCAGAGGACAGAGAACAATCTCATCCAGGAGAATCATCCCTGACCACCAAACTACATCTGACCCCTGACAATGACAGCTGGGCTCCTGTTACACCCACTGGGATGATGTCAACCCCCTTCCTGGGGGAGCACTGATGTAAATGTAAAACCCACATGTGACTGTCACACTGTCACATTCATTACAGCAAGAGTTTCCTGAATCCCCCTGTATGACTGATTAGGTTTTACATTTCCCCAGACACCTCCAGAAGGAACGGGGGCCTTTGTCCGGCTGCAGTCCCATATCCCAGCTCATTTCACAGGCAGCTCAGGCTGCTCCTGTCTGCAACCCCGGGATGCTGAAAGCCTGCACCACACACTGCACTTTGATGTGGCATTGGCAAAGGGAGGATGCTCCCCTCCAGCAATGCACAGAGTGAAACCATGCAGTGAAATACCGTGTCCAGGCAGGGTCAGGACAGATTCCAGGGCTTTTGTGCTGCCTCCTCTTCACTTTTCCCTTCCTGTAGCAATTATTGCTCATCAGCACAGATTAACAATTGCACAAGCAAACCCTCAGAACAAATGAAATCAGGGCTGAGGGCCAATCTTAGTCAGTGGAGCTCTGCCACTGACTTTAAATGGGATTGGGATTTAGCCCTGCAGCCTTTCCCTGCGTTTCCTCTTTTTACCCGTTCATGTGCTGCACATGTGTAGCTCTGGCAGCTCCTCTGGCTTTGTTTGGGATGAGGCACTCACAGGTACCAGCTCCAAAAGTTGCACCCATAACCTTCTGGCATTCTTCTCCACCCACTCCCTGGCCTTCTGCTAAGAGTTGTTCCAGCCATTTTATGGTATCTTTTAAAAGGCAGGAGAATAAAGACAAAAATACCTCTCAATCCATTCATATGGGTTTCTGCTGGGCTGTGAATAATTTAAAGGTCTTCTCACCTCATCCCTTGTTTATCTCGTAGCCTCAGGCCTCATTTACATGAAAGAGTTGCACCCATTCAAGTAGATGTTAATTTAAACCAATTCATTAAACTAATAGAAACCCCGGAGCGAGCAGAGGGAGGGATGCTCCCGTGTTAAACCCAGGCTCCTATCGGTTTGCTTTAATCTGGTGAGAAACTAAACCAAAGTAAGGAGCGCCCACAGACAGGTTTGCTCTGGTTTTACAGAACACATGGAACAGAGCAATGCAAATCATGCCAGGGAGTTCTCACTGGCAGAGCTCTGCTGCTCACTCCCTGCAGGGACAAGCTCAGACATTCAGCAGAGATCGGAACCATAAAAAAAAAAGAAAAAAAA